>JAWQEG010001649.1:0-32500 GCA_033782935.1 Petrolisthes cinctipes
AGTCATTATTTAGTCTTCCAATTCGACGACAACAGATTGACCGACACTCTTAAGGGGAAATTCTCTTGTAGGTGAATTGGAAGGTCTCTGATTCCTCCAAACTATGGCACTAAACAGATCCCCTATTAGTAACATTAAGGTCATCTGTTTCCTGGCATAGTTTGGAGGAGTAAAGAGGAGAAAAAGAGAATCTCCCCTCAACTCCTCCCCAATCTCCATCCCAATCCCCGTGTCCATTATCCAATAAACCACACATTCATCCATTCACACCAGGCACCCCACTACTACTACTACTACTCCTACTAATACTCTTCCACCTCAATCAGTCAGACGGTCAGACGTAGAGTAATTCATCCATCTCATCCGTCAGCACTCCCCCTCCTCCTTCTCCTCCTCCATTCTATCCATCTATCTATCTGTCCCTCTCTCCCTCTCTCTGGTAATCATCAAATCCAAAAATGTGATCAGAATGAAGACAAACAGCTGTGAATAATCAAAGAGGGTGATTAATATTGATTAGTCCAACCTGGCGGTAAAACTGAGCTGACTGGCTGGCTGGGCAGGATGTAGGAAGGATGGGGGATGGTGGGGGGAGGGGGGAGGAAAGTTAGGATGATGGTGGGAGGGGGAAGGATGGGGGATGATGGTGGGAGGGGGAAAGTTAGGATGATGGTGGGAGGGGGGAAAGTTAGGATGATGGTGAGAGGGGGAAGGATGCATGGGGGATGATGGTGGGAGGGGGAAGGAAGGTTAGGATGATGGTGGGAGGGGGAAGGATATTTAGGATGATGATGGTGGGAAGGAAAGGGAAAAGTGACGATGATGGGTGGGAGGGTGAAGGATGGGGGATGATGGTGGGAGGGGAAAGGAAAAGGTGAGGATGATGGGAGAGGAAGGAAAGGGAAAGGTGAGGATGATGGTGGGAAGGAAAGGTGATGATGGGTGGAAGGGGAGGGAAGGGGAGGGAAGGGGAAAGGTGTGGATGATGGGAGGGGAGGGGATGGGAAAGGTGAGGATGGATGGGATGATAGGGGAAAGGGAGAAGGGGAAGGGGTGCAGGAGGAGAAAGAAGAGGGGAAATGCAGGAAGGAGGAAAAGGAAGAAATGGATAAGAGGACGAAGAAAGGGAAAGGGGCATAATGTTAAATGGAGGGAGGATGATGGGAAGGGAAGGAAAGAGGGAGGATAAAAAATGGAAGATGATGGGGAAGAGGAGGGTGGAGGGGAAAGAACAACAGGAGGAGGCAGGTGAAGAGGAGGAGGTATAAAGTAGATGAAGAATATCAATAATAGTGGAAGGGAAGGGGAAAACATGTTGGGCGTAAAAAAAAAAAAAAAATTGTTGGTGGCATACGAACATCATCTCGTTCAGTTCATCGTCGTGTGATGTGATGAGAGTTGAGATACAGAGGGAACATTAGATGGAAATTATTTGCGGCACAGCTGACGTAATTATTATTGCATGTAAAAAGCAATTCTGCACTTATCAAACATCCATTCATCCATCCATCCATCCATCCATCCTTCCTTCCTTCTATCTATCCATGATACCGTTCTAAACTTCATCAATTTCTTATCTATAATTTAATTCCTATATTCATCCATCAATCCAGCACTTATTTTTAATAAACTATCATTAATCTATCCTTTAAATACTTCATCCTGCCAATCAATCAACCGAATAATTCTTCCCTTCATCCATTCATTCAACCACTTTAAATCGTCACACCATATCTTCATCAATCCATCCATCCATCCATTCATCCATCTATCCATCCATTCATCCATCTATCCATCCATTCATCCAAACATCTATCCATTACTCCATCCATCCATTCATACATCTATCCATCTATCCATTCATCCAAACATCTATCCATTAATCCATCTATCCGTTCATCCATCCATCTATCCTTCTACCTACGAGCCCCCCATCCTCCCCCCCCCCCGCCTCGATAACCCATCAGAGCGAGGAAGAGAAACCTGGCTTGGATTAACGATGGTTGAACCCGAAAAATCCAGTGATTAATGTGACACTAACAAATTAGACGGAGACTCAGCAGACGTGGTGGCCAGCTGCAGAAATAAGATGGGGGGGGGAGGGGGAGGAGGAGGAGATGAGATGGAGATACAAGGGAGGGAGGAGGAGGGAGGAGGAGATGAGATGGAGATACAAGGGAGGGAGAAGGAGGAGGAAGAGAAGATGAGATGGAGATACAAGGGAGGGAGGGAGGGAGGAGGAGGAGATGAGATGGAGATACAAGGGAGGAGGAGGAGAAGGAGGAGGAGGAGGAGGAAGATAAGATGAGATGGAGATACAAGGGAGGAGAGAGGGTGGGAGGAAGAAGAGGAGGAGATGAGATGGAGATACAAGGGAGGGAGGGAAGGAGGGAGGAGGAGGAGGAGGAGGAGGAGGAGGAGGAGGAGGAGGAGGAGGAGGAGGAGGAGGAGGAGGAGGAGGAGGAGGAGGAGGAGATGAGATGGAGATACAAGGGAGGGAGGGAGGAGGAGATGGAAATACAAGGAAGGGAATACAAAGGAATACAAAGGAATACAAAGGATATTCAAACAGCAACAGACCTACTGGTCCTTACGAGGCTGCTTGATTTTGCTATTCTATCTAACCTACAAGAGTGAGGAGGAGGAGGAGGAGGAGGAGGAAGAGAAGATGAGATGGAGGTACAAGGGAAGGAGATGGAGGAATACAAAGGATCTACAAACAGGAGGAGTAGGAGGATAGTAAAGGGGAGGAAGGATGGGAAAGACGGTGAGGATGAGGAGGAGGAGAAAATGGGAGAGCGGGTGAGGAGGTGAGGAGAGGAAGGGAGAGGATGCGTGAGAAGGAGTTGAGATGGAGGGGATTGTGAGGAAAGAGAAGAGGGGAAAGAGGACAAGGAAGAGGAGGAGGAGATGAGAGAGAGGAGGAAATAAGGATGAGAAAGTTGGGAAGGCGAAGGATTGAGGATGAATGAATGAAGTGTTGAGTGGGAGGACAAGATGAGTGGGTGGGTGGGTGGGAGTTAATAACGAGAAGGAAAGTGGGTTACGAGAGGAACTGCAAGCGTGTGTGTTTGTGAGAGAGAGAGAGAGAGAGAGAGAGAGAGAGAGAGAGAGAGAGAGAGAGAGAAACTGCAAGCGTGTGTGTTTGTGTGAGAGAGAGAGAGAGAGAGAGAGAGAGAGAGAGAGAGAGAGAGAGAGAGAGAGAGAGAGAGAGAGAGTAGGAAAAGTGACATTGGAGCATGAACTTAACTAAAAATATAAAAAATACTGACGATAACAGAAGTACTATTATCGATGGTAGTGTTTGGACGCTTGTAAATTCTATCATCCCGAGCTACTAAGAATCCAGTCCTTATGGGGGGTAAGCTCTTGGGGTCGAATTATAGGACTACTGATTCCTCCAAACAATATCAGAAAACAGATTACGGTACCTCAGAATACGAGATCTGTTTTGTATCACAGTTTGGAGGAATCAGTAGCCCTTCTATTCGCTGGAAAGAGTAGATCCACTTAAGAGACCCCGTGGTGTAGTCAGAACATTGGAGATAAATGAGTCCTTTAAATATTGCCACGAAACACCACCTATATGGAAGGAGCTTGTTTCGTGGCATGGTCAGGAGGAATCAGAAGCCTCCAATTTTCATACACAATCACAGGGTCCTAAATTTAGAATTGTATGCTACCTGGTTCTCGTGTTTCGTACAAGTGGGTATATGACGTCGATATTCATGTTCGTTCAATCTCCGTCCTTCAGCCTTCAATTCTCGGAACACAGCTGCTTCATTCAAAACTATTTTTTCACGCCTTCCTCCTATACCATCCTCCTCTAACCATCTCATTACTTCACTTGCTTATTGCACTCCTACTCATCTTCTCCTTCCTCTTTCCTTCTAATGTCACTTTCACTTCCTTCCTTCTCCTCCTCCTCCTACTCCTCCTCATCCTCTCATTTCCACTCCTTTCCTTCTCCTCCTCCAACTCCTCCTCATCCTCTCCCTTCCACTTTCTTCCTTCTCCTCCTTCTACTCCTCCTTCTCTTCTCACTTCCACTTCCTTCCTTCTCCTCCTCCTACTTCTCCTCATCCTCTCACTTCCACTTCCTTCCTTCTCCTCCTTCTATTCATCCTCTCACTTTCACTCCTTTCTTCTTCTTATTCTCTCCTCCTTCATCCTCCACACCACTTTCCTTGTATTTTCCCTGCTACTCATCCTTTCCTCTCTCTCTCTTATCTCATTCCTCCTCTCACTTTCACATCTTCCTCCTTACCCTCATTCCAGCATCTCCCGACTTCTCTTCTCCCTCCCATATCACCCCCTCACCGCCCCTCCCCTACCCCACCTTTCCTATAACCCCCTCCCCCTACCTTCCCTTCCCTCTCACTCCCTCACCGCCCCTGCCCCTCCCCCTCTATCACACACTCACTGCCTCTTCCCCTCCCCTCTATCACCCCCTCACCGCCCCTGCACCTCTTTCCTTCGCCCCCCCACCCCCCTGCCCCTCTTTCCTACGCCCCCTCGCCGCCCCTGCCCCACCCCTACGCCCCCCAGACGCCTAAGTAGCTCTCGCATATGGGGATATTTTGCCATCTGATTTACGCGTCTTCCTAATTGCCTCAGTCGCGTCGTTTGTTCCTTTGCAGCCCGGAGAGACAACGGGAGGGACCACTCGTACACACACACACACACACACACACACACACACACACACACACACACACCACCTGGCGGAAAGGCGCTCTATCACACACACACACACACCACCCGGCAGAAAGGTGCTCTATCGGTAACCATCCCGTATTTAATCTTGATTTTTCTGTCAGCGTTTTCTTGAATATCTCACCATTCACTATATACGTCTCGCACCTTTTTTTCTTTTCCTCTCTTTATTCACATTCCTGAATTGCAAGGAACTGTGTCTCATATTTCTGTTAACACATCTTAAACATTAGATGAGGGTCTGCATTGTGATACTTGATAGGCCATCGTCTTGCATTAATCCAACTATGAATTCTTTTTCAGACTTTTATCGTTGTTTATAAGTTAAAAAAGTTTAATTCTATTTCCTTATCGACTGGCAGAAAAGTCTTTTTGAGTTTGTCAGAGAAATATATATATATAATAATTTGGTCCCATTTTAGGTATAATCCTTAAACAACAAGTGACTTCATTTATATTATTCTCTCCTTTCGACACGACAGACATTTTCGGAAAGAAGTATGATTAACACCCAAAAGCTAAGAACCTCACCCATTCACCTATAACCAACGGCTTGTGTCTGAGGTAATTTCTTAGACTAATACCAGTCGACTTTGTTTGACACAGAAATCCTCACCCGTCCAAGAGCTACACATCTTATCCTCACATCTTCCTCTCCTTCACCACACCCCTAAAATTGGCCGAGTACTTGGAACCCCTCACATTTCATCTTGTTTCCACACTGCATCGTATTTCTCACACCTTGAATTCCTCTCCTGTGTCACTCTACCTAATGGGGCGGTATTCAAACCACCAGTATTTCATATTACTGTCAACGTGACTAGCACACCTCACATCTCACTCTCCTATATCACACGGTAAATTGGTGAGGTGCTGAAACCCTCGTATTTCACATTTCTTCAACATTGTATCATATTTCTCACACCTTAATAATTCCTCTCCTGTATCATTCTACTAAAAATGATGATGTTATCGAACTATAAGACTTCCATACCTTTGTCAGTATTACTTGCCCTGTTGTTCATTTCCCTGTATCGTTAATAGCAATAATATACACTCTACGAAAAATACCAATAATAGTGCAGTGCTCTTATGACATGAATTTTACAAACATATATGTAAGGGGATGGGATTCTTCACAGTTACAAATAAGGGACAACAATAAATGAATGTCGTAAGTGTTCTAGCCTGTGTTACATAAAGGCCAAAAAATATAAAGACTCAAGCATTCCTCCACAAAGACGTGTTTCTTACCTTTCCTCTCACAGGGTCACGTCAAAAGTCAGCCAATAACCAAGTAGGACGTCTCCGAGTTCCGTTTCTATACACTCCACACACAGCACTGAAGGAAGGAGATGAAGAGGTCGTCAGTAAAATTATGTAAGTCACAGATTCCTCAATAATATACCACAGAACAGCACACTGAAGGGAAGAACCTCTTGTTGGCAAATTGGAGGGCTACTGATTCCTCCAAACAATGTCACGAAACAGATCCCCTAATAATACTAACATTGCTATGAACCTGTTTCCCGTGATAGTTTAGAGGCATCAGTTGCCCTCCTAATTACTTTAAACCCGAAGTAATGTTTCCTGACACAGTTTCGAGGAATTATTAACCGCTTCCATAATTACCAACATTTAATCTTTCAATCACTTGTTATAATAGTTGAAAGAGCGAGGTAAGGTCGGAAGCCATTAAGGACGGTATAGTTGTTAGGGTGGTAGAGGGTGAAATGGGGGTGTCGGGTGGTTGGTTATGTGGGAGGTGGAGGTTGAGGTTGGAGGGGTTGGATTGGGGTAGACTGGGGGTTGTGAGAGGGGGGCCAAGGGAGGGAGGGGAGTATTGGAAGGTTGAGGGTGGTTGGAATGGTTGGGTTGAGGGTGAAATAGGGGTGTGGAAGTTGTGAGGAAGTGAGGGGTTTGGTTTTGATGGAAGGAGGTGGGAAGGTGTGGATTGGGAGGGAAGGGTGGTGGTGTGGGGGTATGTAAGGGGTGAGTATCAGTAGGAGGTGAGTGAGGTGGAGGGGGGGGGGGATATATTGTTGGATAATGTCTGTGTTTCCATTATTCTTCTATGTCTATTTAGGATTGAAGTATATATCAAATTATTTAGATGCTTACGCTATTTTGAGGTCTTAATTGATATGAAAAAAAAAAAAAATTATCAATAAAAGTGAAAATAAAAAAAGGCGAAGGACTCAATAATAAAAATAAATAAATGGCACCTTGACATATTAATACAGTACTTCATGTCAGGGATCAATATTTCTTACAGATAATGATATATTGCATCATTCACACAACACAAGGCAAACTAATCATAACTGTAAATATGTGTTCCTCTCATTGAATAACTGTGAGGCGTATATACAGTACGTGCTTACTATATAATTCCCGGTGCAGCAGAACATGTAATCATATCTAGCATCAGGCAGAGAGATTATAAAGCAAGCGGAATGAACACGATGTTGCTGAATCATAAGATGGAACACTGCACCATGTTCCTTTGCTTTCAGTCTGTTGAATATGTTGTGTTTCCGCCGAGTTACAAATAAACTAACAAAAGCGGAATGGAATATCTTTTCGATTTAAATTCAAATTCCAAACTCCTGCTTAATGTTTATGTTATTGGCTACTTTGCTTTTAGGGCTCTGGTTAATCCACGGCCGTCAAATGACAAAGAAGTACCGTATAAACAAACACGGAAACAAACACACACAGACAGACACGCGAAAACACACACACACACACATATATATATACATACACAGAAACACGAAAACATACGCCCGCACACACAACACACACACACACACACACACACACACACACACACACACACACACACACACACACACACACACACACACACAGCTACACACACACACACACACAGTTACACAACGCAGGCAAATAAACAATTAACACCACCATCACCGCATCGCACCACAACAATCCCAATTTTTTTATATACACCTCTCCACACTCTGCTACACTCAACCTGCCTAAACCTGGCCCCATCCACACACCCATTCCAGGCAGGCCCCCACCCACACACCCTACAAATATCAACACACCCATTTAAGACCCCACCACCACACCCTACATCACCAACACGCACCCTATCCAGATCCCCCCCCACTCACACACACTCTACATAATCAACACACCCACTTAAGACCCTACCACCACACCCTACAACACCAACACGCACCCTATCCAGATCCCCCCCTCCCAACACACACACTCTACAACACCAACAACACCAACACATCAATTCCAGAGACACACTCACAATTTCTACAACACCAACACACCCATTCCTGACCCCCCCCCCCAACCTTCCCGCCCCAACACACACACACACACTCTACAACACCAACACACCAATTTAACGTTCTACATCACCTCTAACACTCATATTCACCCATTTCAGGTCTCTCTATGCTCTCTCAAATATCTACTCGCTTATTTTCTGGTCCCTTCCACTCTCTTCATTACCCTATACACAGTTTCATGATTATCTCCCTCTCACTTTATTCCTCGTCCACGATATTGAAATCTACCCGCTGACTTGTTCATTCCAGCTGCTCCTACTTCCACATAACAATTCTCGATCTCTCAATTATTCTACCCTATACTCTCATCCTATCGACATCCACTCATATCCACACTCTCGTTACAACCCACCCACCTTTCGTTCAACACCCACGACCGACTAGTATCAACTCAAGTTACACTCACTGCATCTATATCTCCTCCTAATAATCTCGAACACCACCCAACCGACCCACGAAACTCCATCCACCCACCCACTCACCCACCCAACCACTCATTCACTCCTCCACCTACTACCTCCCCACCCAATACCCATGGTCATAAAATATACCTCTTCCTCATTTTCTCCTCCCCTTTTTCCATCCGACCACCGAAAAATTCATCCATCATAGGTTCATACATACATTTCCCATTCCCTACTTTGTCCCATCCATACCTGTACTATATTCATTATCGCTTTTGCACCCTCTTTTCACATACACAGAACATTTAGAACATTTCCACACATTCACCCATTTTTACCCACCTAACAACCTCCCACCACCATCACCAATATATAATGTATATCTATACACTCATTCAAAGCCCTTCACATTCTTACATATTACCCACACACCCATCCGGGATCCCCCAATCCCTCCCCCTCTCTCTTCTCTCTGTCTCTGTCTCTGTCTCTGTCTCTGTCTCTGTCTCTGTCTCTGTCTCTGTCTCTGTCTCTCTCTCTCTCTCTCTCTCTCTCTCTCTCTCTCTCTCTCTCTCTCTCTCTCTCTCTCTCTCTCTCTCTCTCTCTCTCTCTCTCTCTCTCCCACACACACACATGCAGCATCCAAACCAAAACCATTAAAACGGGAGACCCACAACGCCTAACAATTTCCAAAACAGAAGGGTGAAATCAGAGGAGAAATCAGAGGCGGAGTTTAGCCCTGGGATCGACACACCGTGGCCACACAACTGATTGGATAGCTAATTGAACTGATCACTGCCAGCACCGTTTTCCAGGCCAGCACACACACACACGCGGATGTGGTGGTGGGGGCAAGGGAATATTAGTTAGGAGCCTGGCAGGAAAGAGGGATGGGATGGTTTGGGTTGATTGGTGGTGCTTGAAGGAAGGAAGGAAGGAAGGAAGGAAGGAAGAGATGAGAGAGGGTTAAAATGTGGTATATATAGAAATAGTAGACATGGCAATTGCAAGAAAGGAAGAAAAACGAAACAGAAGGCAATGATAAAAGGAGGATCGTGGTGAAGGAAAGAATAGGAAAAGGGGTGGCAGCCGAGAGGAAGGAAATAAAACTGAAAATAATACGAAAGGGAGGTATGATATTTGAGACGAAATGAGAAAAGGACGTGAAAGGTGGCAGAGGTATATATCGTTTAGAGAACATGACAATGATTGACTTGACATATTAGTAATGGAACAGGAAGGGATGGTGCTTGAGAGGGAAGGGCGGTGGTAGTATAGAATATAGGTTTAGGGAGGATAATAAATAGAAGGGATGGAGGGTGGATGGATAGCCTGGAGAGATTTATATCCTAATGATGGCTGTGAAGGACTGATGAGAGAGGAAGGGATAATACGAAAGAAATTGATATTGTAGAAACAGAAGGATGATAGAATTCTTGTACGAGTAATATACCTTCTGAAACGTAAACACCTATGGCAGCACAACAGCCTGGGTTACATGCCGCCGGAGAAGGAAATATCGTGACTAAGGGATTGCACGTTTATTGAATTATAGACGATGATTTGATGGATAGTCATAGTGCTGCATGCGAGTAATTGGATCGGAACTGAAGGGGGATGGATGGGTCTGGTGCATGAAGAGAAAGGTAAAGTCAGGCAGCCAAAACAAAAGGAATAATATAAGAGATGAGGATGGAGGGTGAGGTATCTGACACACACTGGGAGTAGAATGGGACACGATAGGTAAGAATAATATAAAGGTGAGAAAATGCAGGTAAAATGAAAGATATCCTGTACGTGAAAGAAACAGATGGACTGATTGACTAACTGACTGACTGGTGGTATAGTACTTCATTCTAAGATAATTCTTTGACTAGTACTAGTTGAATTTATATGAATAATTAGGATATTTTTGCTAGGTTATGTTACAGATACATACACTAAGTCTTGTATATACTGCTAATATCTGATAAATTTCCTTATACACAGAAATGATACAATGATTGATAGGAAACATTTTTGTCAGGGAAAATTAAAATTCTGTTTCGTCGCATAGCTAAAGGAGATATATATGTGTACTCTCTTGATTAATTGAAAAGCTACCGACTCCTCCAGACTATGCCACAAAACAGATCCCCCATTAAAGTAACATTGAGGTCGTCTGTTTCCTGAGATAGTTTGGAGGAATCACTAGCCATCCAATATACCGACAAGAGCCTCTCCCCTTAATTAAGCGAATCAGGAGCCTACAACTTACAACATAATAATCAGAGTCCCCGTAATTAATAACGTATCAAATTCACAAATCCTATAATTATACAGGTGTTCCGGAAATACATAGATTAAGGTAATGAAATCTTTATAGTGTCTCTGTATTTCGTCTGTGTTTTTATTTCTTCGTCTTATTCAATTGTCCCAGAGTTTTAGGGTACTGTGTGTGTGTGTATATGTATAGTGTAACAATAACCTTCCCAGGATTCGACTTGAAAGTATTAATCTCTCTCTCTCTCTCTCTCTCTCTCTCTCTCTCTCTCTCTCTCTCTCTCTCTCTCTCTCTCTCTCTCTCTCTCTCTCTCTCACACACACACAGGCAGGGTAGCAACAATTAAGGTGTGTTCAATAGGATGAGGCCTGGTGTGCCGACTAACGACTTACTGCCAGACCCCACCAATTGCCATAACCTATTTCCCCTTCAGGTGCAGTACTGGTGGTGGTGAGGGTGATGAGTGAGGAGGTGGGTGGGTGGAAGAGTGGGTGAGTAGGTAGTTGAATGAATGAATGAATGTGTGTGTGTGTGTGTGTGTGTGTGTGTGTGTGTGTGTGTGTCCGACATCTCTTAATTAATTGTTAAATTCGCTGTCTGATCAATAAGTTAGGGGCAAGAGGAGATGAGAAAGAAGAGAGAAAACGGGAAGTGGAGAGAAATAGAGGAAATGGAAGTAAGAGGAAGAGGAAAGCGGGAAGAAAGGGGCACAACCGTAGAAGTTATGGGGAGGGTACAGTTTTGGCATTTTGGGAGATAATGATTCCTCCAAACTATTCCCAGCAACAGTCCACCATTATGTTTGTTAATCTGGTCCTGTTTCCTGGCATACTTTGGAGGAATCAAGGTGCTCTATTGTACCATAAGAATACTCTTCCCTTAAGTCTACATTTTTTAGAAGGTTATATATATTTGAGCCAATTTGGTGGCAAATGATTCCTTCAATTTAATACAAGAAACATGCTACTTTAACTTAGCTGACTTGTCCTATATTTTTCTGCATGGTTTGGAGGAATTAGTAGCCCCCAATGTGTCAAAGCATATTACTCCCTTCACCTTGACTTGTATGTATTGAAACGATAGATAACGACGATACAATGAGATATTTCAAAACAATAAGAGATGTTTTGATACAATAAGAGATGTACTGAATGATATGTAAAGAGACGTATCACATATTATAATTAACTAAACAAATATATCTTGGAGGCAATTGATAGGAACAATGTGAGTCTTGTTCTCAATTATGATTTTGTATCGTCTTCAATAACAGACGTGTACTTGTCATACTTTTAGCTTTACAGTAAATTATTCCAACGGTGTCTCTTCAATAGAATATCTTTACAGTGAAACCACATGTCAACACCAACACCTGAAGGAGGCAGTACACTGTTGGTATTTCTAGAGCAACTGATTCCTCCAAATTATTCCAAGCAACAGAACACCATTATTTTTGTCAATCTGGTCCTATTCCTTGGCATGCTATAGAGGAATCAAGGTGTCCCAATGTACCAAAAGTATACTATCCCCTTAATATTATACCTATTCCTTGATAACTTCGAAATTATGAAAATTTCGTATACTGTATACTAGCAAAACTATAATGAAACTACTAACAATATTAATAAGCCAGTTATAACCCTCACAAATACACATTAGTTTTTAGCACAATTATAAAGTGAGGGTGTGGTATGAGGGGGGTGAGGTGAGAGTAGTGTGTCAGTGAGCGAGGTGAGGGTGGTGTAACTAGGAGTGAGGTGAGAGTGTGGTATGACATGGGGTGAAGAGAGGGTGGTGTAACAGGGGGATCATGAGGTGAGTGTAGTATGACAGGGGATGGATGAGGTGAGGATGATATGACAGTGGGTGAGGTGAGTGTAGTATGAAGGGGTCGAGGTGAGTATAGTATGACAGGGGATGGATGAAGATAGGATGGTATGACAGGGGGTGAGGTGAGTGTAGTATGAAGGGGTCGAGGTGAGTGTAGTATGACAGGGGATGGATGAGGTGAGGATGATATGACAGGGGTGAGGTGAGTGTAGTATGAAGGGGTGAGGTGAGTATAGTATGACAGGGGATGGATGAAGATAGGATGATATGACAGGGGATGAGGTGAGTGTAGTATGAAGGGGTCGTGGTGTTCATCCCTACACATACATACACAACGTCGTGCCCAATACAAGTGGACACCGATGATCATTTGTTAGTGTCAGTGGCAGAGGTTGGTGTGGTTACTATTCCTCCTCCTCCTCCTCTTCCTCCTCCTCCTCCTCCTCCTCCTCCTCCTCCTCCTCCTCCTCTTCTTCTTCCTCCTCCTCCTCCTCCTCCTCCTTCTTCCTCCTCCTCCTCCTCCTCCTCCTCTTCCTCCTCCTCCTCCTTCTTCCTCCTCCTCCTCCTTGTACATATGCCTACATCTCTCTGATATTATATAGACGAAGTGGAGGTTATTGATTCTTCCAGTCTACACTACGAAACGGAATCCTTCGATGTATGTTTTGTTTTGTGTTATAATTTGGATGACTCGGTGATCTCCAGTTTTTTCGTTTCATCACTAAGTCCCTTTCTCCTTCTCGATTATATATATATTTTTTTTATTTACTCCCCCTCCTCTTCTTCCTCCTTTTCTTCTTCTTTCCCCCTCGAATATTTCCTATTATTCCTGGATTCATTTTTATCATCATCCTGTTTTTCTTCTCTATCTCCTCCATTTTTTCTTCCTTTTCTCTCCCTCCCACCTCCTCCGTCCCCTTCCCTCTCTCTATTTTTTGTCATCGCTACTTCAGAATCTTTGCCATAATCTCTTCTTCCTCTTCCTCCTCCTCCTCCTCCTCCTCCTTCTCCTCCTCCTCCTCCTCCTCCTCCTCCTCCTATCCTTTCTTCTCTTCATCATAATTTTCTATTTCAAATATATTTCTTTCCCCAGTTGCATATTTGGTTAATTTGCATAAAATTATGTTCTTACCTTCAAGGGGGGTATTAGATAAAAATTAATTATTTAGAATATCATATTACTCATGGTGCGATACAGTGAATAGAAATAATTATGCAAATTAAAAAAATAAATAGTTTGTTTATCTCAACCGCTAAATCATGGAATGACTTACAGTGCTCTGTATTCATTACTATCTCAAACCCTTCCTTTCTTCAGGCAGGTTATGTAACAACATTATTTGGATTATGTTTGGTTATTATGGCCAAGTGATTACTTAACACATGAAAAAGATACATGACAAACATGAGATGGTAACGAGAGACATACAAACAACTATCAAATATAATAACCAACAAGACATACCTACTAGAATATATATATACACAGACGAAAACAATATATATATATATATATATATATATATATATATATATATATATATATATATATATATATATATATATATATATATATATATATATATATATATATATATATATATATATACAATCTAACAACATATAATATATTCAAGCAACATACTGCATATCATTATCAAATAACAACCCACAACAAATCTTTGGCTCTCACTACAAAATAATTAACAGACAGCTACGACGATAATGATAATAAAACGTAATATAGTTTTACACTCATGAGAATATAATTTTCTTTTTCCTACTTAGTTTACAGCGGACATGTTAAGGACCACCGTGATGTTGTCAGAAAACTGGAGGGTAGAGAGTCCTTCAAACATTGCCACGAAACACCACCTACATTAAAGGAGCTTGTTTCGAGGCATAGACAGGAGGAATCAGAAGTCACCAGGTCTCATACACGATCACAGGGTCCCTTATGGAAATGATGGCGTCACACTGAAGCGTCACACTGAGTTTATTTCCGCCTTTTGCGTTAACGGTTTGCCAGACGTGTATCCTCAGACAGCTGCATCTTCATCAAGGAGGGAATGATCTCTTGTTTGTTTGTTTGTTTGTTTGTCTTTATATGGGAGGGCTTCTGATTCCTCCAAACTATGCCCAGAAAACAGACGACCAATGACATCAGTGGTGTTATGAATAGGGAATCTGTTTCGTGGCATAGTCTGGAAGAATCGGTAACCCACCAGCGTACTACCAAGCCCTACACACAATGCTACTAAAGGGATGAAGGAATTTGTTGGTGAAATCGAGGACTGTTTTATGGTTCACTTATTGAAGGAATCATAAGACTCCAAATGACGATTATCTGACTTACACTCTCATGACGCAAGATGATGTTGTAGGTGGAATCGAGGACACTGATTTTTCTTAAGGACCCTGTGATCGTGTATGAAAATTGGAGGCTTCTCATTCCTCCTGACTATATTACGAAACATGCTCCATCCATAAAGGTGGTGGTGTTTCGTGGCAATATTTGAAGGACTCATTTAACCTCCAGAATACCGACTACATCACAGAACGCTGCCAGAACACAAACCACCAATACTGAATCATGTTTTCTATGCCGTTTCATGTCACATAATGGAGAGCTTCGTAGGCTTCAGTAAACAAGAACACTGTATAATGAATTGCTTGGCGTTAGTGGAATGAACACACACACACACACACACACACACACACACACAATTTCTGAAGAGGAGGGCGATTCAATTTCAGGATCCCTGTCTCTTATTCCTTCCAACCTTTTCTTTTCCTCTAGTCCCTCCTATCACTCGTCTAGTTCGTTTTCCCCCTCTATCTCTAAAATTATTCACTCTGTTCAACTTTCCTTTTGTCTTCTTACATTTTATTCGCTATCTCTTTCATCCTTCAGTTTCTTTTGTCCCTTTATTCATCGTCCTTTCCAACTTCCCCACTTTCATTCTCTCTCTCTCTCTCTCTCTCTCTCTCTCTCTCTCTCTCTCTCTCTCTCTCTCTCTCTCCTGCCATATGTGCGAGTCTAGGATTTTATTACTTGTAGGTGTGACTGATTATGCCATACTTCTCTTTTATTCATTTGGTGTCAGAGTTTTGCAACCTGAACTTGCTTTACGTTGAACTAATTGAACATTTCATATATCCAACAAGAGGATATACTGTATATACCAAGCAAGCACAAAAACACAGCCAAATAAACAAACACATCTACTACTACTACTACTACTACACACACACACACACACACACACACACACACACACACACACACACACACACACACTAAATAATACTTGTAACATATACACAGATAATTCAGAGATAAATATACAGTACAACTACCACCATTTACTTCAACTTTTACCTTCAATCTCACAAAAGTAGAGTTTAATAAATACAATAATAAATAAATAAATAAATAATAATAATAATAATAATAATGTCATAATAATAATAATTATTATAATAATTATTATAATAATAATTATTAGTATAATAATAATAATAGTAATAATAACAATAACAATAACAACAATAACAATAATAAAAATAATATAATAAATATAATAATAATAATAATAATAATAATAATAATAATAATAATAATCCAAAATATTAATATCGAGTAACAAGAATTCCACTCAGTTTTACACATTCAATATTTTTATGACGCTTGGATCAATTATGAATATTGCTGATGGGGAAAAAAGAGTAAGATTTTTATTTCCCTATTAAAAATGTATATCAGTGTTTGTCTGTCTGATTGGTGGAGTGATATGTTGTTGTTGTTGTTGATGGTGATCTGAAAAATTCGTTCATTTCACTCACCAGCGGGGGAGGGGGGGGGGGAGAGAGAGAGAGAGAGAGAGAGAGAGAGAGAGAGAGAGAGAGAGAGAGGAGAGAGAGAGAGAGAGAGAGAGAGAGAGAGAGAGAGAGAGAGAGAGAGAGAGAGAGTGAGAGAGAGAGAGGAGAGAGAGAGAGAGAGGAGAGAGAGAGAGTGAGAGAGAGTGAGAGAGTGGGTGTGTGTGTGTGTGTGTGTGTGTGTGTGTGTGTGTGTGTGTGTGTGTGTGTGTGTGGTGTGTGTGTGTGTGTGTACTCGTATGCGAGGGCGTATTTGTGTGTGCGTGTGCGTGTGTGTGTGTGTGTGTAGAGAGAGAGAGAGAGAGAGAGACTGCAATTAATTATTAAAACGTGATGGGTTACTCAATTTTTGTAACCCTGTGATGTACTCAGCAAATTGGAGATAAATGAGTCCTTCAAATATTGCCTTGAAACAACACCACCTACTGTATATGGAAGGAGCTTGTTTCGTGGCGTAGTCAGAAGGAATCGGAAGCCTCCAATTCTCATACACGATCACAGGGCACTTAACTCCCTGACAAATATAGTGATGAGCCAAGTGTGTCCTGTAAAGCTGTCGTCAGGCGAGAAGAAGGCATTTATTTAAGGGGATATATCTGGAGCAAATGATTCCCCTAAACTATTACAAGCAACAGGATACCACTACATTTATTCATTGGTTGTGTTGCCTGGCATAGGAATCAAGGCACTCCAATACACTGACTATAATTATACTCTCCACTTAAAAATAAAAAAAAATCTGTATTCTATTTTGTATTGTAGTTAAGAGGTCCGCGTTAAGTATTTTACGAGGTATTATGTATTTCCATTTGACTTTTAATGTAACTGTGGTATGGGAATGATGACATAATTGTACTGTAATTCTTTGTCTTTCTTATCGTAAATTTTTTTGCTGGTTATTCGATAACTTGGTTACAATATTTAAATTATTTTACTTACGTGATAGTGTTACCGATATCAAGAGTGATATGCTAGGAATTCAATATAGAACTATTTATCTGAGAGAGAGAGAGAGAGAGAGAGAGAGAGAGAGGAGAGAGAGAGAGAGAGAGAGAGAGAGAGAGAGATGAGGATAAGGGAGGTGTGAGTGTGTGATATTAGTGAGGGCTGGTGTGTGTGTGTGTGTGATATTAGTAAGAGGGGGGGTGGGGTGTAATGGGTGGGTGTTGTCATCGGCACTGGTCTCAAGACACTCCCGGACCCCGATAATTGCTTTTATCTTACCGTCTGGCGCACCATCCACACGCCCCCCTTCCCTCTGTCTGTCTGTCCCCATTCCCTCCTCTATCCTAGATCATACAGGCACCCCTCATCATCTCTCCTTTTCCCTTTCCCCCCTTCCCCCCGTCGGTCCCCCTTCTCTCCTCGTCATCTCTCCCCCTCGCTTTCTTCCTTCCTTTATTTTTCCTCCTTTTCGATATTCTACCCCCGTCCCTTCGTCTCCCTCCACTCCTCTAGATCATATATGACACACCCTCGCCATTTCTCCCCTTCCCTTTCTTCCTTCTGTTCGATATTCCACCCCAGTCCTTCCATCCTTTTCCCTATTCGTCCCAATCCTCTCCTCTAGATCATAATATACACACCTCTCGCCATCACACCCCTTTCCTTTCGTCCTTCTTTTCTTCCTCCTCTCGATCGATATTTTCCCCCAGTCCCTTCATCCTTTTCATGTAGATCATAATATTATATACACAGTCCTAGTTTTTTTCCTCCTCCTTTTCGATATATCACCCCCTGTCCCTCCATCCTTCTTCCCAATGTCGGTCTCCCTCCTTTCCTCGTCATCACTCTTCTCTCCTTTCCTCCTTCCTTCCTTTTTCCTTGTGATAGTTGACACCCTCCCTGGTCGTCACATCCTTCCTTCCTTTTTTTCTTTAGTCGAGAGTTTGTTGTCCCCTCTATACCACCACGCCTCCTCCTCCGTACCATCTCCAGCACACACACACACACACACACACACACACACACACACACACACACACCCTCTCCCTCTCCTTCCTACCATCCATATACCCCTCCGTCACCCCTCTCCATCATACCATCCCATCCAGCGCCCTTCCAGCCGTTCATTCCCCTCCGCCACCCCCTCATCGACTGCTTACAACCAACCCTCTGCTTCCTTCTCTACTGACTGTCCCCAACCTTCGTCCCATCTGTTGTCTGCTAATATGAAGGTTACTGATTTCTCCAAACTCGACAACAAAACCAATTTCCTATTTGTAAATCGAAGTACTGATCTGTGTCCTGGCGTAGTTCAGATGAATCAAAAGCCTTCAATTTGTGTGCATCAGAAAACCCTATCCTTGCCACTTATGAGAAAATATCAAATCAATAGCCTTTTTAAAGGATGACGATGTGCGGTACAATGCTCGCAATCAGTAAGGAATATATGCAGTAGAGGAAAAGTCTCAGCATTAATAACGTAACAGAGGGTATAGTTAGGAACCAAAGTCGTGTTTCATTAAATCCCGAAATCACTGTACTCGCTGTAATGAAGTACACATTGGTTTTTCATCAACCCATTTATAACTTTGGTGTACGTGCATGCATCTCCGTAATTCATAAGAGAACCATAATTAGATGACAATGAAATTAATACTTCAACATGAATCAGGTGATCAAATTGATTTCTGGTGTCAGGGAACATGACTTTTGTTTGTGACTTTACACCTGCCACAACTGACACTGTGACGACCACCAGAAACCCATGGGGCAGACTGGACTCTGTGGCCCCGGGAGAACCATTCCTGTGGTCAGGGGAACTGGTGCTGTCTTCACTCTACCTGTGTGGTCACCAGAAGACTTGATCTAAGCTAATGATCTAATGTGTCCTCCGGGCGCTCAATACTGCGTAATCTAACCTGCCTCAGGCTGAAGGAAGGTTGGATTTTGTCAGTAAATTGGAGGGTGCTGATTCCACCAAACTGTACCTTAGAACTGATCATCTGTATTGAGTGAGTCTGTTATTCTGGACATACTATTTAGGCTATCGTAGCCTCCAATTAGTCAACGAAAGCGTTAACCTCCACCAACCCCAAGTAACACAATTCACCTCATGACAATCCCAATAACATACGAGTCTGTGTGTGTGACTCACTGGTATGTGGAAACGTGGTCTGACAGCAGAGGCCCAACAGGAGCCCCGGCCTTAACATCCGTATCCTTGCCGCCTGCAAAGTGTAATGCCTCATTGGTGAAAAGGAGAGGTTCTTGCAATCAACAATTTGGCCGAAGGGAATTACCTCAGCGTGTGGACGTACAGTTGGGGAGTGAATTATCCTCCCGGTTTTAACCGAACTATAATTAAACCCTGTAAATTACACTTGCAGTGCTACCGAGACTAAACAGTTGCTGTGACCAATACTTTAATTATGGCGCGATCTATTCGTACGATAAGTAATTTCGTGTGGACATCAAAGGAATCATTTCCAATGACGAAAAAATCTTATAGGACTTTAAGATGAGTCTTGAAGGTACAGTACATGCACTTGCATCCTCTGGAAAGCTGTCTATTTGTCCAATACAGATATAGGCCGATAGAAAAGATTTTAAAAATGTCTTTCGAATATAATTCCTGAGAGCAGATGTATTACTCAGGATGAGCAATGACCTTGGTGCAATCCGTCCACACACCACCACCACCACTACCACCACCACAGGGAATGGTCACGCCGAAGCATCAATTCCCACTACCCAAAACCACCCCTGATGACCCACCTTCCAAAAACACCACCCCAATACTTTCTTTTCATTAGGGTAATTATGTACGTACAGTGCAGTTTTTTTTATATGCTAAGCTTTTCAGGATTAGTTTAGCAGAAAGGTAACACATCGTTCAGAGATACATCGGTTACCAGTAGATTCCCACTGCAACTGGGATTATCAGGAGAGAACTGAAGTAGAATGATAGAAACATGGCAATGGATGGATGAACGGGTGATGAGACATGGGTGAATGAGTGACCTGGTAACTATGATGATTATAGTACGTGATTAAAATACGTTAGTGTAGAAAAATGGTTCACTTTAGACGTACCTGTGCTGAGAGTGATATTCCAATGGACAGTTACTATGAACGTGTACGGACAGCAAAGGACAAACCAACACACCATCTACAAATATCAAAGAAACAAAACTAATAACTGTTTCCTTGTATAAGTCACATACAATCAATGTTAGACTCCGTGTATGTTACTAACGACTGATGCAGCAGAACAAATTAAGTATGGAATCTGTTTGGGGTTTGATTCTGTCCGAGTGTATGCAGCCAGGGTCAGTGACAGGCTGGTCATTAGGTGTGCACTGGGTCCACCATAAACTGTGTAACGAGGTGATTGGATCTAGGGTCAGGACGGGAGGCAGCCAGCCAATGGTGTCATCGGATGCATCTGTGACGTTCAACTTGACCAATGGTACCCATCAAGCCATATAAATGCTTTATATATATATATATATATATATATATATATATATATATATATATATATATATATATATATATATATATATATATATATATGTGTATTCATTCTCTCCTCACCCTCTTCCACCAACAATACCTCCATTTTCCCAACCATCTCTATCCTCCCATCCCCAACTACCATCAATACCTCCATCCTCCCTACCTACTTACCTTCACCACCACCACCACCAATATTCCCATCTTCCCTACCACCACCACCACCACCACCACCACCATTATTACCCTCATCTTCGCTGTTAGCAACACCACCACCACCACTAATACCACCACCACCCCACCAATCCTCTATAGACTCCCGGGTAGATCAATTTCCAAATTTAATAAGATCAGAGCTTCTGCTGCGTATTTTTAATTATTGGCACTGATAGATTAGGCATAATTCGATAGTCTCCCCTTCATTCATTCACCTCAATACCAACTTCCCAAACTTCTTCAGATCGTGTCACATTGCATCGCCTTGAGGGGTAATTTTCTTGTTGGTAAATTGGAAGGCTTCTGATTCCTCCAAAGTGTGCTAGGAAACAGACGCCCTCAATGGTACTGATAGGGGATCTGTTTCGTGGCATACTTTGAAGGAATCAGTAGCCCTCTAATCACCAACAAGAGAATTACCCCTTAAGTGCCTCTGTATAGACTATTGGCCTCAGTGGGGGAAGAAGTGAACGAAAATATTGGTGTTCTAGCGATGAGTGTTGTGTTTCATATTCTTCCCCCTTTTAATAAAATTATTCTCCTGCTTCGTAAAATGGTATGAAGCCAAATCTTGTAGGTACTGTGGAGGTGAATTGTGTGTGTGTGTGTGTGTGTGTGTGTGTGTGTGTGTGTGTGTGTAAAAATAATGATTTAGCATTACCACAATGATTGGCTTTGGGTAATATTCATTTCAATATAATTATCAGTGTCCACATCACCACTATCATCATAAGCTACACCATCACACAATCACTATTACTAGCACTCATTTGTCCTCATCACGATCACCACCAGTTCGACGAATCATATCTGCCACCATCACTACCACCATCACTACTAAAATCCCTAATACAATCCCAATAACCATTAATGCTACTATTGTCACCACCACAACTATCTTCACATCATTCACACCATCTCTAAACTCCTTTACCATTATCACCAACATTAATCACTATCATAACCACCACCACCACCACCACCACCACCACCACCACCACCACCATCATCGTCATCATCATCACAATCCTCATCATAGTCAATTTTCATAACCCTTCAAATCTGGCTTGTCGAAGAGAATTGGAATTTTACCCAGCATTATTTTCAGACTTTTCAACATACGGGATGAGGCTGTCAAAATTACATGATTGATTTCTGGGGCTGGAATCAATCTTTATCCAACCAATTACACGAATGAATTTTGAAATAGGGTGCATTATTAATTGCCTATGGCTTGGATCTCAGGAGAAATTAAATGTGAAAGCAGATTAATTTTACTAATGCTTTCGCGAGGACAGAAAAATTTTACGGTGCCACATAAATGGACCGTTGAAATTTAATCATGCGTTCATAACAACACATACATAAACAATCATACCATGCAAACAGAGAATCAAGCAAATGAATAAATAGTCTACACACGCAAATCCACATGCACGCACTCACATGCATGCGTGAACTCACATCCATACATACATACACATTATTTCTGAACATTAACATGAAAAGCAACACAGTACACTAATAACACACGCATGGTTCACATGCTCGAAAATCAACTAAACACACACACACTCTTTCTCCCAAACAAACATCTCCCTACCACTACCCTACCACTGAATCCAAACACACCCAAACTCGAGAGATTAATCGCAAAGGTCCCTCGTCCTGCCCCCCTTCTCATCCCTGAGCCCCCTCCCTGCTCCTCCCTTCCTTTCCCTGACCCTCCCCTCCATGCCCCTCTCTTCCTTCCCCTTCCTTTCTCTGACCCCCCCCCCTCCATGCCCCTCTCTTCCTTCCCTTTCCTGAGCCCCCATCCCCTCTCCCCGTCTCTCCAGCCAGGATTGCAAATGACACGCTCTTATCACGCAGAATAATGGGATTAATTAAAAGTGCATTCAGAGACGCAGCCGAACCAACAAATTAATCAACAAGTACTGGTAATGGTGAGGCTGGTCGCGTAAAAGTTTGGTGGTGGTGGTGGTGGTGGTGGTGGTGGTGGTGGTGGTGGTGGTGGTGGTGGTGGTGGTGGGGGAGGAGGAGAGGGGGAAGAAGGGAGGAGCGAGGGTCGGGAAAGGAGAGGAGTGGAGAGGGGAAGAAGAGGGCATATGGGGGAAAGAGGGAAGGAGCGGAGGGAGCAGGGGAGAGGGTAGGTAAGGAGCGGAGGGGGAGAGTGGAGGAGGGGGCGTGACGAGGGTATGGAAGGGGGCTGAATCTTTTCCTGTAAAAAAAAATATATTATATAATAATAATGGTGGGAGGATATTATACAAAGGGGGTCGGGACTTTCTATATAGGAATGTTGGGAGTGGGAATTTTAATGGGGGGTGTCGTCTGCTTTATGGAAAGGGGTCAAATGATGGGAGGGGATTTTTAATGGGGGGTGTCGTCTATTTTATGGAAGGGTGTTTAAATGGTGGGAGGGAATGTAATGGGAGTTGTGAATCCATTCTCCTAAAATAATGGTGGTTAGATATTTATTAAGTAGAGCTATTTTCCATTACAAACTAAATTTCCTATTAAATAAGAATATATATAACCTCTCTCTACCAATGGAATCTTAAGGGGAGAATACAGTGTTGGAAAATCTGGAGCAACTGATTCCTCCAAACTATTATAAGCAACAGCTACCATTATTATTCCCAATCTGGTCTTGTTTCCTGATAGACAACATTGGAGGAATCAAGGAGCTCTAATGTACCAAAAGAATACTCTCCTATTAAGTGTTCAGTCACTCTGTCTGTCTGTCTGTCTCCCCTAATACGAGCTAAGGATTTTTATACACTCTAAACTTTTCCCTTCACCTCCCCTCACATTTTTTCCCTTTCTTCATTCAGTTTCTTTTTTTATCCATGTACCAACTTACCTATTTCTATATTACACTTATTCCTCTCTATTCCCTTCCTCCATAATTATCTCTCTCTTTTCTCTCTTTTCCCCATTTTTCCTATCTTTCATATCTTCTATATTCTTGTCTTTCAATCTCCCCTTTTTAATATTATTTCTTCCCTCCCTTATCTTACTTCCCTTCTTCTTCTCAATTCTTCCCTTCCTTTTTTCTCTTTCTTCACTTTCTGCCTACCTTTACTAGCTTCATTTACTCTCCTTCTGTCCTTTTTTCTTTCCTTCACAATCTATCACTTCCATTTATCCCCTCACTCCCCCTTTCCTCCAGTTTCTCTCTCCTTTTACCACCTCGTCCTTTGCTTTCTCTCTTCCTATCTCTCCTCCCCTTCTCGTACTTCCCTATCCTCCCTCCTCCTTCACACTCTTTCCTCTTCCTTTCCTCTTTCTCTACATTTTCTCTCTCCCCTTCATCCCTGCATGCCTTCACCTACTCTACTCTCTCCATGACCATCTTCCTTCCCCAACTTTCTCCTCCACCAGTAACCCCCTCCTTCCTTCCCCAACTTTCTCCTTCATCAGTATCCCCCTCCTTCTTTCCCCAACTTCCTCCCCTCCTTCTTCCCCAACTTCTCCTCCTTTTTACTTAATTCATGCAGCTCTATCCCCCAACCCTCCTCTCCCTCTACCAATCCCTTACTCATCTTCCTTCCCTCTCCGTTCCCACCCTATCCTATTTTCTTCCTTCCTGCCTCCCCCAAGCCCGGCCTCTCGCCTGATTAGAATATAAGCACGTGAAAAGAACTCGATAATCCCTAATCATGTACCAATTACCAGCAACCAAAGTTTATGGATCATTTTTCACGTCTCCTTTCATGACTTTCCTTCCAGGGGTTGGTTGGTTGGTTGGTGTGAGGGAGGGAAGGAGGGAAAATGAGGAGGAGGATGGAGGGGAGGGAGTGAGGGAAGATGGGGGAGAAGGGGGGTTAAAGATTATGGCGTAGATTCGTAGAAGGAAAGGGGGACGGGTGTGAAAGAGAATGGAAAGGTGGTGGAGGAGGAGGGTGAAAGGGGGAGGGGGAGAAGAGGAGTGTGAAAGAGAAGGAGCATGGGAAGGAGCATGGGAAGGATGAGATTGAAGGGGAAAAGGAGGAAGGTATGTCAGAGGAAAGGGCAAGCGAAGGAGGTAAGAAATATGGAAATAGAAGGGAGACGAAGAGAGATAATAGAAACAAAGGGAACGAAAGAAATTAATGAAGAAAACGGTATAGAAAATTAAAAGGATGGAAATAAATGAAGGAAGGTGACAGAGAAATGAAAGTGAAAGCAACGGGAGGGATAAAAAGAAATGAAGAGAAAGGGTGGAAGAATGAAAGGGAACAGATAACATACTGTAGGTAAAGTGAAAGACAGTAAAGAAAGAAAGGAAGGATGGAAGAATTAATGGAAGGGAGGGAGGGAAGGAGAAAGGGAGGGAAGGAAGACTGGGAGGGAAGGAGGGAGCAAAAGAAGGAGTGAGAAAAAAAAGGAAGGAAGGAAGGGTAGAAGAGAGGCAGGGAAAGAAGGAGTTGGAAGGAAGGATGGAAGAGAAGGAAGGAGGGACAGAAAGAAGGAATGAGAAGATGGAAGAGAGGGAAGAGTGGGAAGGAAGGATAGATGGAAGGGGAGGAGGGAGGGAAAGAAGGAGTGAGAAGATGGAAAGGAGGGTAGGAAGGAAGGATGGAAGGAAGTTGAAAATAATAGTGAGAAGATGGAAAGGAGGGAAGAGAGGGAAGAAAGAGAAGATGGTAGGGAAAGAAGTTGAAGGTAAGAGTGAGAAGATGGAAAGGAGGGAAGAGAGGGAAGGAAGGGAAGATGGAAGGAAGGGAAGATGGAAGGGAAGGAAGTTGCAGGAAGGAGTGAGACGAACTGAGCAATGGTTAGTGATGCTTAATTAAAAGGGGAGAGGGGAAGAAGGGGACACACCTTTGGGAGTTTAGGGGAAGGAGAGAGGAATGGAGAGAGGAAAGTAGGGAAGAAAGGGAAGAGGGGAAGTAGGGAGGAGAGGGAAGAAGGGAAGGAGAGAGGATAGGGACGAAGGGAAGGAGAGAGGTAAGGAGAGAGGAAAGGGACGTTAATAAGTTGGAAGGAAAGGGACGAAGGGAAGGAGAGAAGGAAGTAGGGAGGAAAAGGACGAAGGGAGGGAGAGAGGGAAGTAGGGAGGAAAGGGAAAAAGGGAAGGAGAGAGACAAGGATAGAGGAAAGGGACGAAGGGAAGGAGAGAGGAAAGGGACGAAGGGAAGGAGAGAGGGATGGAGAGGAAAGGGAAGAAGGGAAGGAGAAAGGGAAGAAAAGAGGGAGAGTATGAGGGTGAATGGAGAGGGAGGAAAGGAAGGAATGGAAAGGAAATAAGGGATGGAGAGAGGAAAGTGGGAAGGAAAGGAAGGAGGGAGGGAAGGTATGAGAGTGAATAGAGAGGGGAAGGAAGGAAGATGAGAGTGAGACAAAATGTAAAGGGAATGAAGGAGAGAAGAATAAGGGAAGTAAGGTTAGTGAGTGAGGGGGTGTATGAGGGAAAGTGGAAGGTGAGGAAGTGAAAGGAAATTATATACGGGAAAAGAAGAAAGATAAGGGGGAAAAGAAAGGAATGGAGAGGAAAGGAGAGGAAATGAGTGACTGGCAAAGAAAAAGTAAAGGAAGAAAAGGAATGGAAGAGAAAAAGAGAATGGAAAGGAAAGATGAAAGGAAGAAAAGGAATAGAAGAGAAAAAGAGAATGTAAATTGAAAGATGAAAGAAAGAAAAGGAATGGAAGAGAAAAAGAGAATGGAAAGGAAAGATGAAAGGAAAAAAAGGAATGGAAGAGAAAAATAGAATGGAAATGAAAGATGAAAGAAAGAAAAGGGAAAGGAAAAGAAAGGAATGTGTAGCAATGGGACAGAATACATACTTCACAGTTTACAAGTTTCTAGTGAGGGAGGGAGGGAGGAAGGAAGGGAAGAAGGGATGGTAGTGATGAGGGGGTGAGAGACGAGATGGTAGGGATGGCAATCGAGGGAGAGGGAGAGGAGAAGGGATGGGGGGGAGGAAGGGAACGAAGGAAGGGAAGGGAAGGGAAGGATGGGGAGAAGGGGTGAGGAAAGACAAAGTTTTACGACGACGAGAGCTGACTAATGGAGGAAGGGAGTGAGGGAGGGAAGGAGGAAGATGCTGGAGAGAGTGGAGTAGGGAGGGAGGGAGGGAGGTGGAGGAAAGACTGGAGCAGAAATGGAGGGAGGGAAGTGAGGGAGAGAATGCAGTAAGGAGGAAGGGAAGAAAAGTGGGAGAGATATGAACAGAAACAGATAATAAAAAAATTACTACTGTAGACGGTGGAAAGAAAAGAGCGATAGAAGGAAGGGAAAATATCGTGTAGGACTGTAGGTGGGCGAAGGATTAAGGGACCCTGTGTTGTAGTCAGAAAATTGGAGGTAATTGAGTCCTTCAAATATTGCCACGAAACACCAGCTATATCGAAGGGACTTGTTTCGTGGCATAGTCAGGAGGAATCAGAAGTCTCCAATTTCAGAAGTCCTTAAGTTGAAGCACAGGGCAAAGGAGAATAAATTGTTGAGGGGAGAATGGAAGTACAGAAGTTGAGAGGAACGCCAAAGTTGAGAAAACGAGGTATACGTGATTTGATGAGAGGGAAGTGGTGCCATAGTGGTGTTGGTGGAGTGAGAGGAGTAGAAATGGGTAAGAGAATATTACAGTAGGAGAGATATTATTATTTTAATGAGGACGAGGGGAGGGCGGGGGTGGGGGGGGGTTAAAGAAAGAGGGAGAAGAGGTAAAGATAGAGTAGAGAAATGGGAGGGGCGATAGATATAGAAAAGGGGGCTGAATAGAATGGGATGTGTATGGTATGGAAGGAGGGAAGTATGGTTTAAAATAGGGAAGGGACGGTAGTGAAATAGGAAGGGGGAACAGAGAAGGGGTTGGTGGTGGCTGTGGTGGGGGAGGAAATGGTAGAGGTGGGGGGAGGTGGGGGGGGTGGCGATGGAAGTGGAGAAGGCTGGGAATTAAGATGTAAAAAATCGGTTGTCGGCGGTAGAGGTACAAAGGAAGAAGAATTTGAGAAGGAAGGTTAAGAATAAGTCAGTGAAATGTATGTACGAATAATATACACAAGCCTACTCCAATCACATAAAATAATAATAATAATAATAATAATAATAATAATAATAATAACAATAATAATAATAATAATAATGATAATACGGTACTATTGTCTACTGTCTTCTTACTTGTTCTTACTCCGTTTAGGAAGGACATAATGATCTAAGGAAGGTGTGGAGGAGAGAGAACTGGAAGGAAGGAAGGAAGAACGAGTAGGTAGGTAGGCAGACAGGAAGATGGAAGGGTGAGTAGGTAGGTAGGAAGGATGGAATATGAAAGGCCGAGTAGGTAGGTAGGAAAGATGAAAGGACGATTATGTAGGTAGGTAGGATGGAAGGACGGATAGGTAGGTATATAAGTAGGTAGGTAGGTAGGATGTAAGGACGGGTAGGTAGGTAGTTAGATAGGCAAGTATATTAGTAGGTAGGTAGGTAGGATGGAAGGTAGGTAGGTAGGTAGGATGGAAGGTAAGTATGAATGTATGTAGATAGGTAGGTAGATCGGTACAGTAGGTAGGTAGGTAGGTAGGTAGGTAGATAGGTAGGTAGATACGTAAGTAGGTAGGTAGATAGGTAGGTAGGTAGGTAGGTAGATAGGTAAGTAGGTACAGTAGGTAGGTAGGTAGGTAGGAAGGGAAGGGGATGAAAGGGGGGGGGGCAAATTTGGGCATAATTACGCGGCGTGTACTGTCTGGGATAAAGCCACTATGAATATGCAACACTTCACCCAAATCAATCAAGTCAGCGATCGCAACTGTTCCTCGGTCCATCTGACGCCGCGTCTTCCAGGAGATGCAGGCCTAAATTAGCACAGGGAGGGGGGGTGGGGGCGAGAAGGGTGAAAGAGGAGGGGGGTGGGAGGCGATGAGGGTGAAAGAGGAGGGGGGGTGGGGGGGAAGGGTGCAGGAGGGGGTTGATGATGAAGGGGAGATGGAGGAAGAGTGATGTTATGTAGAAGGAAGATGGAGAGGTGATGAAGGGGTAGGGTGATGGAGGGTGAAAAGGATGGAGGGGTAGGGTGATGGAGGGTGAAAAGGATGATGGAGAGGTGATGTAGGGTGTTGGAGATGTGATGGAGGAATGATGAAGGGGAAGAGTGATACTACGGAGGGAAGAAGTGTGATGGAGAGGTGATGAAGGGGTGAAGAGACGTGGTATGATGATGGTTATTCAAAACAGTAACAGAGGGTGAAGAAGGGGGGAGATGGAAGAGAGGGGGATGACGGGGGATGAAGATGGGGTTGGGTGACGAAAGGGAGTGAAGAGAGGGGTGAGAGAGGCATAGTAGAGGGTGACACAAGAAGATCGAAGGAGGATGAACAAGGAAGGGGAAAGGGAGAGAACGTGAGATGGGGAGAGCATGAATATTGTATTGAGGAAAGAGAAATGAGAGTAATGATATCGAGGAGAGAAATGAGGAATGAAAATGGAGAAATATGAGGTAATGAAGTCGAGGTGAGAAATGGGATAATGAAGTTGTGGAGAGTAATGAGAGAAATGATGTTGAGGAAAGAAATGAGGAATGAAAATGGAGAAATCTGAGCTAATGAAATTGAGGAGAGAAATGAGGTAATGAAGTCGAGGAGAGAAATGAGGAATGAAAATGGAGAAATGTGAGGTAATGAAATTGAGGAGAGAAATGAGGAATGAAAATGGAGAAATGTGAGGGAATGAAGTTGAGGAGAGAAATAAGGGAATGAAGTTGAGGAGAGAAATAAGGGAATGAAGTTGAGAGAAATAAGGGAATGAAATTGAGGAGAGAAATAAGGGAATGAAGTTGAGGAGAGAAATAAGGAATGAAAATAGAGAAATGTGAGGTAATGAAGTTGATGAAGAACGTAGAAATAACATGACTGACAGAGACAATGAGGAAGGTAGGAGGGAGTGAGTTAGTGGAGAGAAGGAACATAGGAAGGAAGGAATGGCTGATGTAGATGAAAAACCTAAGACTGGAGAATTGATGATGGTGGTGAGATCTTGAGAGAAGGGAAGAGGAGACGAAAGGAAAAGGAGGGGGGGGGGGAGTGAGATAGGATGGATGATGGAAGGGACAGAGGAGTGATGAATAACGTGGAGGGAATGGGGGGAATTGGGGAGAGGGAGGAGGAATGGGGGAATGGGGGAGAGGGAGGATGAATGGAGAGAAAAGGGAGAATGGGAGAGAGGAAGGAGGAATGGAAGGAAAAGGGAGAATGGGGGAGAGGGAGAACCAATGGAGGGAAAAGGGAGAATGGGGAAGAGAGAGGAGGAATGGAGAGAATAGAAAAAATGGGGGAGAGGGAGGAGGAATGGGGAGAAAACTGAGAATTGGAGAGAGGGAGGAGGAATGGGGAGAATAATGAGAAAGGGAGGAGGAATGGAAGGAAAAGGGAGAATGGGAGAGAAAAGGGAGAATGGGGGAGAGGGAGGAGGAATGGATGGAGAGAAAAGGGAGAATAGGGGGAGGGAAGAGGAATGGTGTGAAGAAGGGAGAGCAAAAGCCAAACACAGGGAGACCGAGTAGGATGCAGGATGAGAGGAGAGGCAGAAAGAGAGTTGTTGCTCATTGGTACCAGAACCCTTCATCCCTATTGAAACATGAGTAAGAGTTAGAGGACACACACACACACACACTTTGTTTATCTATCTGTCTGTTCATTCCTTCCAACCTTCTCTCTCTCTCTCTCTCTCTCTCTCTCTCTCTCTCTCTCTCAACTCACCCCCTAAGGCCTCGTTTCTAATCTGCGCCCCAAGACGTAATTCCTCTCATTTGGCCCATTACCTATGCCTTTCATCAATTCCTAGTTGGTTCGCTTGTTCAATTAATGCCCCCGATTGTTTTTCTTTTTTATTATTATTATTATCATTATTATTATTATTATTATTATTATTATTATTGATGGCAGACAGACAGACAGACAGGCGGGCGGGTGGGCGGGGAGGAAATTGGAAGTGGGGATCGGTGGGACGGAAATCAGTAATTAAAAAGAAATATTGGTATTGGCGTCTGCATTATTCCCGCATACAGTTGAGTCATCCATGCGAGAAGACGCTTCGATGAAAACCAGAATAGAGAATTGGTGAACCTCTCTTCCTATGTTTTTTTTTTTTTTTTTTTTTTAATTATTATTATTATTATGATTTCAGTTTGTCCCCAGTCACATTTTTTTTATTGTTATCATTATTGTTGTTGTTGTCATTATTATTATTTTAAGGCTTGTGATTGGTATTCGTTGACAATACTGTAGTGTAGTGGATACATATGTGTTCCTGTACTACCCCCTCCCCTCCCTCCACCTGTCTCTCGATATATATATATATATTTATTTATTTATTTTTTTGTTCTAATATTTGCAGGCAATCAGAGTTTGGGAAAAATATCCATGGGTGTTACTGGCAATACACACACACACACACACACACACACACACACACACACACACACAATCATTCATTCATTCATTCATTCATTAGCAAATAACAGTAGTTGCTGATCACGGGATTTAAAGGGATAGTATACTTTTGGTACATTAGAGATTCTTAATTCCTCCAAAGTATGTCAAGAAACAGGACCAGGTTAACAAAAATAATAGTGGCTTGTTACTTTAAATAGTTTGGAGAACTCAGTTGCTCCAAATTTACCTACATTGTACTACTCCCTCATGACGGTGGCAAATAACTCAAGGAGGTCTTCTGGTTGCTCCAAACTATGCCAGGAAACAGACTATCTCAATAAAAGAGTTATAAGATCTGTTTTGTAGCATAGTATGGACGGATCAGTAACTTATCCAATTTGACCACAACTGAGTGAAATGGAGGGCTACTGATTCATCCAAATTATGTTACAAAACAGATATTATACCCGTATACTGAATTACGACAGTGTTGCTTAAGTTACAAGTGTCATGAAGATATGGAGGGTACTGATTCACTCCACGTTGTGTCATAAAACAGACAACCCATACTTAGTAAGGTACACACTCGGATACCATGGCCATAGTCTCTGGCCCACCTGAGTCGAAGCCCGAGATCTGAAGCAGGCGGTTTCTGGATGACAGCCCACCCACACCAATACGAGGCTATACACAACTCGAGCTAATGGAGGCTTTGGGTGGGCTGTCGTCCAGAAACCACCTGCTTCGGATCTCGGGCTTCGATTCAGGTGAGCTAGAGACTATGATATCCGAATGTACGCACGATAAAATATACTCTGTTGCTTCCTCGTATTAAGATTGGAGGAAATTGTAGCCTCCATCTCATTAAGGGGGTATAATTATAGTGTTGGTGGTAAATCTGAAGCAACTGAATCCTCCAAACTATTCCAAGCAACACACCACCTTTCTTTTTGTTTGATATGGTCCTGTTTCCTGGCACACTTTGGAGGAATCAAGGTGCTGCAAAATATCACATGTATACTACCCCCTTAATTAACAGTC
>JAWQEG010001649.1:37500-88337 GCA_033782935.1 Petrolisthes cinctipes
TGAATAACTGATTTATCGGTTAGTGTTTATTACAGTAACACTTTGTATAAATGAGGTGCCATAAATTGCTGGCAAGTGAATTAGCATTTCATTTGCTACAATTAATGGACAGTTTACAGTGCTCCATGCGCTGTAATAGCTTCCATTATTATTAAAAATATATACGTGTAGGTTTGGAAACAGCCATTACCATAACTGAAAACTGATCCGGCCAATATAGACGAGTGCTTCCGTTGAGCTGGTGGGTCACGTGGACGCAAAACATATTATTATTATTCTCCAGATATGCTGCAAATCAAAGGAAGACTCTTGTTGATGATAAATTGGAGGGCTACTGAATCCTCCAAACTATGCCACGAAACATATCCCTTATTGATAACAATGAGTGTGTCTGTTTACAATCGTAGTTGGGATGATTCAGTCTCTCTCCGGTTCACCAACAACAACACATGGCGTCATCTGCAGTAGGAGAATTGGAGAGCTACTGATGCTCCAAATTAGGCTACAAAACAGATTGCACATTGGTATCGTGAGGTATTTGTCTGTTTCATGGTACAGACTGGAGGAATCGGCAGCCCTCTACTTCACTCACAACAGTTGACGTCTTAATTAATGAAGCAAGAGGGAAACTCGTATGAAGTGCCGAACGTATAAGTCCTCTTAACAAAAACAATCTATGAAAGCAGTTCTATTGAAAAAAAAATAATAATATCTCTCTTTCATGAAACCGATCTCGAACATTCGCAACAATAATAATAATAATAATAATGATCTACTACTTACATCAAAACACATTTCCTCACCTCATATGATCAATTTCCCCCCCCCCTCCCTACCAACACACAACCTCCCCCTACCCTCTAGCCTTCCACATCACCATTTACTTTATGTTAATGATGGTTGGTTAGACCTCACGTAAGCTGTCTGTTTACCTTCACTTTCAAACAAATCATACACGCGTTAGAGATGTTAATGAACACCAGACGTCCCGACGATCACAACTACCTGGGAACTAACTAATGGAAGAAGTGGGATTGAAATTTGAGGAAGAAACGAGATTGCCATAGGCCTGGATGACCATGTAGGACCCGAGGGAGAAGGTGATAGAGAGGTGGGACAGCAAGAACGAAGGAAATAGAAGAAATGGAGGGACACTGGGACAGTTGAAGAATTGGAGACGAGGGATGGTCAGTGGGTGGGAGGGTAAGTGCGGGTATACGTGTCTGCCTGCCTGCCTTCAATGACGCCGTGAACCAGTGTATGATTCAGAGTGTAAAACGGAAATCAGGTTATTATAGTTGTTAAATGTTAATCTTTCACCTGTGTATATAGGCTATATCGTCTTTTGACTGTCGTGGTTCAGAGCATCACTACTACCAGCAAATAAGACATAAATAACAACCTGACGAAATTTGCTGATCTTGGTGACGCCCAACTTAATTTCTTTCCCGGCGTCCATGTTTAACACTCAGCACCCACCCACTCAGTCAGTCAGTCACCTCACGTGGTTCAGTGTAATTACCTCGCCTCCTCGCCAATGTATCACTTTTCTGTAGTATAAAAATCTTCCTACTCACCTGTAATATCCTTAGTTAGATGATGAAGAGGTGTCTGTGATGTTGCAAAGTGTCTAGATGCCTATAATTTACTACTTTTTCTGAGCGAATTCACCACAACTTTTCACAAAACCACACACGCACACATACTGACAGGTTCAGTGGGCGGGGCTACACAGAGCGCACATGTGATAAGTGATGCCATAACCTGCCCAGTATAAATTCATTCATCATATCCATTACCTAATAATATATCGATCAATAGATTAGTTTGCATATTGGTTTAAGTATTCATATTCTCAGAAAGGCTTTGGGTGTTGTTCCTCTCGATTCTACCAGGTGAGTAGATATTAGAAGTCTGTACTACATTCCGTGGGTCAGTCTTGAGTTATTGCCAAGTCAACCCTGAGAGTTACGTGAGAATAAATAAGTATTTGCTGCTGGCAACGCTGACTAAGCTTGGGCCCGAAGAGGTGACCAATGCAGCACACTAACCATCTCGTCCCTCACACTCATATACGAGTATAACCCAGACTTTTGACATAACTTTTAAGGCACTGGTGCGATTGGACTGGAATTTCCTTTATCATTTTAGTTAGAGCATTTTAATTTACAATTGCTCTTACAAAAATCGCGCTATTTCAGTGTTATAAATCACACACACACATAAAATACATCAATTTTATATAGATTCCGAATCAGAGTAACAAACAGGTGACTATGTATCCGGATGATATAAATGTTGTTATGTAGTTTAAAATTCCCTTCCGTTTTTTTCCCATCACATCCTGACACACACTATAGTATACCTTGGAGTTTATGTTACGTTATGTGAGTCCTCGTTGAAACAACACAACAAATCAAAGAATGTTTCTGTACCAAGTGTTTTGCCGACAACCTTTTCATATTACTGCGTCCCAAAAATATGGAACTGTACGCTGGACGTGCTTTTCGTTTTAGGTTTTATATATATTTTTTCAGCACCGGCAACAATATAAACACGAGAATTTTTGTGCCCAACGTCAAGTTCAGGGACAAAAACAAGCAGGAGTCAAAATGCACAGTCTAACTCAATTACTCAATCCGTATTTACCAGCTGACGAGAATGTAACACCGTTTTGTTATTTACAATTCGCTGCACATACATACATGCATACACACGTACAGTACATAGTATAGTTAGATCTGTACATACTGCGTTAAGCATACATGTAACTACCAACCTTACATAACGTACACGATGCAATACCTATACATAGTAGGCTAGTGTACATTTTCTCTCTCTCTCTCTCTCTCTCTCTCTGACGATGTTCAGTTGTATGTGGTAAAGGAAGAGGCTGACTGATGTGATCGGCTGTGCGTGACATCTTTCTACTGAGGTGTGGTACTGTACAAACCACTAACCACACGTTGCCTGGCCATGTGGTGTTTTGTTCAGCGATAGGAACGTGAAGAACCAAACGGACTCTAGGGTCATTTTGGTTGAAGGACTGATATCGGGGTAACCTCTCCCTCCCTTTCTTTACCAACAAGCTATCTATATACTGGAGTGGGAGATATAATTATCTAATACTTTTGTGTCCTGCTGTATACTCATCGTGTCGCATCGCCTTATATGAATCACACCCATCCACACTACATACATACATACACACACATATGCATACTGTACTGTACTTATAATAAACATGCATACACAGCCTACCTATATTTTCTACCTGTCTACAGAAGCATCTTTTTTCATATTGTACCATCACTTTCATCCTTGTCATTCTTTTGTACAATGAAACCGACCGAACTCTGTCCTCCCCAGTCAGCAATTTCCAGTACCGACAGTGCACTCTTCTAGTGACAAGCAGAACAAAATAAGTATAGTTACATACCAATACGTATTAATAACACCGATTAAAACACAAAACAAAATCGGACACCGAACACGACGATGAATACCACTACCATATACAAAGCAATATCAGTCTTACCACCACCACCACCACACACACACACACACACACACACGACAGTAAGTAAATATATACCATGAGTTTACACACACACCACAGTAAGTAAATATATACCATGAGTCTACACACACACACACACACACACGTTGAAAATCACTCACACATCCACACACGCGTTTTGGATTCCAGAGCAGCAGCGGCGCAAATGTGTGTGTGGTGTGGGTGTGCTCAGTGATGTGTGGGTGGCAATCTGCCCCTCCACTCCGGATCTGCTTGCTTGCGGGTTTAGTTTCACGCGGCAAAATATACTTGATATTCTGGGAAACATTTGTTGGACGCCGGTGAACCCATACTATGCCCAGCTGTGTGTGTGTGTGTGTGTGTGTGTGTGTGTGTGTGTGTGTAGATACATGGTATATATTTACTTACTGTCGTGTGTGTGTGTGTGTAGACTCTGGTATATATTTACTTACTGTCGTGTGTGTGTGTGTGTAGTCATGGTAAAAATGTGCTTACTGTCGTGTGCGTGTGTGCGTAGAGTCATGGTATATATATACTTACTGTTGTGTATATGTGTGTTAATTAATATGCAGTGGTGAGGCTGCCCCTCTACTTGAATCCGGATACTTTTTGATAGATTATTCCTTAACTATGATCTTCTGTGGTCAATAACTGTTAGCTATAGAAAAAAATAATTGTAGCTGTGTGAATTTCCAGTTTTCCCCATGAGTTTTTGAGCTCTTAAACATTACCATCTATAAAGTTACTGGGCTCAGGTTTACGGTATTCCTCACATATTTACAGGGCGGCCCATCATCGGGTTCAAGAGATAAGTGTATTGCTATACATACCTTACTCAACCCCATCACCTCCTCACACCTTGGCTCACTGACTTGCTCATCAAGTGACATCTGCTACCTTCACCCTTGCCTCTTCTGCCTCTTTTACCTTTAAGCCTTAGCCACAGCTTATTTAGGGTACTTAATTTTGACCACCGTGGGTAAGGTCGACCCCAGGGAAATGACGTACTTGCCTAACTAGCTGATGTTAACGTTATCGACTAAGAGTTTGTCTCATGGATTTACTTACATCTTTTTGGATTTACTTTTCCTCAAGACAAACTCTTACTACGAAAATGCAATTCTTATCAAAGGAATTGACGGAGTCTTTCAGGCTGCTTTTGAGTATCCAGGATTCTGAGTCAGAGACGTTTCTTCTTCACAAACAAGACTCATAAAGATATAATCGAATGAATTGAGGTGGAATTAAATTTAGGATAAAAATAGGTATGAAATGCAATCAAAAGTACAGAAGATGAGAAAAGCAGAAAGTTTTTATACTTACCCCAGTGTCTGCCTCATTCCATATAAACCTTGTAGCTGCACTTTGAGGTATTTTATCTCTTCAAACCAACATGAGAGGCCAGTGTATTGTATAGTCTGGCCAACATGTCAATCTATTTCCTCCCACACGTGCACACTCCACAGGCATGTACAGTACCCACAAGAAGCACTACAATCTTCGGGTGGAGTAGGTGGATGTGAAAAGGAACATTCAAAATGGTGGTACTGTTACTGAATTTTATTTGGAACATTATTCAGATTTTGTCATTTTTTTTTATCAAATTGTTAAACTCCTTTTCTTATGAATATTTCTGTAGACAGTATGCAGTCGCAGACAAAGGTTGATTCATCCACCTGTCTTCAGTCTATTTTTAGTGACATCTATATTTCTGCAATACCTGTAGCCTAGGTATAACTGTCCTCCCATGAATGGTTTGTGTACACAGCAATAAGGGAATGCTATTCTTGGCAATTATTCTACAGTATAGCACTCTATAATATAGTTGCTGTACAATTCATTGAGTGGATGAAGGCGAAACTTGTGTCAGCGACTGTACTCTTCCAACACTATCCCTTCTAATATTACCAATACCTTGTTAGTTCTCAACGTGTGATTTTGCTCAACATTCATTTACATATATTCATTTTTAATAATTTTTCATTTCTTCAATAATCACTTACGGAACTAAGAAGGAATAAATAAAACAAGATGTATTCTGTATAAATACAGACAAATAGTTTTAATTTAGAAATCTCAAAAGACATACAGACTGATATGAATATCTTATGTACAATAATATTAAACTTAATTTAAAATCTTACAATGCAAAAAGTTCTTGCAGGTTGGGTTGTATACGGGTGTGACCCCCTGCGACCTGGACCTGACCTGCCCTGACCTGTGCGAGGTTGGCAGGGGTGAGGGGAGGGGGGCTCAGGTCGCAGCGGGGTCACGGTGGGTGTGGGGGTACTCTACCTATCTTGTGACTGTAAGTATAAGTAGATAAAGGGGTTGGAGGGTTAGGCTGGGGGTTGTGGGTCTGGGTCGGGGTTGTGGGTTGGGGGGGTGGGGCTTAAAATGCTCAATAGATGAACGTACGTACGTCTCACTGGTAACACAGAGAGTCATGAACGCGGCGAAATTGGCACAAACAGATCTACATTATCGTCGGTTTCTTTAATGTTAAATGTACATAATTATATATATATATTTTTATCAACTCCTTCAGCCTGTCAACCCCCCAAAAAATACAGGTTCTGCAGGCCGCCACGTATCGCCCTCCTCTCTCACACACACACACACAAAAATTCGTCCAAGCATTTGTTATTATTTTCTTGCTTGATTGGTTGATTGGTTGGTTGGTTGGTTGGTTGGTAGTTTTAGCCACGTCCCTCTCTTATGTATGTATGTATTATGTATGTATGCATTTACCTATGTACAACAACACTTTCATTCAGGGTTGGTTGGTTGGTTGATTGGGGTAAAAGGGGTGGGGGGACTGGGGTGGGGGGGAACTTAAGCCGATATATTTTTTTTTAGTTATTATTATGATTTTTTTTATTACAGCAAAAAGATTCTTCTCCTTCGACGTCTAACTTATATGTCCATTTTTATGTTATGTATTTTTTTTACAGTGATGTCTCCCTCCTCCTTCTCTTCTCTTCTCTGATGTGTACCGTAGACCACATCAACATCATTATCAACATCATTATAATATTACCATCATCATCATCATTATCATTATCATGCCTGGCTCTCAGACATGGTTCAATTAGTCCCTTTAGATAAGAGCTTCATTATCATCATCATCATTATAATAATAATATCAACATCATCATCACCATCATCATAAATAGGTAGGGACAGGAGAGAACATGACACCTTCACATCACTCACCATCTTCACTATAACTTCACCCAGCGGAGGGATGTGGGGGTTTGGGGTGGGGGCATGGGGTAGGGGGGTAGGGTTTGGTGGGGGTGGGTGAATGGGAACTGCAGAATCTCTACCTATAGGCTTAAAAGATCAATAGTTTTTTTTTTTATTATACATCACAATATGGAGATAAGAGATAGAGAGATAGAAAGGTCACATAGCCCCCAACATGAGGGAATTAATTAGGTCATCGTCATAGCAGCTGGTGATTGGCCAGTCACCATCCAATAAAAACACTAGGATCGCATTATTATTATTATTATTTTTTTGTATTTTTTTTTTTGTATTTTTACATTAAATACTTGAGTGTGATTATTTTTACTTCATCATCACCGGCGAAGGAGAAGGAATAATAATAATAATAATAATAATAATAATAATAATAATAATAATAATAATAATAATAATAATAATAATAACAACGATAGATTCCAAAAAACAATAGATGAATAATAATAAAGGAAAGACCACGCCAGCTTCTTCTAATTAACCAAACCGCTCCACACCACTACATTCATTAATTAACTTCCAAGGCCTAGAGAGAATAATAATCAATCCTATACAGCCTCACGTGGATCAATCAGCATACACTGTACACTATTCACCAACAATCAGTCATTTACTTTATTTTTTATATTGGTTGTGGAATATCAATGGAATGAAGTATTGCCTAAGAAGAAGGAGAAGAAGGAGGAGAAGGAGGAGGAGGAGGGAACACTATTTTTTATTCACTGATTTGCTAACATATTGAAATGGTGATAAAACCTCGTTAGGGTTTATCGTTAACCAATTTCAACGTCTCTCTCTCTCCTCTAGTGATAGGAGGAGGAGAGGGGAAGAATAACGGGGAATGGAGATGAGGGAAGGAAAGAGTTGGTGTGAGAGAGGAAACAAGGAGTGGGGGTTCTAACATCTGAATTATTTCCGCGTCAAGAAAGGAACACGACGTGGCTAGTACCAGATGGACAAACAAACAAACAAACAACTCAACGAAATAAACAAAGGAAGGCACGCAGCCACATTTTTCGTGACGACTAATCCAGCTTTTTGAAATCAGCAACTCCTCATAATGAAGAAATAAACAACACTGAGGGAAGAAGGAAGTGACCCTCTCCTACAGTCCACGTACCTGCGTTTGCCAAGCCCGAACAGTCGTTTATTTAAGCTCGTATAACCCAGAAAACACCACACACCAAGCCTCTTTAACGTTCTTTCCAGCGTATGGTTAAATTATAAAAAAAGTTTGAACACTGTTAAGAATATGTTGAAAGAACGTTACGTTAATCATGTCGCCAGAACGTTTGTGTTTACTGTAATCAACCGTGGGCCGACTGTAAACGTTCGCCTTGGTAAACACAGTTACGATGGCTTCCCTTCAGCGGTTCCAGCTTAGCTTCAGGGTCCGGCCACCAGGGGGACGCGAGCATGCAGCTGCAGAAGTCGTCAGGGGGATGAATGACAAACAAGAGTTGTCATCTCTGTGGTGTGTTCCTTACATACGTACAAACAACATTACTGAAGGTAGGTCCTATAGGCGACTCAACAACACGCTTTCTTAAATACATACGAGGAAAAGAACAGACACTGGAATCTTAATATGTATTATAATGTTATATATATATTTATAGGTATATATTTCCTACCCAGTACTTGTCACCTACGGCTCTGAAGATCTGGATAGTTTGCTCAGCGGGGGTGTAAGGGAGGGAGGGATGAAGGGAGGGAGGGAGGCAGGAAGGGAAGGAGGAAGTCACCTATCAGTCTGACTGTTAGGGTCGAAAAGCCCACATACATGTTTTTCGTGTAAGACTTAATGAACCTTACTGACTGACTGAGTGAACTGCCTGACTCTGCCCTTGCTCCTCCCAGCTCAGAGGGTCAACGTCTAGTGAAAATTAGTATAAAAACATTGTCCCTGTAGGCTTTTTTACAGAGGACTTAGTTAGGTATATCATTATGAAGGGGGCTGGGGTTAAATTTGTCGGTCGGTTGGTTGGTTGACTGGTTGGTTGATTGTCTCTCGTGGAAATGTTCATAATAACACTTTCATTAATAATGCTTTGAGGTATAATGGTACAAGTAATAATAATAATAATAATAATAACAAGAACTACCCCAAAACTTAAATAAATAGTCTCGCGTATGTGGTGGAGTTGGTGTTTGTGTGCGAAATCCGCTGAGTTTTAGATTCGTATTAATTTCTTCGTTTTCTCTCCATTTCTTTATTGAACTTTAGTCTCATCATCATCATCTTGTATTTCTCAACTCTAATGATCCGGTTGGTGGTGGTGGTAAGGGTGTGTGTGTGTGTGTGTGTGTGTGTGTGTGTGTGTGTGTGTGTGTGTGTGTGTGTGTGTGTGTGTGTGTGTGTGTGTTGCCCTGGGCCCCTGACTGATTCCACCTCCTGCAGGGACGAGGTATCAAGGATGGAGATAGATAGATAGATAGATAGATAGAGGTGTAGGGGGATCGTGCATATGGGAATTAGAGAAAGGAAGTGATGGCATAGGGAAAAGAGGAAAAGGTGAGACAGGTGAAGGTGAAGGGAGGGAAGAATACAAAGGCGTTGGGAAGGTAAAGAGAGGAAGGGATAACGTGGGGAAGGAAAAAGGTGAGAAAGGTATGCGTAGGGAGGAAGGGAGGGATCGAGGAAAGTTAACAAATTTGAGGGAAAGGGAAGAAGGTAAGAATAGTGGTACAAAGGGAGGGATGTGGTGCATATAACAAGGGAACAGTAACTTATATATGAAGGGAAGATAATGGGAGAAAAAACGGGATATGGAAGGAAAGGGGTCAATGAGAATGGCTAAGAAAGGAAAGGGATGGGAAGAGGAATACCCCATGTGATGAGAGGGCAAGGTAAAGGGAAGGAAGGGGGATGGAGTAACATCATTGGGGAAAGGGGAAGATTGGATGAGGTTGAGAGGACGGGAGACCGGGATGTGGGATAGGGATGTAGGCAGGGGGCTGAGCCAGTGAGGGAGGGCGGAAGGGAGGGACAGAGGGTCAGGGGGAGAGGGAGGGGATATCGTGTCAGGTGTAGGCAGGGAGGGAGCGATCGGGTCAGAACAGGTGGGGGGGGGGGGGCAGGGAGTTTAGGCAAGGCCCCCCCTCGAACACGGGTTTCTAGACAATATGAAACCTCGATTTCCGTCAGTCACACAGCGGGTGGAGATGGATCGGGTCGGGTAGTTGAGCTGTAGTTGGACCTGGGACCACCCGTGTACAGGCTGGGGTCATTAACTACTGCAACATGCTCCGTATCAATCGTCTGCTCGGTAGGTAAGGATTAGCCATTAAAAAAACTGCGACTCGCTTGTTATAACTGATATTATGTTTCTCGGTAAGAATAGCCATTAAAAGAATTGAGACTCACTTGTTATAACTGATTATTATGTTTCTCTGTAAGTATAGCCATTATAATACTGTACAGAACTTATGACTTATTCTCTCAGTAAAATTATATTATTAAAAATGCACGAATCCCTTGTTTCACATCAGATGGTTTTATTTCAGCAAATATTACCTATTACGACTAAAACAAAATGTCAAAGCTTTACTGTATTACGCCTGGAGATCATATAGTGCAAAATACCGGCTGTGAACCTTCTTAGCAAGGATTAGTTATCATATTAAATAGTACAAAATTATTCGCTGTCATGTACAATATTCTCGGTAAGAATTGAAATGTTGGTACGATATGAAAGATCTTATCAGTACAATTTGGTCATTAATCACCAATACATTTATAATTCCACATGGTTGGTCGTCTCAGGTACCGTTAATCAATCAATAATAAATCTCTGGGTATCATTTAATCATTAATTACTACTTAGCGGGTGACATAGGTACCTCACACATGTCGTCTCATAAACATAATTATATATATAGAAACTCCACATTCTCTCCTCTGGCCTATGTTTTTCTAGAGTCCACCCGGGAGTGAGTATAATGAACTACCTCGCCCCTCGTCTTCCTATAGTACCTCCTGCCGGCAAGTTCACTAAGTGGCTCTGGGACCCCCACACGGAAACTCGCAGCTTCTTTTCGTCTGTCTTGTGTGAGTGTGGGAGGATCTCAAGTGTCCTTCGAGTGTTTAAAAGTACATAATGTCACTCTGCGAGGCTGGTTGGTTGGTTGGCAGGTTGAGCTTAAAGGTTCTGGTAGACTTGGCTGCTTACGGTCTAAAGTCGGTCTCTCAGTTTCGTTTTGGTCATCGTGTGTGTGTTGTGTTGTGTGTGTGTTTCTTTTTTGTTTGTTTGTATGTGTATGCGTTTGTTTATGTGTGTGTATGCTTTTGTTTGTGTATGTGTGTATGTGTGTATGTGTGTATGTGTGTGTGTGTGTGTGTGTGTGTGTGTGTGTGTGTGTGTGTGTGTGTGTGTGTGTGTGTGTGTGTGTGTGTGTGTGTGTGTGTGTGTGTGTGTGTGTGTGTGTGTGTGTGTGTGTGTGTGTGTGTGTGTGTGTGTGTGTGTGTGTGTGTGTGTGTGTGTGTGTGTGTGTGTGTGTGTGTGTGTGTGTGTGTGTGTGTGTGTGTGTGTGTGTGTGTGTGTGTGTGTGTGTGTGTGTGTGTGTGTGTGTGTGTGTGTGTGTGTGTGTGTGTGTGTGTGTGTGTGTGTGTGTGTGTGTGTGTGTGTGTGTGTGTGTGTGTGTGTGTGTGTGTGTGTGTGTGTGTGTGTGTGTGTGTGTGTGTGTGTGTGTGTGTGTGTGTGTGTGTGTGTGTGTGTGTGTGTGTGTGTGTGTGTGTGTGTGTGTGTGTGTGTGTGTGTGTGTGTGTGTGTGTGTGTGTGTGTGTGTGTGTGTGTGTGTGTGTGTGTGTGTGTGTGTGTGTGTGTGTGTGTGTGTGTGTGTGTGTGTGTGTGTGTGTGTGTGTGTGTGTGTGTGTGTGTGTGTGTGTGTGTGTGTGTGTGTGTGTGTGTGTGTGTGTGTGTGTGTGTGTGTGTGTGTGTGTGTGTGTGTGTGTGTGTGTGTGTGTGTGTGTGTGTGTGTGTGTGTGTGTGTGTGTGTGTGTGTGTGTGTGTGTGTGTGTGTGTGTGTGTGTGTGTGTGTGTGTGTGTGTGTGTGTGTGTGTGTGTGTGTGTGTGTGTGTGTGTGTGTGTGTGTGTGTGTGTGTGTGTGTGTGTGTGTGTGTGTGTGTGTGTGTGTGTGTGTGTGTGTGTGTGTGTGTGTGTGTGTGTGTGTGTGTGTGTGTGTGTGTGTGTGTGTGTGTGTGTGTGTGTGTGTGTGTGTGTGTGTGTGTGTGTGTGTGTGTGTGTGTGTGTGTGTGTGTGTGTGTGTGTGTGTGTGTGTGTGTGTGTGTGTGTGTGTGTGTGTGTGTGTGTGTGTGTGTGTGTGTGTGTGTGTGTGTGTGTGTGTGTGTGTGTGTGTGTGTGTGTGTGTGTGTGTGTGTGTGTGTGTGTGTGTGTGTGTGTGTGTGTGTGTGTGTGTGTGTGTGTGTGTGTGTGTGTGTGTGTGTGTGTGTGTGTGTGTGTGTGTGTGTGTGTGTGTGTGTGTGTGTGTGTGTGTGTGTGTGTGTGTGTGTGTGTGTGTGTGTGTGTGTGTGTGTGTGTGTGTGTGTGTGTGTGTGTGTGTGTGTGTGTGTGTGTGTGTGTGTGTGTGTGTGTGTGTGTGTGTGTGTGTGTGTGTGTGTGTGTGTGTGTGTGTGTGTGTGTGTGTGTGTGTGTGTGTGTGTGTGTGTGTGTGTGTGTGTGTGTGTGTGTGTGTGTGTGTGTGTGTGTGTGTGTGTGTGTGTGTGTGTGTGTGTGTGTGTGTGTGTGTGTGTGTGTGTGTGTGTGTGTGTGTGTGTGTGTGTGTGTGTGTGTGTGTGTGTGTGTGTGTGTGTGTGTGTGTGTGTGTGTGTGTGTGTGTGTGTGTGTGTGTGTGTGTGTGTGTGTGTGTGTGTGTGTGTGTGTGTGTGTGTGTGTGTGTGTGTGTGTGTGTGTGTGTGTGTGTGTGTGTGTGTGTGTGTGTGTGTGTGTGTGTGTGTGTGTGTGTGTGTGTGTGTAAGGATGACTGATGCGCCAAGGGGAGGTGGGGATGGAAATGGTCTTTAATTTTAATTTTCTTTGTTTGATTAAAACTCGGGGTTCAACATAAATCTGTTGTCATTTGCAAACTAAATGTCTCTGATGGGATGAGATACATTTTCATGTTCGGAAAATTCATTAAATGCCTTGAACATAGTGCATTAAGCCGATGTATCAGCTTAGTGCTAATTATCAAGCGCCTTTAATGAATTAAATAGCAATTACTTAATGCACTTACTAAAACGTAGCTTAATTACCTCATAAACTAATGAGCTTTTCATGTAATCAATCGGCACTTCTAATCTCCACGTTAATCACTAAGCAGGAAGTGAGTAGCGACTAAGTGGACCTTTGATCATAACAGAAAGGCCGTGAGAGAGAAGCAAGTCAGACTTGCTCAAAGGGGACACATCTCAAGACCAAAGACCAGAAAGACCACAGCAGACCAGGCAAGCTAACACCAGAGACCAGGAAGACCGTAGTCCAAACAAGCCAGGCAAAGCGCCACTGCAGACCACAACCGGCCAGGAAGATCACTACAGACCACAGACACCAACACTGGTTGTGTTTGACACTTGACCAGAGGCTACTGAGGCAACATCACTCCTGTTTATTATCACCACACATGCACATCATTACAGGGAAACATGCGTCTTTCTTAAAAAAAAATAAAAAACATAAGTCACGTGAAAAATATCATATTAAATAAACAGTTCTATACCAGTTTATTTCTACAACTACATACCGAACAAACCTTGACTATGGTAACACATACGTCATTTTACCTCTTTAGTACAGTCAGAAAACAAGCTAATACACTGGTAGTATCGTCATCTTTGAATAATAAAAATAATAATAACATAATCTGCATGTTACATTCAGTTCAGCCAACTGATTTTCTTACTCTGTTATGTATTCGTAGAGACACAGAATATGAATTTACGGCTGTATTCCTTGACAAGTTTGAAAGAATCTACATCCTAATATATTCAGGGGAATTTGAAGCTTTGATACACAGCCCCTCTTACAGATCCCTTCACTGCTGATTATTCACGTCATTTATTATACAGCCTTTGCAAGACGTCTCCAAATATAGTCGGGCAATCGTAAGCGCAGCTGCACATATTAATTAATACTTAGAAACTGTGGGTGTTTAATTTACGTGTTTACCATCACCATCTCGGATGAATAACAACAACAATAACAACATTGAGTCTTCCTCAGCTCCATCAACCCACGATCACTAGAACCCGACAACACTACACAATACAATACAATACCGTGTCTGTGACCCTGGCTGTACTCATGTCAACAAAACAGCTTCAACATACGCAAGTAAAACACACAACAGCTCTTAACTAACAAATTAACTAACAAATGAGAACAATACGTGGTAAAATACATTGCATTCCGATTACCTTCCTTTATAAATAGTCATAATAATAATAATTAAATCATCATCATTTTCATCATCATCATCATCATCATCATCATCATCTTCATCAACATCATCATCATCATCAAGACTACTATGGGTCTGTATCATCACAAGATTTGCTGGTTCGTGTATAGTCTCCATTCTCCTCCCTTATTATTTTCTTTACTCTTGGCGTACAATAAAAATTTACACTGTGTATCCGCATCACCATCATAAAATGCATGTGGTGGCGGCGGTATCTGATAGTGGAAATATAATGAGGGAGTGAGTGGTGGTGGTGAGTGATGGAACGAAGAGGTAGGTGGGTTGGTTTGTTGGTTGGTACAAGATTGGTACTACAGTATGCATGTATGTATGTATGTATGTATGTATGTATGTATGTGGAGTTTTCTGAGGACCGGAGGGATGAGGCTATTTTACTGTTTATGGTTCCAGCAAATCTTGTCACCAATCAAACCCACATAGGCGTCGACACACACCTTCTGCTCTTAACACTACACACTTACTTCTCTTACTTAGTCTATCACCGGTGCCTTTCACAGCTGCTAGGTCTTACAAACAAAACACAACAGTAACTTAATGCATAAATAATAACCTCTCCTTCAGATTAAAAAAAAATATATAGCACTGCCAATTATGGATGGCAAAAAAAAAAATAAAAAATAAAATAAAAACAAGTACCATCGAAATACCATCGTGAGAAATTTTGGATGCACATATATGAATATCACTGATTTTCTAATTAATAGGAATTTTGTATTCATATACCATTAAGGCATCAGGCTTTTGAAGAAAATAAATAATTACATGTAGTCCGTTCTTTTCTAAATGCGACACAGTCCCACAGAGTTTGACCCCATCCTATCCCATCACATCCCTGGGCGCAAGTTCAACAACCTAACTATCTCTCTCTCTCTCTCTCTCTCCATGAAAAAAAAAAGAGAGAAATCGTATGCAAAGTGAACTGAATTGCGAATCAAAATCCAGAATCAGCTCATTATCCGGGCCAGAAGTCCATCAGTCACTGTTTCTCTTCATTTACACGACAAATGGAAAACGTAAATGGGTTGTGCACACGGGGTGGGTTGGTTGGTGGCCGTGTACGTAAATATGTCTGGCCAGGCACACAGACCAGACCAGACCAGACCAGCCAAGCCCCCGAGGACACTACTGACGGGGGGGGGGGGGGGGGTAAAGGGGGGGAGGTGGTGGTAAAGGGAGGGGGAGGTGGTGGTAAAGGGAGGAGGAGGTAGTGTGGAAGAGGAGGTAGTGTGGAAGAGGAGGTGGTGTGGAGGAGGAGGTGGTGGAGAGGTGAGGGATTGGGGAAGAGAGGGAAGAAGGAGTAATAAGAGAAGGGGATGGATAGAAGATAGTGTGAATGGAGGGGATGGATGAAAAAAGGTCGATAGAGGGCTAAAGCAAACTCACTCACTTTCACTCTCTCTCTCTCTCTCTCTCTCTCTCTCTCTCTCTCTCTCTCTCTCTCTCTCTCTCTCTCTCTTGCTTTCAGACCAACAATATCGGCGTCACTGGCTACAAGGGAACTATGGAGCGGAACCTCAGCCTTTTGTTGATATTCGGCCCATTGAGTTCTCCATCTAATCTTTCTCTTCCTGTAGAATGGAGAGAAAGGAGGGAGGGGGGGGGGAGTGGAAAGACAGGAGTGGAGAAGGGGTAAGTGGCTGGGTGAGGGGAGGGGGGAGAAAGAAAGGAGAGTCAGAAGAGGAAGGAAGGAAGGAGGGAGTGAGGAAGGGGTAAGAGGAAAAGGAGGAACACACGAGGGGAATTATTTGGATATGTCTTTTCAAGCTTCCTTCCTCGTCTGCTTTAGGGGATATCGAACCGGGGATATTAGAAATTATCATAATTGTTGTCTTCCTGGCCGTGTTCTTTTCCTTCACGTGTTTGGGGGGTGGGGCAGATTCGGGTTCATGTACACATACACACACACACACACACACACACACACACACACATTCACAAGCGAGGGCCCTCTGTGAGCAGGCCACACAAAAAAGAGGGAAGAAGATTCTCCGGAACGAGGCACAATTATCATCATCGGTCAGACGGAAAATTCGAACAAATCGTTTAGCGAGGAAGAACAGGCCAAATGTCACTCCCAGTCCGCTACCCGAGTCCACCCGCTATGCTAGAGTGAGTAGTGGTTGGATGGCTGACTCTCTCTCTCTCTCTCTCTCTCTCTCTCTCTCTCTCTCTCTCTCTCTCTCTCTGTACTATTTTTATCACTACTGCCACTACCACCACTATTACCATTACTATGATTCCGTCTGACTCGTTCACTCATACCATTCTTTGCTATACTAGATTGAGTGAGTAGTGGTTGACTGACTACTCCTCCCTCTCTCTCTCTCTCTCTCTCTCTCTCTCTCTCTCTCTCTTTCTGGGCTGGTACCATTATTACAGCTTCTTTTTTGTCATTTCTATTATTCCTGCTCACTCGTTCATTCATTGTCCTCTTCCTCTGCTTGCTCTCCCACCCATCCTACACCCCTCTCATCTCACCACTCTATCACCATTCGCTCGTTTAAAAGATGTATTCCACTTCTCTTCTCCATACATACTTCCATCTTCCCTTCCACACACCATCCATAGCTTCTAATAACAGGTCTCTTAATGTAGCCAGCGAGTGTATGAAGAGAAACAAGACGATTGGTTTCCTGGTAGAGTATCGCGTATCATCTATAACATACAATTCGGTGTATATAGGATTAGTTTGTTATGAAAAGATTAATTAAGATGTCTTTCAGTATTGTCACTCACTGGAATATACTGTATACTTTTTCTGGTTAACTCGACAACTCCAGATGTTATTACTGGTTGAATAACAGTAAGTAAATAAATAAATGCAAAGCTATGTGATAAATATTATGCATATATAATCAGTGGAATATAGTTACTGAAGAAACGGACGATAAAATAATCAGAATAACATTGAAATATTCTAATTAAAAAAACGCACCTCCAAAATAAGTTTAAACTTAGAAATAATTTAATGATATCATAATGGTACTTGTTTCTCCGATCTTAATCCTTAATACATAACCAATAATAACAAACAGTTTTTACTCTAATCTGTTTAATTAACGGATATCATCATAATTAATATAATCGTTTTATACAGTCCTTTCCATTCCTATACTTAAAATCAAATCATGCCTACTAAAGTAAAAAGATTAATTTCCCAGCCTTCCTATTCCTTATCTCTCCTTCTTTCTCTTTTTTCTTTCTCTCTTTCTTTCTCTACACGTACAGTACACTCTCCACCAATCACGTGCCCGTTTTGTATCTCTCTGACCAATCACGTAGCTCGTTCTCATGTCACCCTCAGCTACCCACCAATAACAAACTTTCTTTAAATCCAATGCAGTATTTCAAAGCGTCGTCGTCTTCATCAATATTTTTCCTCTTGTCATCATTTGTTGTTACCTTGGATGTTTCACTGTTTGGTCCTTGGAGATTTTATGCTTATTTGCTTGCCTTGCAGCTTCACCAGATCACATTCATCATTTAATTATATGGATATTTGCTGTGCATTTATTTATTAGTTGGCTTCTTACCCTAAAAAAAAATATATATCTGTACATACATATCTTTCATCTGGGAATATAAGGGATCTTTTTCTGGACATTGCTCTTAGTTCCTATTATCTGGATTATTATTTAATTCCCTTATATTTCATATTATTATCTGGGTATCAATATTCAGTCATGTTTCACTTGTTGGGTTATGACTGTGAACGTCCCTCAAACACCACCAGACTCCAGGGTCATATTATGGACACTTGACACACACGCCACCTGATCTTTGTAAAAAAAAAAAAAACTTGGGTGAAGGAAAAAAAAAAAAAAACTTATTGCACTTTTGAACTTTCCTTTCGAACTTAAAGACCGTCAATTATTTTTGTATGTTTTTTTTCTACTGATGTTCTTTGTACCTTTCTGTTTAACATTTGGTGGTTGGAACTCTTCTTTCTTTCGTCAACACAAAATCTTGTGCGATTCACACATTTATAAATATATATTTTTGGTGGTATATACTTCATGGTTTTCTGTATATACTTTTTTTTTCAAGCAGGGGAAGAAGACATCTTAGAATTCACACTTGAATCCACAGACTAGATGGATTTTCCCGCTACCGATGCAAGCACGAGTCGATAAATATATAAATAATAAAAAAAAGACTAGAAAAGGTTTAGTCTTTGTGTCGTCATGTCGGCGTTGGTTTATCTATTTATTTTTATCGGTCACCTGATAGTATTTTTTTTCCTGTGTACAGTTTTAAATCCATTTTTTTTATTATAAAGATGAAGAGGTTGTCGAGGGGAGGACATTTTGGGGGGCTTACTATAATACGGTAGTTCGCTATATCGGTCTACTATTTGGTCACACTACTTAAGGGAAGGTCACCGGTACGTACTGTTAATAGTCTCACTCGTGGGGGGAAGGGGGAGAGATTATTCTTATATATATTTTTTTTAATAATTATTTTCTATTTTTTGTGAAAAGATCCGACCACTCACTTGTACAGGTTTACGATACTTGCACTATATCGTCGTGATCACTCTTGTGGGACCTTTCTATACCCGGGTTATGTTCTGATCAAGTGTACAAAGGTCGGGTTCCAGCGTTTTCACAAGCACAAGAACAAAAGTTCAGCATTTTTTAATCTTTATGGCATTCTAAATACCTGAAATATCTATCCTAGGATTAGGGAGCTTGAGGAAAAAAGTTTGTATATACAAATCTTTAGACAAGTTAACAAGTAAAACACACAAACATTTTTCTTAATAAAATAACAGAGGTTGACGTTTCTTTTGTTAGGACTTAGGAGAGTGTGATTTTAAAGGCCCACAGCGCCGCCTGGTCCTTTACCCACAACAACATCACGCCTAGAACAACGGGATAAACTCTGGAATCCAAAAGCGTCGTCTCTTCCTCACCTTAGTCGTCACTAGCATCACGCCTCCTCCTCCTCCTCACCCTCACCAGCCTCCTTGCCAGGCTGTTGGTTCGTGCCCTCCTCACCTCCTGCATCATCGTCTTCCTCCTTTATCGTGGAGGACTGATCCACCTCTATTGTTTCAGGATGGGGTGAAGGTAGGGTGGAACCGGGCTGTTGTTGATGTTGTTGGTGTTGTTGTTGGTGTTGTTGTTGTTGCTGTTGTTCATCATCCCCTTCCTGGTCCTCTGATGGTTCCTCTTTCACAGAACGGGCTCGGGCCTCATCAACAGGTGTGGGTTCAATGCGAACTGTCTCTTGTTCACGGAGACGGTAGTCATCTGTCTGCATGACACATACACCATTAATGATGACTTCACGCTCCTTGCTGCTGTCACCCGTCGCCCACGAAGGATTCACCCACTGAGGAGCTGCAGGCTTCCGGCGGGAGGAGCGGGCTACAGGTGAGGGGGCTCCATGTCCATCTCCATCTCCCTCACCTTCAGAGCGGCCACCCCCACTGGGGCTCATGGCACCCGACATGTTGGAGTCATCATCACCCAGAGACGCGTCGTCAAACTCATGCTCCTGCTTCATGGTGAGGTCGAGGCCACCGTGTATGTCCCGGTCCATGGGGTGATGTGGGAGGCCTGGACCTCCAAGGGGAGAGAAGGTGGGGAAAAGACCAGGGTGCAGACCAGCAGGGCCCAGGCCGGGGATGGTCGGTTGACCCTTCTCTTTTCTCATCTCCATCAGTCGTTGTGACAGCAACACCCTGAAGTGTATGTGATCGAATACTTGTGACTGTCCTGTGGGGGGAGGGGGTGGTAGAGGAGGCTGATCTCGTGAGGGTGATCCAGCTTCACCGGGACTGCTGGCGGGGTGCTGCTTCAGACGCATGCGGTGGTTGTGGAACCAGTTTGTGATGGTGCGGTTAGACAACTGTAATTCCTGTGCCAGAAAGTCTATGGTGGCCTGGCTGGGGTAAGGGTCCAGGGCAAAGGCCACCTTCAGCGCCTCCTTCTGCTCATCAGAGAACAGAACTCTCTGCTTCTTGGAGGATCCGCCAGGTGAAGGTGCCTGGAACACGTCCTGTGAGTCCTGTGACACTTCAGCGGCTGGGTCCAGGGCACGTCGCCTCTTGTTGGCCTCACGTCGCTCGTTCTTCAGGTGCTGTAGCTTCTCCAGGTTGCGGGAGTCATTGAGCCACAGCTGCATGCGGATAAAAGGCTCACGTCCCTTGATGCTCAACATGTGCCAGGGTTTGGGTTTGCTCAGAAGCTCAGACACGGAGCCTTGTGACAGCCCCAGTACAGCCTCACCGAAGAGCTGCAGGAGAGACAGGAGTGGTTGCAGAGAACCTTATATCCAGGAGGTAACTTACACTCCTCTTATAGTACTAGTCTTAACCATTGAGCAGCAAGCAACACATTTGGGTCCATTAATACATTCCATTCCGGCAAATGTCAGACGATTTTACTTTAATGAAAGTAAAGCGATTGAATATGCTCGTCAAAGGGAAAGCCCTCGACTACCAAAGGATGGATGAGCACTATACAGCTTAAGGGAGTCCTTTCATGTAGGGGAACTGAGGGTTACAGATTTCTCCAAACAAGGCTACAAAACAGATCTCCTACTCGTATACTGAAGCGATCAGTTTCCTGACATATTTTGGAGAAACAAGAAGCCCTCCAGTTCACCCAAAACAAATGTCTCCCTCAAGTCCGAGTAGCGTACAACCACAACGGGTGTCTGAAGGATACGAATCCGCTTTCTATATAAACAACATCTATAAAACGTATTAGTTAGTACTACAACTGACTACAAGATGTCGTGAACAAACTAACCTTTTGTCCAATGTTGTTAGCGAGTAGAGCTTCCTTGATCTTGGTGGTGATGACCTGTGTGTCGAGGTCCTGGGTGAGGGCAGCCATCTCGTACACTGAGGGAGCCACTGGTCCGGCCATGCGAGGACTTCCACCCAGGCCAGGCTGGATCTACACACACACACACAACAACGTCATGAAAATATAACCATCAAAGATATATATATATATATATATATATATATATATATATATATATATATATATATATATATATATATATATATATATATATATATATATATATATATATATATATTTTTTTTTTTTTTTTTTCTAGTAATTTCCCTTAATTTAACAATGAGATAATAACTGATGCTAATACTAACTAGCATTAATCAAAGTTATATTATAAATCAGATTTCATTATATTAATTTATCCAATAAATAATCTACACACAAAGAGGCAAACATACATACATACATACATACAGTCATACATCCATACGTACACATACTACACCCCCTTCGGGAGCCGGGAGACCTTACCTTCCTGAGGGGATCCAGAAGCGGCATCCTGCAGGCTTCGAAGGACAAAGGGTGGGAGGGGAGGGGTAGGCCTGCCATGGATGGGGGAATACCGACGGGAGGAAGGGGGGATTCCATGCCCTTTGGGAGGTCTGGAGGAAGCTTGAGGAGGTGTGGAGGTTTGTTGGTACCTGTGGCAGGAGACGGGGGAAATGGAGTTACATCAAGGGAGCAGACGAGGGAATTGGAGTTATCTGAGGAAAATGACGAAAACATAATAATATGTAATTGTAAATGTACAATAACAATGGTTAATATTCATAGGTAACTATATAATATACCTACGAATAATTTGTGAATTTTGATGTGTAAGTACTTAAGTGGACGTGTGTATATGTGGAAATATAATAGAATTTTTGGTGACATTAAGAGATGCCCTGTATAAAAGACATCCAGAATATTCTTCATATTAGTATTCTTTTGGCTGAGACCTGCACTGCAAGTACATAGAGAAACATCATACATCTGACATATAGAAACAGTAAACATCATACACCTGACGGGTATATTACTCTGCCGTTGAGCAACTAAGCAGCCAAGAAATGGAATAAAGCGTGAGAGAAGGAAAGAGAAGGAGATAAAACATATTGCAAGCTGACATCACCCAAACCAGCAAAAGAAACGAGTGAGTGAAGAAAATACAAGTGTAGTCAAAGAGGAGGTGGTGACTGTAAGGGGTGAAGCTGGAGGTGGACGGAGGTGGGATGAGGTGGAGGGAAATTGAAATGTAGGTGATATTGGAAGTGGAAGAAAAGGAGGTACAGGTTGATTATTGGGTGTGGGTATTGGGAGACAAATGGTAAGGACAGAGGAACAGGTAAAGATACAGGTGAGAAAATTAAAATGATGAGAATTGTTGCAGAGGCAAAGTACACACAGAAGAAGAGACTGATGAAAAAGAATGTGAGTGACAAAAGGTAACGACAGAGAGAGGAAAAAGTGGAGGTAGAGAGAGAAGAGAATTGGTAAAGGTAAAAAGAGGAGAATAGGTAGCCTAGTTACGGGTAGAGAGAGAAGAAGAGGTAAGAAGGAGGAGTGGAGGCAGAGAGAGGAGAAGAGGTGGAGGTAGAGGAAGAGAAGTGGGGGCTTACTTGTGAATGGCGGAAGGGAAGGTGGGCCAGAAGTGGACAACCCCCCCGGGAGTCGAATCCCGGGGCCTAGTCCCCCTGGTAGCGGACAGCCACCAACTAAATACACTAAAAAAACGAGAAGGACAGGGCATGTGGTTAATTAACAACATGGGAGGACAGGTAGGTGGTCAGTAAGCATCACAACACACAACAAAGCTCCACTCTTATTAGAGAGGCACTGGCTCACTTTATATATTTATTTTTTACTATTATTACTATTATTATTTTAATTGTAACCCATGATACGTTTACAAATTACGTGGTGATCAGATTTACACGCTCATTAATTAATGGGTCAAAATATTTGCACCTTGATAATGTTTGCGTGATGATCAAAATTACACGCTTTATAAATGTAATGGGGGAAAATGTTAACGAGTTATGATAAGGTATAATAGCTGCATGTTCTGAAAATCTGTTCGTTTATAAATTTTATGGAATAATGGTTAATCACAAAAGGTTAATAATTATAAGCCAAAAAATTTACATATATGCACAGTGGGTTACAGGTTACTTTTACAAAGGAAAACATTAAATATTTTACACGCTATAAAATGCACAATCAGTGTAAGAAATCGGCACTCGTCTACAATTTGTATGTACTGCAGACCAGGATAGTTTTGGGTATTTGTTACTGACCGTCTTGGATAATAATATAGTCTACGAAATTACTTTACTCTAATTAATGAATTGCAGACCAACGATAGATAATTTTGTGACTGCATGATTTGTCTGACACAGATTGATAAAAAATGTCTGCTGGGTTTATGAGTTTGAATGGTGGAGTCAGAATGATGTCCACTGCTGGCCCAGGTCAAGTGATGTCAACAGCAGGTTAATTAAGGAAGGCGTTATGCTAAAGGCGAATAAATGGAGGATACGGACTCCTTTAAACTGTCCCATAAAACAGAGACCTGGGCTATAGCAAAGGCAGGCAAAGTGTTTCCAGTAGCAGTTTGGAGGAGTCAGCAGCATCCAAATTCGCAGTTAAAATTTTACCCCCCCTCATTCCCACCAAAAGAGGTCAAGCAGGCAAGGTCACAGAAAGAATTACAGGACCAGTTCTGACCCTGTACCCATACTAAGGATACAGGAAGGAAGAGATACAGAAGACTGACTACAAGGTTGATGGGGGAGAGATTACATAGAGAGGGTGTGTTTTGTTAAATATTGTACAGTCGGCAGCATAAGTTGGCTTCATATCCACCTGCGTATGTATGAGCTATAGTGATGTTGTAACACAATTTGAATGCAGAGATGACAGATATACTTTTATACATGTTGTTAGAATAAAAACTGGTTCAGAATGCAACTATCTGGTCATATTAGCATTATTTAGTATATGAGATGGACGCGAATTTATGCTGCCGGCTGTACATACATACATGGGTTGAATGTATACATATATATTATACTGCAAGGCTGGAGATTTTGTTGGCTACTGAATCCTACAAACAGTGTAACAAAACAAGACTATTTATACAAAGATCATATAATTTCTGGTACAGTTTTGAGGAATCAGTAGTCTCTCATTGGTAGGCGATTTTTCCCTCTCCCCTGAAGCGAGTTTATGAATGGAATACAACACGTGACTAAACACTGTGTCAGGTCGAGGTGATAATACTAATATAAAAATTCTTTAAACAAAAATAAAAATAAAAATAGTAAAAATAAAAATAGTAAAAATAAAAATAAAAATAATAATAATAATAATAATAATAATAATAATAATGTTATGTAGAAAGATTTTTGAGATGCATAAAGACACAACAGGGAGAGAAGGACTAGAAGATAATTAATTAGTGAAGAAGCTTCACAAAGCATCATTAAGGGGATAATACACTTTTGGTACATTGGAGCGCCTTCATTCCTCCAAAGCATGCCAGGAAACAGAACCAGCTTGACAAAAACAAATGATGACCTGTTGTTTGGAATAGTTAGGAGGAATTAGTTGCTCCAGATTTACCATAGGTGTATTTAAGTACCGTGAAGATGTAACGTTGGTTGAAACCTCGCCAAAAAATAATTATTAGAATTCGCAAAACAGAAACCTCGGAAACAACCATCATGCCTCGCGAAATAAACACACACAAACAAACAAAATCTCACGAAGCATAATGAAGTCTCTCAAAGCTTAATAAATGAATGAACGAATGAATGAAACCTCGCAAATCATCACCATCCATCTGGCCTTGTAAAACTAAAAGGAATATCATCAGGAAGATAAACACAATAAAGGAGGAGGAGTCTAACTATCACGATGAAACCTTGGCTCGAGAAAATCCAGTATAATATGTGAGTGACTTACGTGGCGGCGCTGTGTATCCTCCCGTCCTCATGAGCTTCTCGGGTGCAATCTTGTACTGTGAGGCCACCAGCTTGTGCACTGCGTTGTCATCCTCCAGGAATATCTTCATGCGGATAAACGGCTCTCGACCCTGTAGAAGTTAATGTGGGTTAGGTTGGGTTAGGTTTTGTTGTGCTGTGTTAACTTTGGTTGGATAGGTTTAGAGGAAGGAAAATTCACACTGGCATGAACGTCGATATGATGAAGAATACTCACAATGACAGAAGAAAGGACGTATTTTCAAACAGTCGTTGCCGAAAAACTGTTTGGATATAAATCTTCTTCGTCTACTATTGTGGGAATTCGCCATCTGGATATGTTTAGGTTACGTGACTGTCTTGGTTTGGTTAGGTAAGATGTTATTGAGCTGTGTCAGGTTAGGTCAAGTCAATTTAGGTTATGTGACGTTCTTGGTTGGGTTAGGCTAGGTGTTATTGTGATATGTTAGGATAGGGTTTAGTAACGTTAGGTATAGAAGCTTGTATAATACATATCGACTCCGAACATTTATCACTAAGTGGACAACATCATCTTATATTGTGTGGCGATGTACGAAAATTCTATGTATTTTATGACAATGGCTTTGGATTCTATGAACACACACACACACACACACACACACACACACACACACACACACACACACACCGAAACAGACCCCAACAAACGGACTTACCTTCTGTGTGAGCATGTGCCAGGGTTTGGGTCTGGCAAGCAGGTCTGACACTGAGCCCTGAGACAGACCCAACACTGACTCCCCAAACAGACGCTGGGAGATGCTGTACTGACTCAGCTGCTCTTTCACCTACAAATAATAAAAAACAAAACTGATATATACATGAGCTAAACAAACATTGTGGATGGATACACAGTAATAAGTGAATTATGAATAAACACATGTCTAAGATTTGTTAATGAAATGGCTCAGCCGTTTCTTCACTTGCAAAAGATAAAAATGTAATATAAATGTGTTAAAAGATATACCAAGTGAGACGCAGCTTTGTATACAGTCCCAAAATTCTGAACTATGTATAAAGTTAATAGGCGCATCACGGAAGACATATATATCTGTCCGTATATTCAAGACGAATATGAGTAGTGTTCAAAGTAATATCTCATAATATATAGATTATTTATTTATTAATGCTTTATGCAAGTAAACGAAATAAACCAATATAAACTTAATATAATCAGACGAGCACACTTAAAGGGAGACAATTTACCGAAGAAGTGCGACACCCGTGATAAACAAAGGAGACAGAGGAGGACAGACAGGGGTGGAGGCCAGAGACTTATGAATGAGAAAGAAGGGCACAGAGGAGGGAGGGAGGGAGTGAAGGCAAGACTCAATGGGATAATGACCTCTCTCAATTCCTTACTCAGAACACCCCTTACTCCAACCTAGTCTCACACTCACCTTCTCCACTACCTCCATCACTTTCTTTCACCATCGCCATCTCCAACATCCACCTCCATCACTTTCTTTCACCATCACCATCACCAACATCCACCTCCATCACTTTCTTTCACCATCACCATGTCCCTCGCCCTCCAACTCCCTCACTTTCACCATCACCATGTCCCTCTCACTTTATTTCTCTCACACCTACACTCATCCACACCACTCCCCACCTCGCCTTTACACCTCAATTCTCTCATTCACACTTATAATAATTTCTCACCCTCACCTCCACCCCATCACACACCCACACCCTCCACCTCCCTGTCCTTCTCCCTTCATTCTTTCCCCTTCCCTCCTCCTCCTCCTCCTCCTCCTCCTCACCCCTTCTTCTCCTTCACCTCGACCCCCTCTTCACCCTCACCTCCCAAACTCAAGAGTCACCAGCAGCTGTCCCTCGTGCCCTGCCCTCGACCTCATGCCATATAAGAGGGTAAGATATCGTCGACAAATAGTAAGCTTCTGATCTTTCCAAACTCCACCACTCAACAGACACCCTCAGTATAAGTGCAGGTTTGTGACAGAGTTGAGAGGAATCAGCAGCCTCTAATTTGTCGAAATAACATGCGTCACTACCTTCTTGAACACATGTCACGATCTTAGACGCTATACGCGGTTTAGTTTGGCTAAATGTATACAAACATAATCCACTGAAGGAAACCCATGGCAATAAAAGTGCCTTAAACTATACATGGCATAACTAAAGCTTTCATGATCTTGTATGTTGTTTTGGGATTGGTGGCCACTAAGATCTGACGAGTATATAGCACCATACATATTCTTATACACTGCACATAAATACATGCATGAATACATTCCTATTTCTATCCACCTATTCATATTTATACATATATACTAATTATCAAAACAACAAGATTCTTTCATGGGCAGTTATATGTTTCCGGGTGTGGTTGAGTCAAAGTGTCTCCTGCCCACAAACTAAAAACTAATGATTTAAGGGCGCTCAGAGCACACCTTTATTTGCTTTTTACACCTGCTAATTTCACTCAGACTAGTAGGAGGCATATGAAAAAAGAGTGAGAGGTTGGACTTCTTGAAACTTGGTGAGATCGGTATCATGGACGGCAAATATTGGTTGAAATACGTCATGTGAATTTAACAGGGAAACCTCACCAGGAAATGAACCGGGTCCCAAGGCTAGAAATATCTGACAGTAGTTACCAATGAGCTTTGACATGTGTTCTCCTTTGATTAACCTGACAGAAAGAATACTCATTTTATCATAATATATGTCACACTACAGTAAATAGTTTTAGAAATATAGTGCTGCGTGTCTTGGTTCAGAGGTACTGTACCTATGAATTCCTAATCTTATAGCGTCAGAAAAGATGAAAACAAGATATAAGCCTCACAACGTTGTCAATTCACTATTTGCATCTCCAATAAACAACGCCTACTTCACCAAAACATGGGATCAGCTACATAGCATTAATTAGCACGAGCACACACACACACACACACACACACACACACACACACACACACACACACGCACACACACACACACACACACACACACACACACACACACACACACACACAGACGACGTAGGTAAAAACGCACACCTTACCACACACCATACTTTTTACACCATCAGGGGAGCTGGGAGTCAAAGGATGCCAAATTAGTGGTTTTTCTACTGACGACTTTGTACGTTTCCAATGTCGCAGAGAATGTATGAGATTTATCACGAAACGGGGAATGCATTACTGGCAGTTAGTTTTGACACAGACAGACTACGAGTAACAAACACCCCTAAGTTACATTACCTATGTAGATACAAAAAATTAATTGATTGACCGATTGATATTAGGCGCTGCAACAGCGAGGTCATAGGGCGCCCGAGAAAGAAGGTGATTGAGAGGTGGGACAATAATAGATACAAAATAAAGAACTCCCACGCATTACAGAATAACAACACCAGACATGAAATACTACATATATATATATAATAAAAAATACTCAGCAACTTTGGCCACTATGCTGTGAGTTGACAGAGCCTTCGACAAGCAGAGAAGCGTAGCCCATAAAGTAGGAAGGAAGGGGGCCTACCTCCGCTCACATCAAAAGGCGGCGTCTGCTAATAGCCACTTGGGGGGTGATTTACTGGCAGTGTGTGTGTGTGTGTGTGTGTGTGTGTGTGTGTGTGTGTGTGTGTGTGTGTGTGTGTGTGTGTGTGGGAGTGCGTGTAAGTACAGGAAGTGTAGTGGTATGTGCAGATTATTTTGTGTTCGTTTGTTTGTGCGTGTGTGTGTGTGCGTGTGTGTATGTGAATGCAGGATTCGCACACCCCACTATACTCTTCTTCCCCACTACACACATACACACACACACACACACACACACACACACACACAATTCTAACCCTTCGTCTCACCCTTTACATCTTTGTCACCACAACACATGAAAACAGCTGCCACGTCTGAGAAAAAGAAAAAAAATATGAACTCTCTTTACGTGTCCAAACAACAAAAGAAATGGAAGAGCTTCGAGTTAAGGAGTGTGAGGGAGATAAATATATATAGATAGGTAGATAAAACAGGTAAGCAGGTAGATAGATAGATAGATGAAGAGTGGAAGTGTGTGTGTGTGTGTGTGTGTGTGTGTGTGTGTGTGTGTTAGGATTATTAAGGAGTGAAGCGAAGGATGAAGCAAGGGTTCAAGTCAAGGGAGTGTGACAATAACAAACCATAAGAAACTAACTACTCATGGGCAACGCAAGAATTGAAAAGGAAATATAAGACGAGGGTAAAGTAGTCACGTGTTTTTTTCCCAGCAGAGAGAAACATTACAGATAGACGAGGCAGAATAATTAAGTTCAATAGATAAGAAATAGTTATGTAGCCAGGCAGACAGGTATACAGCACGCAGGCAGGCAGAGGGACAGTACCACCACTATCTCTCTCTCTCTCTCTCTCTCTCTCTCTCTCTCTCTCTCTCTCTCTCTCTCTCTCTCTCTCTCTCTCTCTCTCCTCCACTGAAGGTTCGTAAACGTTAATGACCCCCTCCTCCGCCTCCTCCTCCTCCTCGTCCCACCACCATGAATCAGGAAAGTTCATAAAACAGAGAATAAAAGGGCCATCAAACCCCGTCCTCCTCTTCCTTTCCCTGTGCTGACTGTAATCTTATTCTTGGTGTTTTCTTTTTCAAACTATTTTCCACTTTGTACGAACACACGGTATTTAGAGTGGCGATATGAATTAAGTATGGGGTCAATCCCCTGTGGTCAGATACGATGGCTACAGTTTCCTACAAAATATTCTATAACACAGAAGTCCTATTCTTATACAAAGGTACCGGTTTGTTTCCTGGCTTTTTTTTTTTTGGTGGGGGGAGGAATCATTAGCCCTCCAATTTGACTACACGAAGCAGCCCCCTTAATTAATGGTATGTAGGTGATATGAATTGATGTCCTAGAGGTGTTGCTACGGACGGCATATTAAATCATCCCCGGCATCTTAGGCAGTGTTTGTGTTTAGGATGGTTGGGAGGGGAAAGACATGTTGCTGAAATCTGTGTTTGTGTTAAAATGTCAGCTTTTTGTGTATTATGTAAAGGGTTGATGCGTGAGTGTGTTAGTGTGTGAAATAGTGTGAACAGGAGAAAGAGTATGGTGTGTGTGTGTGTGTGAGTGTGTGTGTAAAACGTTTATGTGTATGTAGCTGTGAGAACACGAGAATACTGTCTTTCGTGTGGGAAAAAATAATATTGTGTTCATAGAGTGTTCGAGAGTGTGTTCATTCGTGCCTCAATAAGTTAGTGTGAGTACGTGTGTTTGTTTTCACTGGAGACGCTGGTGGTGTTCTGTACATGTTTCAGTAAGGCCAGTTGGTGCGTACGTGTGTGTGTGTGTGTGTGTGTGTGTGTGTGTGTGTGTGTGTGTGTGTGTGTGTGTGTGTGTGTGTGTGTGTGTGAATCGAACACACGTGTTAGAGAACGTGCAGCAATGAGCGCGTGCTGTCGAGATAATTCTGTGAACGTGCCTCGTGTTATGATGGGAATGAATGAATGGGTGTCATGAACGTGTGTACAGTTGCGAGCAAATATTTGTAAACACCATTTGATATTTTGGGCCTCTGCAGTTGCTTTATTTATATACATAGGCTTGGAGAAAGAAGCTATCAATTCGTTCTTATCTGTTCGCATTATGGACACTTTCGATAATGTTAAGCGGTTCCTGAGCACCTGAGAGTGGGAGTTCACATCTTTATTTGTATCTTTGTCTTGAGAGGCAGAAGTGGGTGGGTGTGGGGGAGTGTAGAAGAGGTAGGTAGGTAGGTAGGTAGGTAGGTGTATGTGAGTGGGAGAGATGGGTGAGTGGGTGGGTGAGTGGGCGACTTTGTTGATTAAAGACGCCGGAGGTAAATATGGTTTGTGCAGGTAAGTTGGGGGAGTGGGTTGATGAATTGGTGAAATAGTACCACACACACAGTTATATTAGGTAGTACATTAATAGATGAATAATTAACCAGAGTTTTCACCACACACACACACACACACACACACACACACACACACACACACACACACACACACACACACACACACACACACACACACGCACACGCACACGCACACGCACACGCACACGCACACGCACGCACACACACACACACACACACACACACACACACACACACACACACACACACACACACACATACAGAACAGCCAGTAAAAGACGCAAGTATAAAGGAACACCTGCCAATGTTCGACAAATATAAACATACCCTCACAAATATACACAGACCCAAACAGATGACTGACTCGATACCAGGAAATGCCAGCCAGGTGCCTTGTTGTCTTTTCCTTGTGTGTCTTTTATCTCAGTCTCCTTCCTCCCAATAAAATCACCCAACGTGCATAATGTCAGCCAATTCTTCTCGGCGCGTCCCATCCGCCCCGGCATTAAATGTTAGACAAGTGAGAGACGTGTGTGACTGGAATGGTGATGTAGGGGGCCTCGTCACGGGTTTTGCTCAAGGGAACGTGGGAGTGGGTGTGTGGGTGAGGTGGGGTACGTGGGGTGGGTGGGTGGGGTGATTATAGATGGATGGGGTGAGTATAGATGGGTGGGGGGGGGTGCGTGGGGGGGTGGAAGGGGGGTTGTTTGGTGTTGGTGGTGGTGGTGGTCGAGGTGGATGGAGAGTAGGGAAGTGTCAGTCAAGTTTTGTGTGTGTGTGTGTGTGTGTGTGTGTGTGTGTGTGTGTTGGGGACGGAAGAGAAGAGGGTGGGACGGACCGATCATCTGCTTGGGGAGGAGAGATAGTGAGAGAGAGAGAAAGAAAGAGAGGAGGCGAAGGAGGAAGAGAAGGAGGGGAACTGACTGCCTAACGAACCCCATCTGGGAGCCACTTGTGTGTGTGTGTGTGTGTGTGTGTGTGTGTGTGTGTGTGTGTGTGTGTGTGTGTGTGTGTGTGTGTGTGTGTGTAGTGAGAGAGAGAAAGAGATAGAGATATGGGTGTTGAGGGAAGAGAGAAGAGGAAACAGATGAGGAAGAAGAGGACAGATTGCACCCAGCTTGCCTCAAAATCCTCCTCAGATGCTTCCTTATGTGTTTACTATTTCCTTTACATTTCTTCCTGCTTTGTGTTTCTGTTTTTCTTGTTACGTAAATTCCTTGAGGTTCATTATTTTATTCTCAGGGTCGACTCAGTAACATGTGGCGTTTATCATCAATATATATTTTTATTCCAGTAATTTTAGTCAGTTTGTTTTAATAATTTCTTAATGAGGTTAATACAGTACATTGATATATACTGGATATTACAGATTCCTCCAAACTATGGGAAGAAACAGAACGAATCAACTAAATTATGGTAGCGTGTTTCAGTTGCAGAGCTTGGTGTAATCATTGACTTCAAATTTTCCAAACCTTCATTACCTCTCTTGACCCATACACTGATAAACAATCACTCATGTATTATCAATGTAAAGGACGGGACTGTGAATGTTAAATGCGATGGTAATTTTCTCACATTCCCTGTTTATATTTTCTCCCTATTCATTTTTCTTTTTTTTTCATTCTCCCCTTACCTGTCTGTCTATTTTGTCTCTCATTAGACACTTTACTTCTCCATACATCTCACCTGTTTCCCTTCCTTTTCCTCCTCCTTCCTCATCATCATCAGTTTTTCCATCCACCCACTTCTACTTACTTCATTCCTCCTCTCCCCACCCACGTCTTTTTTACACCTCGAGCCATTCCTTCATTTTTTTTCTTCCTTCCCCTCCCTCCCTCCCTCCTCCCTACAATTAGACCACCCACACCAACTATAGCCCGACCATCGACAAACTCCGCACGCCCGCCCTCTCGTCTCCCGTTTTTGTGCAGGTCCGAGATAGCGTTGTCAGGCCGCTCCGTGTGTACCATTTGTTGGGGGGCTCGACGGTAGAGGGACGAAGGGAGAAGGGAGGTGGGAAGGTGGAAGAAGGGAGGGAGAAAGGTGGAAAGGTTCGGAGGGAGAAAGGTGGAAAGGTGGGAGGTGGGAAGATGGGAGAAGGGATGAAGGGGGGGAGAAGGGAAGGGGGGAGGGAGAAAAGTGGAAAGGTGGGAGGGAGAAAAGTGGAAAGGTGGGAGGGAGAAAGGTGGGAAGGTGGGAGGGAGAAAAGTGGGAAGGTGGGAGGGAGAAAGGTGGGAAGGTGGGAGGGAGAAAAGTGGGAAGGTGGGAGGGAGAAAGGTGGGAGGGAGGAGGGATATGGGTGGGAATGTGGGAGGGAGGAGGGATATGGGTGGGAAGATGGGGGAAGGGATGGAGGAAGGAGTGAGGGAGAGGAAAAAAGGAGTTAGAAGATTATGAAAAAAGAACGGAGGGAGGAGGAGACAAGAGGAAGAGGAGGAGGAAGAGGACGAGAGAAAGATAGAGTAGCAAGATGAAAAAAAAAAAAAAAGGAATCGAATAAGGGGAAGGTAAGAAGGGGTAAGCGGACGAAACAGGAAGTGGAGGAACTGGTGCTGTAGAAAATAAATATGTATAGAAAAAACTTAAGATACACAAAATACGAGCAAGGGTGACTGATACTAATGAGTTGAGGGGTGTCCGGGAGAGCCAACATTTGTTACTAACGTTTGTATTACATCTGGGCTTCGGAAACGTTCATCTCTGCTTATGTTATTAATTTTATTGTAAGGAGCCAATGTTGTTGTCAGGAAATTTGGGGACGCTACTGATTCCTTCAAACTGTCGACAGAAAACACCTTTGCTCAGTACAGTGTCATGATTTCTGTATAAAATAAAGTTTTACCTAAAAAAAATAAGTAAATGAATAAATAAATAATAATAAAAATCAGCTATTACCGAAATGCACAAAACAAATCAGCATTATATCACGTTGTCAATAAATGAAGATAGTATTAAGATTTTAGGCACCAAAGAGAGGAGCAACTCTGACCTAATCTACTTCCCAAACTTCTCTTTTACTTACTTTTTTGACGCAGAACTAATCATGAGAAAAGTGCCATTTGTATGATAAAGTGTAGGTTAAACTCTGGACTACACGAGGGTCACAGAGTTAAAACACATCAAAATTAATGGTATAATCGCTGAAGACACTTCGATGCTCTAAGTCTCTAAGACACCCCACGTAACTTATAATTAGTCTATCCCATCTTCAGTATATACAAAAACAATACTTACAAGTCGAGCACATTTCAAAAAGCTTATAAGAAAAAATACAAAGAGAGTATCGGTGCGGTTTCATGTATTTTTCTTTTCTTTTTAGATACTCGTGGAGGTACGGTTTAAATTAGATGTTTATATTACCTCATAAAAACATAGCCAGCCGCGGGAGGAGGGAGTGCCTTGCCAAGGAGGGAGAGGGGGAGGGGGGAGGGGGGAGAGGGAGGGGGAGGAGGAGGAGGAGGAGAGGAGGGGGAGGGGGAGGGGGAGGGGGAGGGGGAGGGGGAGGGGGGAGGGAGAGGGGGGGAGAGGGGGAGAGGAGGGGGAGGGAGGGAGAGGAGGGGGAGGGGGGGAGAGGAGGGGGAGGGGGGGGAGGAGGAACAGGAGGAGGAGGAGGGGGAGGGGGAGGAGGGGGGAGGGGTACGAGGAGGAGGAGGATAGAAGTGGGTGAGGGGGGTACAAAAGCTAGTGTGCGTTTGGGTATGGTTGGGTGTGTTGTTTAATGTTGCATATAATTATTACGTGTGAGTTTGGGAGAGTATAGGTTTTCCATCGATCATATACGAGACGTGGGTTTGTTTTTGGTATGTGGGTCAGCTTCCAAGTGGGTGGGTCCGTCCATCTGGGTATGCTCGAATGTGCTTATAGGTTCGTTGGTGAGCGTGATAGTTAGTGCATTAAATTAAGACAGATTTTGGTTAGTTTAGTCGAATACAGTAGTTTAATCTTGGGTGTATCGATGTCCATTTAGGAAGGACTATATGGCTGCGTTTATACAGTTTATGGCTGGGATTATTTAGGTTATCATGATGGTGTGTTGTGAGGAACATCTTAAGGGTCGATGAGGAGGTGAGAAAAAATTGTGTTTGGATTCGTGTGTTTATGATGCTTTATGGTGTGTTTTTACTAATATGTGAAATGTTATTGTTTTGCCTATGTTCGAATGTGTGTGTGTGTGTGTGTGTGTGTGTGTGTGTGTGTATGTATGTGTGTGTGTGTGTGTGTGTGTGTGTGTGTGTGTGTGTGTGTGTGTGTGTGTGTGTGTGTGTGTGTGTGTGTGTGTGTGTGTGTGTGTGTGTGTGTGTGTGTGTGTGTTTGTAAATTACCCGTGAAAACAAGGAATCACACACCATCCACCAGAAATAAAAACAAGTGAGGTAAGTTTTAGACTTTATGCATCGAGCCTCTAAAATTTTCACCTCATTTTCATTATTTGGACGTCTGTGTTTACATATACAGATAAAATATATACATGTCCAGTTGGAACCTGCTAAGTGTATAAACATATGGTACCGTATAACTTCTCTCGAGTTGTATACTGTCAAGAATACATTCCTACAACAGCACGTTTTGGGCTTTTACGAAAAAAAAAAAAAGATAAAAAAAAATAAATAAAAAAAAAAAAAAACAGTCTTCTAATTATCGCCTAGTCGAGCTACCAGATGTTGATACTGACTACAATCTTTGCGAGTTCCATGTTGCCAACTCTACAACAGCACAAATAATTCAAATGAAGGTGTTGGTCTGAGTGGAGGCCTGAGTCACCGGTATGAGTGTCTGCCAAGAGTGTGTGAATCCTTGAGTGTGTGGGTGGGTGTGTGAGGCTGGTTGGTGTGTAGGAGTTAGGGAAAGTGCTAATTAGACAGAGAGACAAACATACTGACGGGTAAATACGTAAATAGATTATACACACACATAGAGAACTACATAAAGGTGTAGCTTGGTACGCACAGACAGAAATTTGGTAAAGATTGGAGGAAAAATATTTGACTAACAACCAGATGTATGACAGATGTGAGTAAATACTTTATAATTTAGCTGACAGTGATAAGTATAGAGTTTGTTTTTCACACACAATAAAAGGAAGATGTATAATGTAAATAATGAAAACTGTAGGAAATAAAAAGAAAAAACAAGAGTAAACCAGTACAAGTGTTGAGTGAAGAAAATGTTAAAAATGTGATAAGGGAAGTATTAATTGGTAGTTGAGAGCTAATTTACAAACAAACATATATTGAGAAAGTGAATAAACGAAGGAGAGTGTGGAAGAGTTAACCACCAACAAAGAGAAACGTGCTGAGCAAAGGGGAAAGTGCAGTGTGCGAAAAATGAAGAGTGTGGGAAGGAAATGTCAGCCGGAGTTAACCAATCACGTGATATGTCTTCCTCTGATCATGTGGATTACTCTCACTCCTCCTCCTCCTCCTCCTTTACCTCCTCCACCACCTCCTCCTACTCCAACTCCTCCTCCTCCTCAACCACCTCCTACTCCAACTCTTCCTCTTCTCTCTCCTCCTCCACCACCTCCTCCTCCTCCTCCTCCTCTCCCTCTTCCTCCACCACCTCCTCCTATTTCAACTCTTCCTCCTCCTCCTCCTCCACCACCTCCTACTCCAACTCTTCCTCTTCTCCCTCCTCCACCACCTCCTTCTCCTCCTTCTTCTTCTTCTCCTCTACCTCCTCCTCCTCCTCCAGGGTTGAAGAAGCAGTAACTTAGAGGGAAAGGGGGCCAGGTGAAATAATTCTTGGTTAAGAAGGGTTAATAAATTCAGAGCCTTGTTGTTCCTGGCTATGATGAAAGTTGATGTATGCTGAATGTGTATTTTCTGAGGTTCTGGGTGAAGGGTGGGTTGTATTCTGTCCCCCCTTACAACTGTCAAACACTACCCTCCTTGTTGTGGCAAAGTTATAAATGGAAGGATATAATATTATTGTCACCGAGTCCTGTTACTGTTACTTCTCAGTTCATACTTATATTTCTTCTACCTATTTACTTTTGATTTTGTTCTATTTTGCTCTTCAATAATATCGTCATTGTATTTAAGTTATATTTATTATTGAACTACATGCTCAATCAATTCTGACCACTCACGTTCCCTAATCATAATAGTATCTTTTCCTAACTCATTCTAACGAGAAGAAGACTAGTGTATTCATCCTCATATTCATTCTTTTTGCTAATTACGTTTCCACTTTATTCCTACTTCCCTCATCATACCTTTATTTTTACGTGTTCATTATAACGAGAACAAGTGTACTTCATTATATTCACTCTTTTTGCTAATTACGTTTCCTCTTTATTTTTACTGAGGCAATGTGTTCATCCATCACTATTATCTACTTCATTCCTTACCCTCTTCACGTACACACTAGATGATGGGGTGGAGATTAGAGCCAGCCAAGCAGTGCTGTAGTTAAGGGTCCCTGTGATCGTGTATTAGACCTGGTGGCTTCTGATTCCTCCTGACTATGCTACGAAACAAGCTCCTTTAATATAAGTGTGTGTGTGTGTGTTTCGTGGCAATGTTTGAAGGATTCTCTAACCTCCAATTTTCTGACTACATCACGGGGGTCCTTAAGTGGGAAGGAAGGAGCTTGATAAATTGACAATGATCTGGTAAAGTGGAGGAGGAAGGAAGGAGTTATGATAGGGAAAAAATGTATATGTGGAACTCATTGAGGATGGTCGTGTGTGTGTGTGTCCAAGATAGTAAGGATCGAGCACTCACCAAACTACCTCACTCAATTACCAGATTACAGAGGCAGTGAACTCAGACCACGGATGTTATAATACTACTACTTCCCAAGAGCAAAGGGAGAGAGGGGAGCGAGACGTGGGCGAGGGGGGCGAGAGACGTGGTGGTCGCACAGCATCCCGTCCTCCTAGCAAAACCCAAGATTCTAGATCTTGGCTAAACCAACCATTCAGTCAAGTAACTAACTTTATGTAAAGTTATGTAACTTTATGTATAGTGCTTGAGGGCACTATATAATCGTTCTTTTCACGCGCCCTACCCAACCCCACCCCCACCCAGTCCCATCCCACCCTAATACACTCCGACCTGCCCTACCCCGCCCCACCCAGCCCCTCTTAGCCCCCGCCCGCGTGCACTGACCCGAGGGAGGCGAGGCAGGTGGTATAGCGGGGCAGCAGTACAGTCAGTATAGATAGTGAGGACCACACTGATTACAAACACGCGAGATACTTACTGTACTGAACTGTGCTATACTTGGGACGGCCGGATATTACACCAGGCTATATATTATTCACGCTGCAGTTGTTACACGTTTGGCTGGAGGCATTAATAATTCCTTTCCGTTCATTCGTGGGATTTTACACCAATGGTATTAATTCAGGTATATAGTTTGGTTAAGGGGTTCGCTGCCTCATCTCTGCATTATAATAAGGGGCTTGTGATTCCTCCAACCCATGCGACGAAACAGATGTACGGGGATAATTGATTGGCAGCGCTGAGTAGGTTAAGTAGGAGTGAGGGAAACTATTAAAACTCTATAGGGAGAATAAATTGACAAGGTAGGTGGGTTAAGGGGGTAGTATAATGTAGGTAATTTTGGAGCAACTGATTCCTCCAAACTATTTCAAGCAATAGACCACCATTATTTTTGTTAATCTTGTCCTGTTTCCTAACATACTTTGGAGGAATCAAGGCCCTCTAAAGTATCAATTGCATACTCTCCCCTTAAGTAGGAGTGATTGAATCTGTGCAGGGAGAATAGATTGATAAAGCTAGGTGTGTTATGTATTAGTGAGGATAACTGCACACCTCCTCCCGGTCATGACAACTGGCATTGGATCGATCTGTGGGACAATCACCGAGTTTTCCATCCTGCCTTGATTTTTACCGCTGGTGGTGGGTTCCGGTTGGTGTGTATATCCTTAGTGAGCTCGTCGGATGTACTAAATTCAACCCCCTTCCCTTCAACTTTACCAGGAATATCTCCTCCCCTTCCCCCCACCCATCCCTGTTAAATTGACCTCCCCCCCCCCTCCTTCTCTTGCCTCAGTAAATTGGATGGTTAAGGAAGTACATACTTGGTTTTCAATTTGATATTGGCATTATTTGATACAGTCTTGGATGAAAGTTCTGAATCATCAGCCTCAACGAATACTCTTACAATAAATTGACTATATCGATGTAGTTACTAACATATAAATGAGTTTGTGTTTGGGCACTGTACTATATATTGTACGGTACTTAAATTCGGTACCAATATATTTCTAACCGTTGGTGATATTCATGTTCGCATGTAATAGTCTGGCTTTGAAATATACCAGCTAGTTTATTTATCCTCTCCAACTCAGTATGAAAGGATGTTATAAAATGTTTATTTTCGTAGCCTTTATAGTGTTGAACCTATTGTCCACAAATGTACACGTACATTAATATAAAACTTACAGTAGTACGCACCTTCTTGACGATGTCCTCGGTGTTCATGTTGCTGTACTGGTCGAACTGCTGCTGGGTGATGGGGGGCAGGATGGCCTTCAGGGGCTTCGGGGGCACCGGGGAGCTGGCGGAGATGGCCGGCCCCGTCATGAGGGAGTTGGTGATGGAGGCCATGCGCTGGAGGGGCGAGGCCGAAACGCTCAGATCTTCTCCGCTGCTGCTCACTGCGATGGAGGTGATGGGTGTTACTAGGTTGGCGAGAGGCGTGGCAGAACTCAGGCTGCTCAGAGGAGTGGCCGAGCAGAGACCTGAGGGGGGAAGAGGCGAGACGGTGCGTGAAGGGAAGGTCGGAGTGACGGTCGCAAAGGTCTCCGTGTGTTTGAGAAGAGCTGAGAGAGGGAGGGTGCTGCCAGGGAGACACAAGAGACAGTTGCTAGAGACAGACAGGTGATGCAGGCAGACAGGGAGACACGTGGTATAGGTAGACAGGGACACAAGTGCTAGAGACAGACAGGTGCTATAATCAGGCACTACACGCAAAAGACGGTGTGACAGCCAAAGCACACAGGTGTTAATTAAGGTAAGACAGGTGGTTCATGCATTAAACAGAAAAAAACACAGTTGACACAAGACTGTATACTGGCTTCTTCCAAACAGAGGTATGCGCTGTTTTCGGAACGGAAACATCCTTCAGTTGACTGAGAAAGACCTATTTTTTTAGCACATGTTAAAAGTTCTAATTAGCAAGTAACACCGTTCCTTCGTCCTCTGGTCTGTCCTCCAGTTTGTTATCTGAGGTTTGTTTAATACTTCCGATTATAGAAGAAGCAAGTCAGCCCAAAGGACGTTGAATGGACAAGGAAAGGGAAAATTCAAGGTGCGATGGAGACTTCAGAGACTCAGGTGACCAAGATAATACACCAAATACTTTTGTTGGGTTTTGACAATGTTTGTGACAATAGTTCTTGTTTGGTTCAATATGATGTGTAGGCCTAACCCCAACAAAGTTTATCGAGTTAGTTCAAAGGTTATAATATACCCATCATTTTGAATTCTAATGCTGAAATGAGTATAAGTTTTCAATTTTTAGTCACTGTGCATGTTGGCGTGTGATCTGTTGTATCCTGAGTCTCTTTCAATTACACAGTCGGGTTATTGCTTTTGCTGACAGTAAAGGCCAGTGAATGTGATTGACTGATGCGTGACTCCTAACCCCTGGGAGGAGGGTGACCTTTGGCCTATCACAGCTTTATAACCTTTACGTTGTCGACTGTGGATCTCTACTATCAGCTATAGAACAATAAGGCCAGGGGAGAAGACTGTGTATCATGCTGCTCGTTTGGTATCATAGCAGGAATAGAATAAGCAAAGTGTAAAGATTATAGGAGATAAGCAAGGGGTAAAGAATAAGGGAGATAAGTTGAATGAAAGGTAAAGATTTCTACTGCAAAGCTACAGGAAAGAGGAAATGAATAAAGCGAGAGATATGAGAGAAAAAGTAACAGACAGAGAAAGATGATGGGGACTCAAAAAGCTTTATAATAGAAGATGTAATGGGAGAAAAGTATAATGGAATGGACAATATTGATTGGCTGAAAGTAGACAAGCTTATTTAGTAACATGATCAAATTCATGGGACACATAAAATGGGCATAGACCATGGGAATAAAATGCATATATTAATTATCACACACACACACAACACACACACACACACACACACACACACAACACACACACACACACACACTTAAACACACACACACACACACACACACACACACACACACACACACACACACACACACTTACACACACACACACACACACACACACACACACACACATTCCTATAAATACATACGCGTTGTCTTACATACACAGCCATTCTCATCAACATACATACAAACGGACACATTCACCAACACACAATCAAAGCAAAAAAGGAAATAAGATGATACAAACAGACAAACACACACGAACACAAATACTTCTTTTTATAGCCTTATATTGTTAACAGTTTACAGTCTCTCATATTCACAACCTTTTCAATCACATTCACACTTGTTCATGTTCCTTACTTCATTCCCTTACTACTCACTCTTCCACCCACTTTACTCACAGTCACCTCGCTCGCGTACTCACACTACATGTAACCGTAACTCACTCACTCACTCACTCACTATAACCTCATTCCCTCCGCTGCTTCATTATCCTCCCAGACTCATCAACTCGCAAACATTCTCAGGCTAAATTGGCTCGCTTTCTCATCTCCACCTTCCCTTGACCCAGACTACTACCACTATTACTACTACTACTACTACTACTACACTACTACTACTACTACTACTACTACTACTACACTACTACTACTACTACTACTACTACTACTACACTACTACTACTACACTACTACTACTACTACTACTACTACTACTACTACTACTACTACTACTACTACACTACTACTAGTACTACTACTACTACTACTATTACTACTACTACTCTTGCCAGACTCTTTTACACCTATTTTCATTTTACCATTGTTTACTATCATTGCACTTTACTTTGCTTGTTTTTTTTTTTTTTTTTTTTTTTTTTTCAGGTAATCAATACTAAGACAGATCAACAAAAGCCAAGGCAGGCGTTTTTTAGACAGATAATTGAGATAGTTTTTACACGTTGAAGTAAGAAGTGCTTTCCTCACTCCACCTCTTAAATATCATAACTTCAGGGTTAACAATAAGTATAATCCTCTAACCACGAGTTGTGAACTATAAGAAAAATTCACTGGAGAGTAAAATTAATACTTGTGTTTCCCGTCGTAATACAATCTTCCTCTTCTTCTTTTCGCTACATTACTATCTACCATTGCTAATCTCACTTTCCAATTATTTCTCATCCTCTTCTCCCTTTACTTCCCATTAACGTTAATAGTTTTCTCTTCCTCCTACTCATCTTTCTCCAATCTTCCTTTCCTATTTTTTTTTTTTTTTTGTCTTCTCCTCCCTTCCTCTCATCTGCAATCATGTCTCTTTCCTTTCCCTCCCCCTTTGTTCTTCACCCCACTCAACCCATCAATTCCTCCTCCTTCCTTTTTCTCCTCCTGTTCCTTCTCTTCCACCCTTCTCACCATCTTCTACTCCTATCCCTTTCTTGTTCTTCCCTCCACCTATCTATAGTCTTCCTCCACCAAATCAACTCACCATCATCTCCTCCTCCTCCTCCTCTTCCTCCTTCTCCTCCTCCTCCTCCTCCTCATCCTCCTCCTCTTCCTCCTCCTCCTCTTCTTTCTCTGCCATCATTTTCCATTTCCTCCTTACCATCCTTCTCTCAACCATCTCCCAACCCGCCGGAAACGAGATGTGGTCAGCCAGAGGGTAATCGTATAAGAGGGAGTTGAAAGTCCACAGAACTGATGACTCCAAAATGTGCCATCAAACAGCCTACCCCCTTTACTAAGAGTTGGGGGATCTGTTTCCTGGTATGGTTTGGAGGAATCAGTAGCCCTCCTCTTGCAATTCGTCCACCCGAGATATTACCCCCTGTTGGTTGGTAAATTGGAAGGCTACTGATTCCCCCTAACTATACCACAAAACAGACTCCCTTAATGGTACTAATAGGGAATCTGTTTGTTTCGTGGCATGGTATGGAGGAATCAGAGACCTTCCAATTCACCAACAAAAGAATCTCCCCTTAATGGTTCTCCAAAAACTATCGACCGGCCATCCCGTCCACCTCATTACCATAAAATCTCCATGCAACCTTGCAAGAGCCACATTGCAGATCCGAATCGCCTCTGGTTGCATTCGCGGTGACCATTACGGGAAGGGAAGGTCGGGACTCAATCGTCTGAGATATTGGGGAACCTCGCAGGGCCCTAACGATGATGAATAAATGAAAAAATAGCTGGAGGAAATTGACGACTAAAGACGATGCCAAAAATAATATAAATAATGAGAACAAAATACGACAGTGTGTTGTGTACTAAGATCTCAACAAAGGAGGGATACATAATAGTAAATACAAAAGTTGAAAGAAAAGATAAATCAAGAAAAGCTTGAAAAGTCGAGATGATAGAATTATGAAGATGAACAATAACATGTATACCAACCAATGCGAGTATTTGACTTTAATTAGACAACAGAGTGACTCTTATATTTGCTGAAGCGAAGGCGACGATTGTGTGGAAATACGTAGATGACGGGAAAATTTAATTAACATGAGATACTGACCAAATACTTAAGCAAACACAGCATACGTCAGTGACAATTGTTTGTGTGAGATTGAGTCAAGATAATTCCGTCTGGGTATTACCCGGTAACAATTTATGTCAATAATGACGAGTAAAAAGAATACAAAGCAAATAATTGTATTTATTGTTCGCTAAAGATAAAATTTCTTATTGGCGTTAATTAAGAATGATAATAAACTTGGAAACGGGAAAACCCAAAAATATTTGTACAGCATAATATGTAAAGTATCCTGAAGGGTCATAAAAAAAATAGGTAAATAAAAAGGGAAAATAAGAAAGGCAGAATAAAGAAGGGAATGGGTAAGTATGAATTAAGTTTTAAATGTGGAACGTAATAATAATTTCCCCTTTTGTAAGCTTCGACCAGTAATACGATTTCAATCATTCCTACAGAACAGAACATAGAGGTGAACCAACTGTTTAAATCGGCATGCAGGAAATCAATGAAACCAACGAATAATTTAACCAACCAACCAACCATCAGACCAACCAAACCCTTAATGGACCAACCCACATTAATAATAACCAACCAGTCAACCAACTATCCACACAGCCAACCAAATAACTATAACCAAAGCCCTAATCCAGCAGGTGTCTTTACAGTGAAGTACAGCATCCCCGTCCCCACAGAACCAACAGAGAGAGAAGGGGGGGGGGGGAGGGAGGCAGGGATGGGATGGATAAGAGATGGAAGGAGGGATGAGAGACAGAGGCAGGGAGGTAGGTAGGGAAGGAGGGATGAGAGACAGAGGCAGGGAGGTAGGTAGGGAAGGAGGGAGGTAGGGAAGGAGGGAGGGATGGAAGGAGGAGAGATGGAAGGAGGAGAGATGGAAGGAGGAGAGATGAAGGTAGGCAAGGAGGCAGGGATGGAGGTAGGGATGGAAGGAGGCAAGAGACAAACAGAGGGCCGTGATGGATGGACGAGGCCGGTGGTGGTGGTGTTGGTGGTGGTGGTGGCAGTCAGTTGAGAGCGGCCACCACGGAATGAACAGGATCGGCCGCCGCAAAGTTATGCAAATATGCAATAAAAGAGGCGAGGGCGGCGAGGAGGCAGGCGACCATGCACAGCGTTAGTTAGTTACACACACACACACACACACACACACACACACACACACACACACACACACACACACACCCTGGACCCAATCTTAGTTTTCTTTTTTTACTGTCGTATATTTACGACACACTGGAGGCTACCAATTCCCCCATTCCTTGAATATTATTGCTGCTTTATAAATCATCGCAGACAAACAAACCCCAGATAAGAATAACGAGAGACAGTATTGGTTAACAAATACATAGGCGAAATATTTCCTATGTAGTATAGTACTTTAAACTGTATCATGGCTAACTCCAGACGATTTATTCAACAACAGAGAAACCACCGGCATTCAGAATTGTAAAGATACTGACTGCATAAAATGAGCCGTTGCGCTGACCACCACCACAAGAACCAGGTAAACACTCTGTGGTTTGCCTGGCACGCATCACCACAACACATCACCCTCAACACTCTATCAAAACTCTCAGTGTAGCGCAAGTTCCTAGTCTGTCCTTCCTTCTTCCTCCTCCGTATTCCTTCAACTTGCTTCGTCGTCCGGATCGTCCTACAAATCCTTAATTTAAAACGGGTTGAATGACGGAGGAAACGTTGCCACAATATGATCGAGTTCAACATCTACTTGCTACTCCACTTCCCCATCGCTCTTACTGTATGGTTCCGGAGGGTTTGGGCTGACTAGGACAATACAGATCACTGGTGCTAATTTTGTGGTTTTACTACGATCATTAGTGTCAGTTTTTGTAGGATTTTGCTATACATTTTGGCAGGGAAATGAAAAACGCTTTAATAAACTTTTTTTTTTTCTATATTTCCCATTACCGGCAGCTCAGATAAAAAAAAAAAAAATGGCTAACATCAAAAATATCCTTGCACTACTGTAGGTAAAATAATAAAATGGGCTAAACTAGTAACCGAGGCGGGTGTTATGAAGGCAAAACAGTTAGACATCTCAAGGTTGATTAAGAAGGAGCGGTCTATTGTGGCTGGCGGACAGTTGGCTGTTTCACTCCTCTATCCCTCCATCAGACCCGTTCGTCCTATTCTTCCAATGGTCTGGTGTGGTGTGCTATTCAACCTATTCAAACCCGTATTGGTGTAGGCCGCCCTTCCATTATACTCAGTTTGTTTACCTACACATATTGCATACTTTTACAAATGCCCAACTCCCTATACACACACATACATGCACACATACATTCACATACATGTACGCATTAATATATATACTGATAGTCAAAATATATAAACATTATTGTCAACAGCCATAAGTGAGTGTGTAAGTGTTCACGTGGACAGTATGTAAGCGTACCAGTAATGTATGTATGTATGTGTTAATTAACCTCTACAAACCAACACAACTATTCAATAAATCCAAGAATCATGAAAGGTATTCCTAACGCCCTTCAAATGTTAAGGTTTCATTAGATACAAAGCCTTAGAACCAACACTCCTATCTGTCCCCATCTGAACTCCACGATAAAACCTTCCAAGTTACACATAATTATATACTACAAAGGGGTAATGAGGTATATGTTTGGGTTTAAGATTATTCTGGCCTGACTTGCAGATGGAGGGAGTGTTGTAGTGGTAGTTTTGGTAGTAGTGGTGGTGGTGGCGGTGGTAGAGGTGGTGATTGTGGTAGTAGGGGTGGTAATGGTGGTGGTAGTGATGTTGGTGGTAGTTGTAATAATGGTAATAGTGGTGGTAGTGATAGCAGTAGTAATAGTGGTGGTTGTAGTGGTAGTGGTAGTGGTAGTGATAGTGGTGGTGGTGGTGGTGTGGAATGTGTGGCATCTAGAGGCTAAGATGTTGTCAGAGAATTCAGGGCTACTCTAATCCTGCAGACGGTACTACAAAACACATGTCTTAAGTTGAGGGAGTGGGTGTCTAGGCATAGATTGTAAGAGTCATGTATTTATATATTTATTTATTTATTTATTCATTCATTTGTCTTTCTTTTTTCTTTTTTGTGTTTGTGTCTGGTTTCGCTGTTTCGTTCGCTTACATCATTATTTTTTTCTCTCTTTACTTTTTTGACACGTTTAATGCATATGTGTGTGTGTGTGTGTGTGTGTGTGTGTGTGTGTGTGTGTGTGTGTGTGTGTGTGTGTGTGTGTGTGTGTGTGTGTGTGTGTGTGTGTGTAGCCTAAAAGAGATAGAGGTAGATAGGTAGAAATAAACGGACAGAAAGATAAAAAAAAAAAAAAACAGAGGTAGAGAGAGAGGGTGAAAAAGAAGGAAAGAGAGAGAGAGAGAGTGAGAGACAAGGAGAGCGAATCAGCGTCAACATCTTAAAGACACACAAGTGGAACGGGTCAAGTAAACAGGCCATAACTCGAGTCTTAATACTGTAACCCTAATTATTATTCCCCCACACACACACACACACACACACACACACACACACACACACACACACACACACACACACACACACACACACACTTACACACACACACACACACTCACTTACACACACACACAACACAAGGGCTGCACAAACTCGTAAATATATCGCTCAGGCTGTGACGTCAACACTCTCATGAGGCCGATAGAGAGGTGGGTGTAAAGGGGAGGGGGGAGAGGGGAAGTGTGTGGGAAGAGGGGGTAAGTGTGGAAAGAGGGGGTAAGTGTGTGGAGATAGAGGGGAAGTGTGGGGGAGGGGAAGAATAAGGAGAGGGGAAGTGGGGAGGGGAAGGGAAGTGAAGTGTGGGGAGAAGGAGAAGTGTGTGTCGTGGTGATCTCTAGAGGAATGTGAGGACCAAAAGGAGAATGTGGAAGAGAAGTGTGAGTGTCGGGGATTGTGGTATCGGTGTGGGAGGGGGGGGGGGCGTGGGGGTAGACAAGAGAGGGGGGTGGGTGGGGGGGTGTTGTTTTGGTTTCATCTTTCTTGGTCCCTCTTCTATTTTATCTGTCAATCTATCTGTTTATCCATCCATCTCTCTCATTCTCAGGTTTATCTTGCCAATTAATTAGCTGGCTTAAGTACAGTGTATGAAGGACTTGGCAACATGTGTTCTTAGATGGGTAGGCTCAACGTTATATTTTTCTTATTATTTTGGACGATGATTCCTGTTTTGCTGGAGATGGTGATTGCATGTTTACTATTTATATTATCTCTCTTTCTTTATATCCCCCCCCCCCTTTCTCTCTCTCTCTCTCTCTCTCTCTCAAACACACACACACACACACACACACCACCTTATCCACCCCCCCCCCCTTTCTCCCTTCTACTCCACTAACTCTCGTTTACAACTCTGATTTTCTCCTCGTCTTACTTCTCCCTCATCTCCCTCCTCACCTAATCACCCCCTACCTCTCCCCATTTTTCTCTCACCGAATCTCCCCCAACCTCACCCTCATCTCCCTCCTCACCAGATCACCCCCTACCTCTTCCTCATCTCCCTCCTCACCAGATCACCCCCTACCTCTCCCTAATACCCTACTCACCATGTCTCCCTCTCATCATTTTTTCACCCAACCTCAATCACCACTCTCACCCAACCAACCAACCAACCAACCTCCCACCACCCAACAAGCCACCGGATGTCTAAATACCGTCATCCATCATGTTCACCCTCACCCACCAATCACCTTCGACACAACTCACAATTACATTCAATTTCCGACCACACAAAAACACTAAGTCAATGACCAGCAACACACCGACCGCTCCAAGGAAACGTATGCATATCAAGAAACCACCAAAAAAATATATAAGTATATCTATAAAACCCGTCTAATCCCCATAATCTGCCGTGCCTCACTCCACCGAAACTGATAAGGAAAGAGATCGTAATCTTGGTTCCTCACTGATAATGGAAGATAGTGACGACGAATTGTATTTATTGTGCCAGAAGAAGAAAAACATAATTCTTGGAAAAAATTCGTATATTAATGTTGTGGGGACTTCATTGCCAAGGAACAGGAGTATTAATTTTTTGTTGACGGGGAAAAATACAGTCAGTGTCTAGGGAAAATATTTTTGATGGGATTGCATAATGTTTACTGGACTGAAAAAATATAATTGGGAAAAGATAATAATACTCGAATATTGAGGTAGATCATATTTCACTAAAGTATCTCTGATATTCTCTCGTTCTAAATACAAAGGAATGTTAATTTATATTGTAAGAAATTTAACAATGTAATAAATCTGTGAAGGAACTACAAGGGTGCACAATATAAGGTCAGGGGAAATTTAAATGCCACAGAAACAATAAAAAATATAGTCCAATTAAACCTCTCCTCGAATCCCCCCCTCCTTTCTTTACCATCAATTAGAAATAAAGAAAATCTACGACCCACTGGGATTTGAACCCAGTAACAAGATTCCATACTTATTACGTCACAGATATATTTATCCCTGTGTTGGTACCACGGTAAATGCAGAAAAAAGTGTATATATAAATGAAGAAAAAGGTGTATATAAATAAATAAAGTTATCCTCATTTCCTGTCCTTGCCTTTAGTATATTAATGGGAAATGGTGAGATGGACGTCCATTTTCATAATTTGGCAGCATGTCTGATTCACTACAATGCTGAGGCGATGCTGAGGGATGAGTGGTTTAGGGTGAGGCGAGTTAGGCAGGAAAGGTGTTGAATGGCACACTCAGCACTGATCTATAGCAAGCTGGCAGGTCAGGTCAAGACAGGACAGGGCAGGGTAGATGGGACTGGTCGGGGAGGAAGGTAGAAAGGGGAGAAGAGGGACCAGGGGGTGGGGGAGGAGAGCAACGAGGAAGGTAGAGATGGGAGAGGAAGGACCAGAGGTGTTTTAGAAAGGAGCGAAGGCTATGGGAGAAAATTGGAGAGAGAAAAGGCAAGGAAGAAGAAATGGAGATGATGGAGTAGGAAATGGAGAAAGAATAGAAGGAAGAGATAAAAGAGAGGAGGGAAGTGTTGAGAAAAAAGGGTGAGCAAAGGAAAGGATACACAGAGGAAAGCTATTGGAGGGAAAAGAGAAAGGATAAAAAGGATAGAAAGAATGAGGAGGGGGGGAGAAGAACACGTGAACATGTGAGTGTGTGAGGGGTAGGGGTGGGGCGAAGAGGACCGAGATGGAAGGGCGAAGAAATCATGAAAAATATCGTCTTGCTCCTAAAACTCGGGCCATTTTTCACATTTTCTGACGGTGTACAGGGTAAGGTGGGGCTCCTCGTACCCCTCCTAGTCCTCCTCCTCCTACATGCAAACTCTATTACATTACGTCTATATGCAAATGAACAAGGGGATCAAGCACAAATGTGTATATAGATAAACGAGCAACAATATACATAAAGTAATATACAAAGCAAATATACAGACAATTATGTATATACGAATTGAACCAAACAAATTTTTTTTTTTGTCTGTCTTCCCCTTCCATCGTCTCTTTCCTCTCGATCATGTTTTGGACTTTCTATGATATATATGTCTTTCTCTAAAATCCCCCTTCTCCATTCTCTACTTCCCCCATCATAACTTTTCTTCCATTCCTATTTTTCTAGTCCTCTCCTCCTCTTCCTCCTAGCTTCATTTTACCTTCATTCCATCTCTCTTTCGCAATAAACCATTTCTCCATCCCTCCTTTCCTCCCTTTTCTTTCCTCTCTGGTTTATTATTTTTTCTCTATTATTCTGTCCCTCTCTCTCTCTCTCTCTCTGTCTCCCTTCTGTACTCACACATCCTTTCCTTTCCATTTTTGTATTATTCTACCTGTTTGTCTGTCTGTCCTTCTCCCTCGCCCCCACAGTCTCTCTCTCTCTCTCTCTCTCTCTCTCTCTCTCTCTCTCTCTCTCTCTCTCTCTCTCTCTCTCTCTCTCTCTCTCTCTCTTTAACTCTCATCATCTCTCTCTCTCTCTCTCTCTCTCTCTCTCTCTCTCTCTCTCTCTCTCTCTCTCTCTCCATTTTTCCTCCGTCCCCTCCTTTCCAACCCTGAGGCGGGAGAGCCCAGGTGTCGCCCTATGGAGAAATTTCTGACCCTCCCTTTTTCCATTTGTCATATTCAGTGTATAATGAAGGTGAGGGACGAAGGACGGGCTGGAGAGTGACCATGAGAGGGAGGGAGGAAGGGGAAGAGATATAAGGAGAGGGAGAAAAGGAGGGAGGAGAGGGAAGAGATATATGGAGAAGAAAGGATGAATAGAGAAGTGATA
>JAWQEG010001650.1:0-250000 GCA_033782935.1 Petrolisthes cinctipes
CACTAATTCCTCCCCACATTTATTTTCAACAGATGGTGGCCTTCAAAGTGGGTGTTGTGGGGGGAGTAGTAGTGTGGGGGTTACTGATGGTAGTAGTGTGTGTGGGGGGGCAGGAATACACACCCCCACAACCACCCCCCACACCCACATACACACCCGAAGCCCCTCCAACAGAACCACCCACATACGAACCCCCTGCACCTCCTCCACCACCACCCACACCTACATATGGCCCCCCAGCACCTCCTCCTCCACCACCCCCACCCCCACCCCAATGCTACGGTCCCCCCAACACCATCACCATCGTTGACACAGTGACAGAGATCAACACACAGACAGACACAGCCTTCAGTACCCAAGTTGAACAAGTGACACAAACACAGACACAAGTACAAACTGAGACTATTTTACAAACCGATACTGAGTTTGTATATGAGACCAGAGTGGAGATTGCTACTGAGACGGAACAGGTGAGTTGATTTTAGTAAGATGTTTTGTTTGTGTGTGTGGAGAGAGAGAGAGAGAGAGAGAGAGAGAGAGAGAGAGAGAGAGAGAGAGAGAGAGAGAGAGAGAGAGAGAGAGAGAGAGTATGTGTGTGTGTGTGTTGAAAATAGGTTTATATATATATATATACATACACTACCCCACAGTCCATACATGTACTATCCCACGGTCTATACATATCCCTGGAAGGTACAGTCATGGACTAATGTTCTACAACCAGCTGCAGATCCATCCCCAGCGAGTGATGTGTTGACCAATATATTCACTAGATGACTCTGACACACGGGTCAACATACTCAAGGTATCAGACAACACCATCAATAGCCTATATGAGACACGAGATGGCTGCCTTAAAACCCTTTAAGCGTGGGCCTTCTCGAGCGTGGCCACTCTCTCGCCTGGGCCTTTTTCCCGCCTCGTGCTCACAACATAAATAACACATTTAACAGCTAATAGCGTGTAAACCACTTACACTACATGAATAAATAATATACGATATTGAAGTACAAACCTTTAGTTGTCTTTTGATGTACTTGTAAAGACTAAATTGACATCTGTAGGATGGGTAGCCATCTCACAATGACCACAATTCAAAATTCACTTTTTCACTCTCCTAACAAATCTAAGTGCGTTTTCACACTCTGATTTCATCATAAAAGGTGTCAGACTCACATTTTTTAACACAACAATATGAAATATAAAGTTACTGTCGTTTTTACATACATCCTCACACACAGACAGATAATCCTACACTGGCTGCCAGTGGCTGGTGTGACTTGGGGGAGTCTCTAGACACACACACACCCTCTGTATTGAGCCTAATCAAGTATGTCAGGGGGCATGCAAATATTAAAACGGCACTGTCTTCACTCGTGGTTACCCACACTTGTTGGTGTTGTTGACTTATGTTGTCACCCGCTGTTTTAGGGTTAATGACCTAAGGTACATATGAGTCAATGGGCAAAAAGCCCAAAATCTTCTCTTTTTTAGGTTTTGACACACGGGTCAACTTACTTAAGGTATTTGACAATGGTGTCTGTATATGAGACAGGATTAGATATGATGCTCTCAATACTTTATTTATGTTAATATTCTGAAATCTAAGGTTGACTTTATTTCATTGATTATCTAAAATGAATTAATTAAGGGGTGGATCAGCCACTGGTTGAAAGATTTTAGTCCATGACTGTACACTAACCAAAGTGGTGACCTTCAGTTGATAGTTTTCCCTATAGGTTCTTGAAATATACTATGAACAATGCTATAAACGTGTTCAGAAACAATATGTTTATAGTGTGAGTCGAAGCCCGAGGTCTGGAGCAGGGGTTTCTGGACGACAGCCCACCCAAAGTCTCCATTGGTTCAAAATGTGTGCAGCCTCGTGATGGTTTGGGTGGGCTGTCGTCCAGAAACCGCCTGCTTCAAATCTCGGGCTTGGACTCACGTGGGCTAATGATTGTGGTATGCAACTGTACACTCGCAATCCAAAATATGTATCCAGGCTTGCTTTGAATAGCCTGATCGAGTATTAGGCAAGCTTAAGGGGGGTGCGGGAATAGGGGACAGGCTTGGGGGAGGTTTGGGGGGTGCGGAAATAGGGGGACAGGCTTGGGAGGGGGGTTAGGGGTGTGTGGGAATAGGGGACAGGCTTTCTACCCCCCCCCCAAGCCTGTCCCCCTATTCCCGCACCCCCGAAACCTCCCCCCCCCCAGCCTGTCCCCTACCCCCGCACCCCCTTAAGCAAATATAAAACAGGATAAGCGTTGTAATTGGTTCACTAGTATGTCAAATGATTCGAAACTTCAACAAGACCTGGATACAAATTTTGGATCGGGACCTTACCAAAAAAAAACCATACATTAATGTTATTCTTCTACACACACACACACACACACACACAGGTGGTGAGTACAGCAGTGGAGATAGAAGTGGAAACGAGCCTTGTGACAGATACCATTACTGAAGTGAAGGAGAACACAATTAGTATTACTGAAACTATTAAAGAAGAAGTGGAAGTGACCAAATGTGAAAAACCAACATCACCACCACCAACTTACGCCCCCCCTGCCCCCTCCTATGCCCCCCCTGCTCCTGCCCCTGCCCCCACCTATGCTCCCCCTGCTCCTGCCCCTGCCCCCACTTACCACCCCCCTGCTCCTGCCCCCTCATACGCCCCCCCTGCTCCTGCCCCTGCCCCCACTTACCACCCCCCTGCTCCTGCCCCCTCATACGCCCCCCCTGCTCCTGCCCCTGCCCCCACTTACCACCCCCCCTGCTCCTGCCCCCACTTACCACCCCCCTGCTCCTGCCCCCTTATACGCCCCCCCTGCTCCTGCCCCTGCCCCATCCTCCTATGCATCCCCCCCTGCTCACGCCCCCTCTTATGCCCCTGCCCCTTCTTATGGTGCCCCCCCTGCCCCCTCTTATAGTGCCCCCCACCCACCCCCCAAACTGGTCCCCTCCCACTACGGTCCTCCCCCCATCAAGTACTACCGCCCCACCCCCAAAATGAAGGGCTTCGGGGGCTTCAAGGGCTTCAAAGGGCTCAAGGGCTTCAGTATCAAGGGCTTTAATCCATTCAGAGGCTTCGGTGGTTCAGACTAGATTTGTTTATTGAAGCCTCGAGTGGGTTGAGGCTTCAGTAATTCCTTCGTGAGGCTTCATTACAAGCTTCAAAAGTTGTTATGTCTTCAGAAGCTATGAAATTAATGGCTTCAGTCTGTTCAGGTTCTTCGTCAGGCTTGATTCGGGGCTTCAAAGGGCTTCAGAGGCTTCGAAATCAAGGGGTTCAAATTGGATACATTGGTTGAAGTGATAGAAGGCTTCACTTACCACAAAATAAAACTTTATCTTCTGTCTCGATACGTGGCTTCAAAGGCTTCAAAAATCAAAGGCTTCGAGGGCTTCATGGGCTTCCAGTGCTTCAAAATCTAAGGCTTAACGGGTTTCAGGGGCTTCCAGAGCTTCAAAATCAAAGGCTTAACGGGTTTCATGGGCTTCCAGTGCTTCAAAATCTAAGGCTTCAAGGGCTTCAGGGGCTTCCAGAGCTTCAATATCAAGGGCTTCAAAATCTAAGGCTTCAATTTCTTCCAGAACTTCAAAATCAATTATTTCATGGCTTCAAATCAAAGGGTTTCAGGACTTCAAAATTAAGAGCTTCCAGGGCTTCAAAATTAAGGGCTTCCAGGACTTCAAAATTAAGGGCTTCCAGGACTTCAAAATTAAGAGCTTCCAGGGCTTCAAATCAAAGGCTTCCGGGATTTCAAAGGCTTCAAATTCAAGGCCTTCCAGTGTTGCAGGGACATCAAGGGTTTCCAAAACTTTAAGAGTCAGGGTTTCCAGGGCTTCAAGGCTTCCAGGGTTTCAAGATCCAGGGACTTCAAAAACAAGGGCTTCAGGAGCTTCAAAAACAAGGGCTTCAGGAACTTAAAAAAAAGGGCTTCAGGAGCTTCAAAAATAAGGGCTTCAGGAACTTCAAAAACAAGGGCTTCAGGATCTTCAAAAACAAGGGCTTCAGGAACTTCAGATGTACCACTACTCTACTCAAAGGCTTCAGTGAGAGGCTTCAGGGGTCAACTTCAGAACTTCAGTGAGGGGTTTCTGATTCCTCCAATGTGCTACTGAATCCTCCAATTATGACACACACACACACACACACACACACACACGACCTTCACCCTTATTATTACACACACACACACGACCTTCACCCTTATTATTACACACACACACACACACACACACACAACCTTCACCCTTATCATTACACACACACACACACACACACACACACATACTTACCCAAAAGAAAATTATCCCAAAATAAATTATCCCAATAAACCATAATAAAAGTTATACCGAATTATTATTAAAAATTATTATCCAAAAGTCACTTAGAATGGATGTAAAGAGGAAGTTGTACAAAGGGATAGCAGTACAGTCACGAGCACTAATAAATATACAGGTTTGGTTGATGCTTCGAACCGTTCAATTTCACCAACGAAGTAATTCCAATGGAGATCTTATTGTGCATTTATTTACTGTCTCCAGGTATTCGAAGCACACCTGTATACTTATTAGTGCTCGTGACTGTACCTACTGCACTGTATGGAGCAGAACCATGGAATATAGGAGAAGTTGAGAAGAGAAGGTTGATTGTAGTAGATAGAGATGAGATGTCTGAGAAGCATGTGTGGTGTGACTCGAATGGACAGAGTCAGGAATAAGGAAGTGAGGAGAAGGACAGGTGTTGTGAGAGAGTTAGCAGGCTGTGTATAGAGCAGAGTGTGTTAAGATGGTTTGGACATGTGCAGAGAATGATGAAGGAGAATAGAATGGTAAAGAGGATAGGGGGCTCAGATGTGCATGGTGTAAGGAGGAGAGGAAGGCCACAGGGGAGATGGATGAACACCGTGAAAGGAGCTCTGAGTGGAAGAGGTATACCTGTGGAGCAAGGTAGAGTGATTGTGTGTGACAGAAACGAGTGGAGGAGGGTGGTGAATGTATGAAGAGTGGACGTGGCTTCACGGTCCTTGGAGGAGTGGCCTGCATCGAGTGTGGTCCATGGCCGGCTGAATGCTGGAGGGGGGAGTTTGCAATGTAGTGAAGTGGCAGGGGTAAACCAGCTTTTGTTGTTGGGCCTTACTATGGATGTAAACATGACTGTACCCCTTGTAGTCCCACAAGGAAATGAGGTTGTGTGGTGGGGGGCTCCCTCCTCCAACAGGAATCGGGGGGTTGAGATGTGGAGTGTGTGTGTGGGGGGGGGGGGGAGGGAGTTCTATGTTTGGTCATTTTGTTAGGGATGGTGTGTGACGTGACAAGGCTGCCTCCAGCGTGGAGAGGAAGGCCTCGTATATGTATGTATTATCCAAAAACTATTTCCATAATGTCTAGAAAATAAATAAATATATAAATATATATACAGTATATGTATATATTATAAAAAATGTATACAACAGAATAAATTGTGTAATGGATTCTTCACAAGTTTATTCCAGAATTTATATACATGGAAATAAAAGTTACTGTTTGAGTTTTCTAATGTTAATAATAATAATAATTATTATTATTATTTTTATTTTAGTATTATATTATTATTATTATTATTATTATTATTATTATTATTATTGTAATTTTTTTTTTTTTTTTTTTTTTTTTTTTTTTTAGTATTATATTATTATCATTATTATTATTATTATTATTATTATTATTATTATTACAGTATTATATTTATTCTGTATCCTTCCTTTCTTGTTGTTCTTGTTCTTGTTCCTGTTGTTGTTGTGGCTGTTGTTGTTGTTGTTGTTGTTCTATAATAATATCATCATCAACATCTCTAATGATAGGCAGACCATCTAACTTTTTAAGCAAGGTTAGTTTTCGTTCAACCTCCGTCCTCCAGTTGCCGTCCGCCGAGTGTTTCTCCTCCAGTGGGTTGCCTGAGGATGAGGGATGGAGGTAAGGGACAGTTGTATTCACTTGTAACGAGTACAGTTAAAGGTGGAGGTGTGGGATAGTTGCTTTCATTTGTAACGAGTACAGTTTAGGGTGGAGGTAAGGGACAGTTGCATTAAGGGACGGTTGCATTCACTTGTAACGAGTACAGTTTAGGGTGGAGGTAAGGGACAGTTGCATTCATTTGTAACGAGTACAGTTAGGTATTGATTGATTGATATTAGGCACCGCAACAGTGAGGTCATATGGCTCCCGAGGAAGAAGAAGGTGATTGAAAGATGAATGGGACAGTAAACACAAAAGGCAACAAATGAAAAAAGAGGACAATTTGAGAAGTGAAAGCCCAAGCAGGGATACTGGGAAGGGAGGGAAGGAGGCAAGGAGGCTTCTTCTGATTCCTCCTGACCATGCCACGAAACAAGCTCCTTCCATAAAGCTGTGTGTGTTTCGTAGTAATAATATTTTGAAGGACTAGATTATCTCTTAATTTTCTGACTGTGAGTGTATGTATGGGACTATGAAGGGGAGGCATAGAGTGTTAATTAAAGGGACCCTGTGATGTAGTCAGAAAATTGGAGATAAATGAGTCCTTCAAATATTGCCACGAAACACACACACACACCTATATGGAAGGAGCTTTTTTCGTGGCATGGTCAGGAGGAATCAGAAGCCTCCAATTTTCATACACGATCACAGGGTCCTTAAGGGGGTGCGGGAATAGGGGGACAGGCTTGGGGGGGATTTGGAGGGTGCGGGAGTAGGGGGACAGGCTTGGGGGGGGGGGGTTTAGGGGGGTGCGGGAGTATGGGGGACAGGCTTTGGGGGGGGGATTAGGGGGTGCGGGAATAGGGGGACAGGCTGGGGGGGGGGTTTAGGGGGGTGCGGGAGTAGGGGACAGGCTTGGGGGGGGGGTTAGGGGTGTGTAGGAGTAGGGGACAGGCTGGTGGGGGGGTTTAGGGGGGTGCGGGAGTAGGGGGACAGGCTTGGGGGGGGGGGAGGGGGGTTAGGGGTGTGTGGGAATAGGGGACAGGCTTTCTACCCCCCCCCCCCCCAAGCCTGTCCCCCTATTCCCGCACCCCCCAACCCCCCCAACCCCCCCAAACCTGTCCCCTACTTTAATAGATATAATTGTATTTACTCACCTACAAAGTTAAGTTCTTCCAGTGTAGTAACTTCCAATAACTTGAGAAACTCCACCCAGTCTTTTACTAAGTTGTTTGACATGTATAGTACCTGTAAATATACATAATATACAGTATAATTATCCTATATACAGTACATGTATATATATATACATACATACATACATACATATACATACATACCCACATACAGTACATACATATACATCTATAAATTAATTATTACTACTACTACTACTACTACTACTACTTCTACTACTACTACTACTACTATTAATAATATTAATAAAAATAATAATAATAATAATTCCCCTTTCTTTACTTATTTATCTACTTGTTTACCTTTCCGGTCCCCTTGTTTACATTACCTGTTTACCTCCCTTGTTTATCTCCCTGGTTTACCTCCATTGTTTACATTACCTGTTTACTTTACCTATCCCTTTGTTTACTTATTTACTCCTCTTGTTTACTCCCCTTGTTTACTCCCCTTGTTTACCTCCCATTGTTTACCTCCCTTGTTTACTCCCCTTGTTTACCTCCCATTGTTTACCTACCTTGTTTACTCCCCTTGTTTACCTCCCATTGTTTACCTACCTTGTTTACTCCCCTTGTTTACCTCCCATTGTTTACCTCCCTTGTTTACCTCCCATTGTTTACCTCCCTTCTTTATTTCATTTGTTTACCTCCCTTGTTTACCTCCTTTGTTTACCTCCCCTTGTTTACCTGCCTTGTTTACCTTCCTTTGTTTACCTTCCTTGTTTACCTCCCTTGTTTACCACTACTTACCCTTAGTTTCTTCAACACACCAATTCCTTTCATCTTCTCCACAAAGTTATATGATATCCACAACTGTTCCAACGTATCTGCCAACACCTCCTGTAAGTACGTGGGTAAGTAGGTAGGTAGGTAGGTAGGTGGGTGGGTAAGTAAGTGCGTAAGTAGATGGTGGGTGGGTAAGTAAGTGGGTATTATAATTGGTAGGTAAGTGGGTGGGTGGGTAGGTAGGTGGGTAAGTGGGTATTTTAATTGGTAGGTGGGTAAGTGGGTGGGTGGGTAGGTAGGTGGGTAGGTAAGTAGGGGGTGGGTGGGTAAGTAGGTAGGTGGATAGGTGGGTAGGTAGGAGGTAGGTGGGTAGTGGGATGGGTGGTGTTTGTTTTGGTTTGCAAGCACCCTAACGAAAGAAACTGAACTGTGTAAATAATTTTTCTGAGTGAATTATTGGATGAATTTGATGACTCCACTATCAAACTATGGTAATAATGCAACTACCTGACACATTTTGTGGATATGGATACTAACTGGGTTTGTTGGATATAATTAAGACAGACAGGTGTGGTTGGGAAGCATCATAACAAACCAAAACCACTGTGGAATCGGCCCTAAGACTGACAAGTTTGATTGGGGAGCATCCTAACAAACCAAAGCCACTGTGGAATCGGCCGTAGGATTGATGACAAGTGTGGTTGGTTGGGGAGCATCCTAACAAACCAAAGCCACTGTGGAATCGGCCCTAGGATTGATGACAACAAGTGTGGTTGGTTGGGGAGCATCCTAACAAACCAAAGTCATAGTACTCACCAGTCCAGTGAAGTTTTTAATGTTGTTTCTTCCCAGACTGAGAATCTTAAGACACCTCAGGTTGTTGAGATGACTTAACTTCTCTATTGTGTTGGTGGACAGACTTAGCTTTCTGGAAGGTCATAGTCATAGCTTTATTTTAGCTTTATGGAATTGGAAGTATAGCTTTATTTTAGCTTTATGTAATGAGAAATATAGCTTTATTTTGGAAGGTGACAATTATAGCTTTGTTTTAGCTTTCTATAATGAAAAGTATAGCTGTATTTTAACTTTCTATCATGAGAAGTATATAGCTTATTTTAGCTTTCTGTAAACGAGATAGTTATAGCTTTATTCTAATACATAGCTTCTCTATCGTGTTGGTGGATAGGCTTAGCTTTCTGGAATGATAATTATAGTTTTATTTTAGCTTTCTGGAATGAGAAATATAGCTTTATTTTAGCTTTCGGTAATAATATACTCACTCGCAGTTGGCCAGTCACTCTCTCTCTCTCTCTCTCTACATACACATATACTCTCTCTCTCTCTCTCTCTCTACACACACACACACACACCTATACTCACTCGCAGTTAGCAAGTCTCTCTCTCTCTCTCTCTCTCTCTCTACACACACACACACATACACACACACCTATATACTCACTCGCAATTGGCCAGTGTTTGTATAGATGAGTCGAGTTTTTCAATGGGGGGTTGTATTCCTATCAGTTTAATTTCCTTGGCCTCGACTGCTTTCTCTCCTGTGTTTTCTTCCCATTGTTTTAAGGCCTCTCTGCAACTGGTGCCCTTCTGACCCTCACCACTTTTACCCTGAGACTGCATCCATCCATATAGAAAACGGAGAGACACACAGGTTAGTTTGTGTGTGTGTGTGTGTGTGTGTTATTTGAGATTTGAAACATACACATAGATAGACAGGTTAGTTTGTTTGTGTGTGTGTGTGTTATTTGAGATTTGAAACATACATATAAATATACAGGTTAGTTTGTGTGTTTGTGTGTGTGTGTGTGTGATTTGAAACATACACATAAATAAACAGGTTAGTTTGTTTGTGTGTGTGTGTTAATTGAGATTTGAAACATACACATATACATACACATAGACAGGTTAGTGTGTGTGTGTGTGTGTGTGTGATTTGAAACATAGCCTACACATAGACAGGTTAGTTTGTTTGTTTATGTGTGTGTGTGTATCTGTGTCTGTCTGTCTGTTTTTATATTTATTGTGCAATGGTGTCAAACAATATACAGACAACAACACATAAGGGTAGACAGGATTCATGAAAATCTAATGACCACAGACACACACACACATACACTCACGCACTCACACACACACTCATGGAAACAAAACAACACGAAACACAAGAATACAGACAAAAAATTACCTTATAAACGACTTAATTCACCAAAACAAGGATGGCACACCAGAAGTTGCTCCAAAACCTGGTGGTTCAGCAGATGTTGACAAAGTACATCAAGCGGCAGGCACCGAGGGTAGCAAGTGTTGGACAGTGGGACAGGCCAGCTGGCAGGTCCTCCATCCCAGCAACCTGCCACGGTGGCCGGTATCCCAACCTCAAACTAGCAGAGACTATACATTGTGCCTCCGAACCATAAGGCCACGGCGACGGTAGGAATATTTGTGACGGCAGACAGACTCGTAATGGGTGATGGAGATGCTGAATGGCCTCTCTGCATCCCTGCGTCGCCGTACAGGGAGGAGATAAGCGGACCAGACTCTTGAGAGGTAGCAGGTCAGGGAGAGAGGACGTCCATCACCACGAGGGGGCAGACAGCAGGCTTCCTTCACGAATCTGTCAACTGTACCATTGTGATGTCAACCGACATGGGATGGCACCCATAAAAGTTTGACAGTCAAGTCACGATGACACAGTCAGGCCGAACACGATAAATTCGGCAGAACAACTGCAGAGTGTGTTGGCTGAACACTGGAGAGAGACTGAAGGGCAGGCTTGGAGTCACAAATGATGGCACATTTACTCCACGTTGACAAAGAAGACTAACAGCATCCAGTTCACACAATGGGGAGCTAGAGTTATGGTCACGGAGACGACGGCCAACCCAACCCCCTGGAGGTGGCTCGAAGTCAGGTGAGAAAACGATACAACCTGCTGCACCATCCACTTGCAATGAGCCATCAGTGTAGAGGCAGTATGGATCTGTGATGGAGGACGTCACTGTTTCTACGTGTTCCATAGAGCCAATTGCAGCTATAAAGAAGGCAGTTCCAACTTGGAAGTAGGTATATGAAGCTAATATCAGGCATTGGTACCTTCTACGGAGGTGGACCTGAGAGGACGTCTGCAATAACTATATCTAAATTAAGGCTATACGGAGAACAGTCCTAATAAGAACATGTCCAGCGGGCAGTATGAGAAGTGAGGTGAAAGATGTGGGAAATGGAGGCACTTGACAGCGAGGCAAGTAACATTAGAATAAATTCTATTGATATAAGGAGGAAGACGCAACTCACGCTGCATATTCACTATCCTGGTTGACATGCGACAGCCAAGAATCATTTTCATCTCTAAAACGACGGGCAGAGTACACACCCGGCGGGTGTCCCTTGGCAACACCTGGGTCAACATCAACAGGAAAACGGGTGAGGATGTAGTTGGGGAATTAGCGAGGTAGAGGCAGAGACAAAAATTCACCAGCCATGACTCAGTCCATGGTGTCCTGACGCTTTTTGGGGATATCAAACCAGGAAGGAGGTGACGGCAGCCAGCTCACTTCGCAGTTGGAAAGCCCTGTTGATAACAGACAACCACCGCAGCTTTGTGTCCGTGGATGGGTTCCCAGTGAAGGAGAGCTTGTCATACACGTCTCTTGAGGCAAAAGCAGGAAGGTCAGACGAAGGCTGGGAGTTGGCAGGGCGAGAATCTCCAGGGTGAGGCAGGGAAGGCATGTTGTGCTCAGCTGAAGTACACTTCACAGTCTTGGCATCTGGAGGTAAACAGTCCACATTATTAGAGGCTACTGATTCAGAAGAGGCATCTACAGGTCGCATGGTAGAGGTGGACGGCTGCAACCCAAGCTGTGGAGTAACCGAGGACAAGGGGGAGGGTTGTGTGAGGACAACTCAGGCCAGTGGTCTTCTACAATAGACTCTTCTACCTCCGACATGGCTAAGTCGTCCTCCAAACAGGAAGTTGCATCCGACCCCGAGCTCTCCATCGGCCCAAGCAAAGCCTCGATGGGAAGCAGCAAACAACTGATTCAAACTGAACAAGCAGTGACCACCTCAGGAACTGTCAGCCAGGTAAACACACACACACACACACACCTGGAACCACAACAGAACAAAACTCAAGAGTACAAGAAAACAGACACACAATACAAAGAACAATGCAGAAACAACAACGAAGGACAGAACGCCATGAGAACGTCTGTATACTACCAAGGTTGGGGCCAGACTCAGTGTGTCTGTGTGTCATTTGAGATTGAAAGAGTGTGTGTGTGTTTGTGTGTTTATCATAATAAGTTGGATAATATATGGATGTGTTTGTGTGTTTGTGAGAGAGAGAGTATGTCAGTTGGATATTATATGCTGTTGGTGTGTGTGTGTGTATATATTATAGATGGCCTTGGTTAGCCACACACACACGCACACACACACACATCTTGCTTGGCCTTGCGTGTATTGATTAGGTACCTTGGCTTATGATGATTTTTTTTTTTTGAGGTGGGGTGGGAGGGCTGGGGTAGAGTTTATTGATCTAGAGAGAGAGAGAGATGTGGGTGTAATCAGGCATGCCCCTCATCTCTCTCTCTCTTTCTCTCTCTCCAAAATAAGTACTGTATATTATTACAGTTAGTATAGCTGTTCCATTACCAATACTGTTTCAATTTGTTACATTGTCAATACATTGTTAAAGGGTTTGTCCTGAGTATATAGCCTATAGGCCTACATTTGAAAAGGTTACCAAGGTTTCTAGGGCAATATAATGTCACATCCACCCAAGTGGGTTCACCCATGAAGGGTTGCAGAAACTTCCCATGGGTTCACCACACACTCTCAACCAATCGTGTCTCGTATTATTTAATTTTTTTTTTATTAAACAATTAATGAACTGTACGTACTACCAAAGGAGTAGGGCTCATATATATATATATATATATATATATATATATATATATATATGAGAGACTATAACTGTTATATAATATACTCATCATCATGCCTACAGCTATAACATACAGACATAACAAGGTCATTTTATATTGGCGCCTACACGGAGCCACTAACGTATAAGGCTCAACAGTAAAGATACCATTAATAATCGAATAAATTGTTGTCTTTGCTCTGTTGCTATGAGCTGTGCTTGGAATATAATAATGTATGTTACTGGCAGAGTTAATTCTCATTGAATTTAGTACGTTTATCGAACTGAAAATACTAAAGATGGTCCATGCTATAGTAATGTTGATATTTTCACTTACCATTTCTATAAGGATGTACACAAACACTAAACCATGATGCTTTTATCCTCCAACTCTGATAACAAACATGTTGTTGTCTCCATGGTAACCCCGTAAAAAAGTTTCATTCATATCATGCAAAATTTATTATTATAAATCTGAAATGAATTCCCAATTTGGTATGAAAAAAATGATGTCCATATTTTCGAGTGTATTTCCATAGCATCACATCAGGTGAATAAAGTAATTTCATCCATAATAAAAACAAAAGAACATCTGTAAGGAGTGACGAGCGAGTGAGCGATTGAAAGTAAGGATGAGCAGGTGGAGCGTTGTGTTTTGATATTTGATGTTAAATATCCGCGGTTGTGGGCGCCATTGGAGAAACAGAGTGGTCGGCGGGTGGAAAAGAGTTGCCAGGGGCCTCAGTGATGGCGCCCTTGAACACACGCAAGGCTAAAAAGAGATGAAAAGGCGTGTTAATAAAGGGCCTATAGGAGGTACTGTTGTTGGTGTTGGTGAAGACGTCCCAGCATGCCCCTTGGGAAAGACAAGTGAGAGTCGGACCACGTGACCCACAGGAGGAACCAATCAGAGGCCAGGGATCTCACTCGACGACCAATCAGCGGCCAGGGATTTCCCACGGACAACAACAACAACAACAACACCACCATTCACGTAAACAACACACCACAACCGCCCCTGAAAAGTACAAAATAATAATAAAAAATAAAATAAAAGCAGCTTGAAATGGAGGTGAGTAAAAAAAAAAAAGATAAAGGAGAAGAGGGGAGATAAAAGATTAAAAAGAGAGAATTAAAGATAGAGATAAGATTATATATATAAAAAAAAAACATGGAGGAATATGTTGACCTTAAAATGAATGATGTTGACGGCTACCAACCACCACCTTTACTTTAGCTTTGAGGGTATTGTTGGAACCCGCCTGTGTGTGTGTGTGTGTGTATGTGAGAGAGAAGGGAGTGTTGTTATTGTTTATTTGGGGGGTTTGGAAAAATATGACAAAATGCACAACCACGTGAACAATAATAACGATAAGGTAAAGTTGAATGAAGTAGTCCCCGGGATATATACGTATTTTAATTAAGAGTAGCCTAACTAGACCATATTTATTTATTTTAATGCAGTGGAGATGTAATGATTTATAATTGATTGATGCTGTATGGTGTATTGTGATCGTGTATGGAAATTGGAGGCTTCTGATTCCTCCTTGACCATACCACGAAACAAACTCCAAACTCCTTCCATATAGGTGTGTGTGTGTGTGTTTTTCGTGGTAATATTTGAAGGATTCGTTTTATCTCTACTTTTCTGACTACATCCCATAAGTTAAAGTTAGGCCTCTCTCTCTCTCTCTCTGTTTACCTTTATATTTATCAACTAATTAGGGCCTCGTTACCTTGTCTTATACACACAGGATTAGTTAGTTAATTTCACTCAAGTCACTGTGGTAATTATTGTGGTATTATGTTGTAATAAATGCCATAATTTTTTTCGGTGTTTTCAAAGTTTTGCAATGTATGTGTGTATGTGTTTTTTTTTTCTTCTTGCCAATAGTTTAGTTAGGTGTGTATTTCTTATTCTCCTGTGGCCTTTTACTGTGAATTATATCAAAGGGTATATTATAATTACTGGGTTAATATAAGGCTGTGCTCACCAAACTTTCTAATCTAACCCAGACCTTGGCACCTTTCTCTATCTGTTATTATTATCATTATTATTATTATTTCTGAAGAGTAGCAGTGGTGTTTATGGCTGCTATTATTATTAAACTTACTCTTCGACGAAAAGGCGTTTCATTGCTAATACCACATTGCAAAATAATTGGAACTGAGCAATGAAGAGAACTTGGTAATAGTTTGGGGACCTTGTTATGTAGTTGGAAAATTGGAGGTAAACAAGTTCTTCAAATATTACCATGAAACAGCACCTATGTAGAAAGAGTGTATTTCATGTCATAATCAGGAGCCTCAAGTTCTCATACACGATCACAGGGTCCATAAAAAGAGCCACAGTAAAGGAAATTACGGTATTAGTAGAGAAGTACTCCGTTCTTGGCTAGGGCCGCGCAGTGTTTTTTTGCCCCGGTCACTTTATGATAGTTTACACCGGTTAGGTCCCGGTAGTTTGCCCAGGTTAGGTCCCGGTAGTCTGCTGTGGTCTAGGTTAGGTTAGGTCAGGTTAAGTTAGGTCAGGTCAGACTAATTTCCAAATTATGTTTGTAAAACGGGGCATCTTCGAGAGAAACATCACAGATGAAAAGTGTCTTGGAATGGTCCAAAATAGTGGGTAATGATACTAAAATATACAATATAGTGAACACAGTACTTCTCTACTTCTATCTATCTATCTATAGCTCTGACACCTTGTTCCTCTGGGAAATCATCCCAAGGGGGTGGCCACGGCAGAAGTGCCTCCAGTTCTCCCTGTTCCAACAATCCCTCCTTACTTGGTCAAGCCCTCCTCTACCCCTCATGCTTCTCTCCTTTACATACTCTTCCACTCTGTTCTGCCATCTAACCGGAGGTCTGCCTCTCACACCAGGTCCCACAACTTCACTTCCATACACCTTCTTTACAAACTCCTCACCTTGCATTCTCTCTACATGTCCAAACCACCTCAATGTATTACGCTTCACTCTCTCAACCACTCCACATTCAATACTAATTGCCTTCTCACTCATACACACTCTCATTACTTTCTCCATCCCACCTTGTAAGTCCACATGCTCCTCTCAAGTAACTCATTTCCACACCACCTATTCTAGATTGATGAGCCCTACTCCATGTCCATGTCTCCGACGCATATGTCAGTGTTGGCAGGATTATACTATTTTGTAGTCCCCTTTTCACTTCCATACTCACACTTCTACCCTTCATAATCCTCCCCAGTGATCCTATGACCTGTCTACCCCTCATTGCTCTCTCCCTAATTTCTCCTTCCATACTCCCATGTTTACACATTACTGTACCCAGGTACTTAAACTCCTTCACTTCCTCCATCCTCTCACCCCTCAAAGTTATCTCACACTTACCTTTTACCGAAATTACTTACCAGCTTCCTAAATATTTTGGTTAGAATCTCCCCTTAGATGTTTACAGTAGAAATGAACCTGTATATAATTACAGTAGATCCTCGATATAAAGATGAATATATTTATCACTATCCTTTCAACACAGATTCAGTAAATCACTTAGTGTGTATGGTAATGAATAACAGAAGCCTGGGAAAATACACACACACACACAAACACTATCCTTTCAACACAGGCTCAGTATATCACTTATTAGTATGTATGGTAATGAATAACACAAGCCTGGGAAAACAACATTTGGTGATCTTCAATGAGGGACTGAGTGTAAAATGAAAGTGATGGATACAAGTAATTATTCATGTTTATCCAGGCTATACTGTACGAGATATATACGGCCATCCGTTATACAGTATACTATATTTCTCACAGGGTACGTGTATTTGGTCACGGCAGTTTGAGGGTTATAGTGCATCAATTATGGTAAGGAGATAATTATTTGAGCTATTTACACCCTCTCGTATTGTTATTATTATGTATGTATGTGTGTGTGTTTGTGTGTCCAGTGCTAATTTGCTGGAACACTGACCACCTTCAACCCCAACAACAACATATATATTATAAACCTAAATCCTTATAATAATATACATTACTTCACCTTTATTATATCATTCATTCCAGTAGTGTTTGAACTCCTTCCTGAATGCTCTTATCATTAAATATATACAGTACCGGTACATCTTATAAGGGCATGGTACAGTCGCGGCACATAATCCTTGACCAGACTTCCCCTTACACCCTGATCAAGGACTATGTGCCGTAACTGTACACTTGTGGTACATTAGAGCGCCTTGATTCCTTCCTTCAAAGTATCTATGCCAAGTAAGAAAACCAGATGAACAAAAATTTGGTGGCCAGTTGCTTGGAATAAGTTTGGAGGAATCTGTTGCTCCAGATTTATCACCAACTCGGTACTATAACTCCTTAGTGAGAGATTCTCTTGTTGGTGAATTGGAAAGTCTGTGATTCCACCAAACTATCCCAGGAAACAGATGACATTGATGTTACTTTAACGAGGGACCTGTTTTGTGATGTAGTTTGGAGGAATTTGAAGCCTACCAAGTTACCCCCAAAAGAATCTCCCCTTAAACAAATCTTTTAATAGTATTCCACTACGTATATAACTAGGTTTAGACACCATACATTTGTTGGTATAAAAATGCTCATATAAAGTTGCCTCATAAAAATTGAAATTATAAGTTTTATTTTTGAAATGTTTCATCGTGGTTTCACAACTATGCAACAGAGACCTGGACATAGAACAAGGCACGACAGTTTAGACTCTAGAATAGGTGCTGTGGAGATGAGTTACCTGAGAGGAACATATTATTATCAGACAAGGTGGGATGGGGAAAGTAATAAGAATGTATATGAGAGGTGTGGTGTGAGTGACAATGTATATGAGAGATGTGGTGTGATTGACAATATATATAGAGAGGTGTAGAATAGGTGCATTAAAGATGAGTTACGTTAGAGGAATATGTGGTCTGACAAGGTGTACAATGACACTCACACACACACTCACACACACTCACTCACACACACACACACACACACACACACACACACACACACACACACACACACACACACATAACAAGAGTGGAAATTAAACAAGGGATTATTGTAACAAATCAGCCATTGTATAATACTCTACTACTATATAATTATTTATTTATGTTATATCACCTCATTATTCCTCACATATGTATTCATTTTGTTTTATTTCTTTTCACAGGAGCCAGCAAATAACCAAGTTGGGCAGGATGGTGATGATGTAAGTTACTGAATCTTTTAGTTAATTCAGAGTCAATATTATTATTATTATTATTCAGCTACATTCAGAATAGATAGTGGTTACTGGGCAATTTTTGAAGCTAGGCATGCTTTTTGTTATATTATTATTATGATTATTATTATTATTACTGGTATATATATATTAGTCACTGAGGCAGTTATTCCAGTTCCCCGCATATGGTATAAGTACAGTAGATGACTAGTGCTCTGTTGTATTATTGGTACTGTACCAGTATATATATATATATGCTGTATTATAATCTATGTATAGGTACTGTAATTAATTAACTCATTTTACAGGTTATATTTACACGTGTTTTCCGATTATACTGAAGCCCAAAATCCAATAATATTCTCTGTTTGCACATTAGCCGTATGGAAGAACATCCATGGTGTTGACGATGGCGTGGTACCGGTACGATGACTCTGTAGTGTGTGTGTGTGTATGGAGTCATCGTACCGGTACCACACCATCGATACGCCATGAATGTTCTTGAATACAACCCATTGTTTCACAGTAACATGCACCAATGATTATTATGTATGGTACAAATATTTTTATTTACACGACCTCTTCAGGAACATATTGCAAACTCATATTATTTTGTTCTTGCATAACATGAGAGAGAGTTGCCTGTATATATATCGTGTATGTATAGATTCACATAAATATATACTATAGTTATTATTCATTATTTATGCATTATTATTATAACTCATATATAAGCAGTCATTTTATATAAGGAGTCATATCTCATTCTGTATATGTAATGAAAAGCAAGAACGTTAAGGACCCTGTGATCTTCCATGAGAATTGGAGGCTTCTGATTTCTCCTGACTAATAGACTATGTCACAAAACAAGCTTCTTTCAAATAGATGTACTGTATGTGTTTTGTGGTAATATTTGAAAGACTCCTTTACCTCCAATTTCCTGACAACATCACAGGGTTCATTAAGGATAATTTTAATATAATTTAGTACTATGCCAGCCATGTTTTAAGGGGTTTTCTTTAGTTGGTGAATTGGAAGGCTACTGATTCCTCCAACTATGTCATGCAACAAATTCCCTATTAGTAACATGGAAGGTGATTTTTGTTTTGATTTGTGGCATAGTTAGGAGGAATGGGTAGCCTTCCAATTTACCAAAATAGAGTTCCTCCGATATTTTAGGGTTTCAGAACATTGGCGTCATCGTATGCAAGACCATCGGTGGTGTTGAAGATGATGTGGTACCGGTACGATGACTGTGTAGTGGGTCTTTAGGGTCATATTACTAGTACCACACCATCGTCAATACCATCATCAATGTTCTTGCATATGACCCGTTGTGTTATGCAGTAAGTGGTTATTAATATATCGTACTGTTCTGTAATAATTCATTGCTTTAAGGGGATAGTAAAGTGTTGGTAAATCTGGAGCAACTGATTCCCTTAAGAGGGTGCGGGAATAGAGGTACAGGTTTGGGGGGGGTTTTGGGGGATGTGGGAGTAGGGGGACAGGCTAGGGGGGGAGGTGTGGGAATAGGGGACAGGCTTTCTACCCACCCCAAGCCTGTCCTCCTATTCCTGCACCCCCCAAGCCTGTCCCCCTATTCCCACACCCCCTAAACCCCCCCCAAGCCTGTCCCCCTATTCCCACACCCTCTTAAACTATTCCAAGCAGCAACAGGACATCATTATTTTTGCTAATCTGTTCCTGTATACTTTGGAGGAATTAAGGTGCTCCAGTGTACCAAATATAATCTACCCCATTAATATAATACAATATTATAATTTTACAGTTATTGGTATACATGATAATTATGTATAATGCTGATGAACTCAATCCAAATATTTTTATTATTAATGCTTGGGTTTGTGCATTGTTTGTTTGTTTGAAGGTTCTCATGCTAACCATTGGCTAATTTTTTATTTTTTTATTAAGATATAGGCAGCACAATGTGATTCCATTACATACATACATACATATTTTGGGCAAGTGAAAGGCTTCAAATTGTTCCTCATACCATCATCAAAAAAATAACCAACTCACCTCCATATTTAACATACCGTACATTAAACACAGATTATCCTTTTCTAAAAACCTCTTAGGACAAACCTTTATCACACAGTATGCATTGTAGTCCTTTACTAAGCTTTGTAATACAAGAGTAAAGTTGATTTATGTGTATGTATTGTTCTAGTAATATACAGTAGTACTAGATGTGTGTGTGTGTAATAATGTATTAGTAGTATACCATAGTATTAGATGTATCTGTATGTATAATACAGTACTATAGTCTTTACAGAGTATCTTGGCCCTGGGGGGTGAGGTCAGGACCAGTCCGTGCTCTTACCACATGACCTCTCTCTCTCTCTCTTTCTCACTCTCCCTTTCCTTCTCTTGTCTGCCCGCATTTTTCCTTGTCGCTCGGCTTATAAGTTGAACTCTAACCATACAATTTTTTCAAATTTTTCCCAATGAGTTTTCCATGAAAAGGTACTGAAAGTTGGAAAAACACAAGCTAAACTATCCTGTACCTACCTTATAAGAATTGAGAAATATTCCAACTCCTCGTTAAACTATACTGACCTGTGGTGACTCACTGACCGCGTGGAATGTATGAATTTCACATGTTGTCAAGTGTAATGGAAGGTATACAAAGTTCAAAATAATTGTTTTACCGGCAAAATATAGATCATTCATGAAACTATACAGCCTTATTATAAAAATACAGTATATCATTTAATAATAGTTGGTGTGAAAAGAGGTCATCAATAGGGAGAAAGAGAGAGAGAGAGGTGATGTGTTTCCACCCCCGGGGCCAAGATACAAAGCAAAGATCATAGTAATATACAGTAGTGGTAGATGAATGTGTACAGTAGGCTACTAGATTTATTTCTGTGCTGTGTGTACTGTGGTGAATATTATTATATTTTTTATTGTGGCAAAAGTGCACTGATTCTCTTCTAAAGACCTGTGCAGCACACTAAGAAACAATATTGTTGGAAAAAAAAATTTCCTGTCCAGACTTGATTTGTTCTCAAGATGTGGAGTGAGACGGTTGCTGCAACAGCTTCTGTATACAGTATTACATAGCTGTGGCAGTACACTTATGGAAAAACTGGAGAGGCTCTTAACCAAACCATGCACACTCTTTGGGGAAGCTGCACATTTTCTCAGTGCTAAAAGCTTCAAGTGCTCACTCCTGAAATGTACTTTGAGTGCTTTTTTCCTAGTGTGGACAAGCCTTGAGTAATATTATGACCTTAGATATACATTTGACATGCATTTTAGTGTTTGATTATAAGTTGTAGATAAGTACAGTACTGGGTTGTGTACATTTTGGTGTAATTTGTCTCAGATTGCATCACATTTATCAAAAAAGCTAAAGAAATTAAATGATGGAGCTCAGTACATTTTCATCTGGAAAAAAAAATATATAATGGAGTATGGATTAATTAGCCTCTGACTAGCACAGTGGTAGAGGGCACGGCTGCAGTTTCTGTGGTCCAGCCTTCGAGTCCTGCTCGGGACACTGTAAAAATCTCTCACTGTTGCCAGAAGTTACCACCCCTGTTAGCAGGAGGTAGCGGGGGTTTGAGTTGGCTGTCTGAAACCTTCCTGCTTAAACAGCCATAGCCGAAGCTGACTCAGGTCCTGTTTACGGTGCAATTGCTGCGAAGTGAAGGGCACGGGAAACCCATCCTTTATAAGATTTCCCCAGCAAAGGGTTACCTCCAGCGTGTAGATGAAGGCCTGGTATATATTAAAAAAAAAAAAAAAAGATTAATTATGCCATATAATAGATCCCCCATTGAAGTAACATTAAGGTTGTCTGTTTCCTGGCATAGTTTGAAGGAATCAGTAACCTTCAATTTAACAACAAGAAAATCTTCTGTCCATAAAAGATAATCGGTACATTTTAGCCATGTTATAAAAATATGATAATGATATATATGCGCTGTACAGAAATATTTAATATATATTATTTTCTTTCTGAGTGATTGTTAAGGGGAGGTTGGTTCTCTTGTTGGTGAATTGGGAGGTCTGTGATTCCTCCAAACTATGCCACGAAACAGACGACCCAAATGTTACTTTAATGAGGGATCTATTTTTCCTGGTATAGTTATGAGAAATCAGTAGCCTTCAAATATACCAACAAGAGAATCTCACCTAAATATCGTGTACAGTAAACTCTCATTTTACTCTGGGATTATATAAGTGAAATAGTGTGTGTGTAATGAATGTATGCACTGCAGACACTTATTGTATACTACATTACACACCCATAATACCAGTGTACTGTACAATGAAGGGTTTTTGTACACAGTTTCATTACACACACTGCAGTACATTACACACCCATAATACCAGTGTACTGTACAATGAGGGTTTTTTGTACACAGTTTCATTACACACACATAATATCAGTGTATTGTACAATGAAGGTTTTTTGTACAGTTTCATTACACACACTACACTACATTACACTTATAATACCAGTGTACTGTACAATGAAGGGTTTTTGTACACAGTTTCATTACACATACTACACTATATTACACACCCAAAATCCCAATGTAAAATAACAGTTTACTGTAATGGACAATTTTCAACAAAGCCTTTCCTTTCTTTATATACTATACAAGAACAGTTATATCTCTCTCCCTATCCATCATCATATGCAAGGACATCCGTGGTGTTGACGATGGCTCTATTGTTGGTCTATGACGTTTACTTATCGGTACCACACCACCGTCAACACCACCAATGTCCTTGTATGTGGCTGGCCCTATGTATCGTAGTAGCTGTAGTAATGTAGAAGACTCGAATGCAATTGCTCTAGTCGCTGCTTGGAACATATGCAAGAACATCCGTGGTGTTGACGATGGCATGTACCGGGACAAACAACATCTTACCGGTACCACACTTACCGTCAACACCACCACGGATTATCTTGCATACGGCCCATTGTACAAAATATGCATGTGTTTTAATATATACAGTGATGGTATATGAATGAATGTATGTTAGCTTTAGAAACTTTTATTATTATGACGGTATTATTATAGGGGGTAGTACAGTGTTGGTGGTAAATCTGGAGCAACTGATTCCTCCAAATTATTCCAAGCAACAATACACACACACACACACACACACACACGCGCACATACACACATACACACTGGGTAGTCTGCATGTGTTGTTGTCAGTCATTTAGTACCTCCAAGGTGTGATATATCAGCACATTGAGGTTATGAAGTGGACGGTAAATCATTCTAAAAAAAGGGACCTGTGTTTCTTTTCATTTTCATCTGGTCCAATTGTTTCCTGGCATACTTTGGAGGAATCAAGGTGCTCCAATGTACCAAAAGTATACTATCTCCCCTTGAGTTGATGTATTTGAAAAGGAAATTATATTATACTGTACAGCCTGTTGCTTTATAAGTCAAAACAGTTTACATATAATTTATTTTGGGGAGCAAACTTGTTATTGTTCTTTGGTGGAATTGTAATGTGTTGGTAATTGTATTAGTAATGTATATATAGTATGAGATATGTTAAGTACAGCATTACAGTGGTTGTACTGTAGTTGTATTTATGGGTATTCCAGTAATTGTACAGCATACATACATACATACTGTACATAGATAGAGCTTATTTATGAATTATTTATATAATATAATGTACTGTACACACAGTATTCCCTTGATATAAGATGAGTAAATTTATCACTTATATCCTTTTAACACAGTCTCAGTAAATCACTTATTAGTGTGTATGGTAATGAATAACACAAGCTTGGGAAAAAAAACCACACACACACACACTATCCTTTTAACACAGGCCCAGTAAATCACTTATTATTCTGTATGATAATACATAACACAAGCCTGGGAAAACATTTGGTGGTCTTCAATGAGTTAATGAGTAAAATGTAGTGGTGGATACAAATATTTATTCATTGTACAGTATATCGAAGCTCTGTTGTATTTGGTAAAGAATAAATGTTTTTGAGTACTGTCAGCAACAAAACACACACATTGCTATGCACAAGAAGCTGATATTATAGATTACATCAGTGTTTAAGAAATAAGAACCACTCAATACAGTTATTCTCTTGGTAGTAGGATGTAAATTCAGTCATAGGGTCGTATAGAAGAACATTTGTGGTGTTGACGATGGCGTGGTACTGGTACGATGATTATGTAGTGTGTGTATGGAGTCGTTGTATCGGTACCACGCCATCGTATGCACCACAAATGTTGTTGAATAGGGCCCATAGGTTCACAGGTAAATATCATAAATACTCAAATGAACTTGCTTATAAAGAGATCTTGATTTAATTCATGTATGCAAATTTGGACAGTAAATAAACTACCATTCTTTGTATACAGACCTTCGATATAATGCTAATAGATACTTGTATCCATCACTTCATGTCATACACTCAGTCCCTCATTGAAGATCACCTATCAAATGTTTACCCAGGAGGCTTCTGTTATTATTCATTACACATTACTACTTCATTTTACACTCAGTCCCTCATTAAAGACCACCAACCAAATGTTTTCCCAGGCTTCTATTATTCATTACCATACATACTAAGTGGAGAGCATGCAAGATGTGGAGTTTGCAAAGAAGGTGTATGGAAGTGAAGTTGTGGGACCTGGTGTGAGAGGCAGAGGTCCAGACCACCAGGCAGATAGATGGCAGAACAGAGTGGATGAGTACGTAAGGGAGAGAAACGTGAGGGTCAGAGTAGGGCTTGATTAAGTAAGGAAAGAGTGTTGGAACAGGGAAAACTGGAGATTATTCTGCCGTGGCCATCCCCTTTGAGGGAGTTTCCGTAGGGAACGAGGCGTTAGAGCTATAGATAGGTAGATAGATAGATAGATGCACACTAAGTGATTTTCTGAGCCTGTATTAAATGACGGATGATAAAAATATGTCAGCTTATTAGCGAGGGCCTAGACAAAAGCCAGGTGCAATGATTATTTAAGGGGGTAATATACTTTTGATTCTACCAAAGTATGCCAGGAAACATAATCAGGTTAACAATATTTATGGTGACTGTTGCTTGGAATAGTTTGGAGGATACAGTCAGTCACTCCAGATTTATGACCACAACACTGTACTGTACTGTACTGTACTGCCCCTTAATTAAGTCAACAAACAAAGCATCTTGATATCAGCACACCGAAGGTAAGGGCCGTATGCAAGAACATTCATGGTGTTGACGATGGTGTGGTACTGGTACGACGATTCCATAGACAAACAACTGAGCCATTGTACCTTTACCACTCCATGATCAACACCATGGATATCCTTGCATACGATGGCGTGGTATCGGTACGACGACTCCATAGGCATTGACAAACAACAGAGCCATCGTACCCTTACCACTCCATCGTCAACACCATGGATATCCTTCCATACGATGGTGTGGTACCGGTACAACGACTCCATTGACAAACAACAGAGCCATCGTACCTTTACCACTCCAGCGTCAACACTATGGATATCCTTGCATACAATGGCGTGGTACCGGTACGATGACTCCATAGACATTGACAAACAACAGAGCCATCGTACCCTTACCACGTCATCGTCAACACTACCACGGATGTTCTTGAATACATTGGTAAGTCTCATCATGGAGGAGGTTACTGGTGCAGTCGTTAATTCCTTGTTTATCATGTAGAGGTGCAGTAGTTGCTGATGTGTTGCCTTGTATCTTTTATATAGTATAGCATGATCTTATATCTGGACATAGCAAAAACAAAACAAAACTCTGGGCCACACGCTGGGACATTGACGGTGTTGATGATGATGGTACAGAAGCATTGTTCCGGTACCATGCCATCGTCAACACCATCATGGATGTTCTTGCATACTGCCTGTTGAATAACTCTCTGTGATGCTCAGAAAACTTTTGTGGACTTTTATTAATTAAGGGGAGATTCACTTTTAGATAAATTGGAAGGCTACTGATTCCTCCAAACTATGCCAGGAAGCAAATCACCTCAATGTTACTAATAGGGGATCTATTGTTTCTTGTCATAAGTTGGAGGATTCATTAGTCTTCCAAATCACCAAGAAAATCTCCCCTTAAAGGACGTGTCGTGTAGAAAGCAAATTGTGGGCCGTATGGAAGAACATTAATGGTTTTGACGATGGTGTGGTACTGGTAAGATTACTCCATAGACAAACAACAAAGCCGTCATACCAGTACCACACCATTGTCAACACCAACGATATCACTGCATACATTGGTGAAAAGTTGCCAATATAAGTTACATGGAAAGAGAGACGGATTTGTTGACTCAAAACCAAAAACTAAGAAAAATTGATTGATAGGAAGAAAGACTTACTGTACTTTAATTACCCTGTGGTTGTGTATGAGAATTGGAGGCTTCTGATTCCTCCTGACCTATGCCACGAAACACACTTCTTCCCTATAGCCTAAGTGGTGTTTCGTGGCAATATTTGAAGGATTCATTTACCTATAATTTTCTGACTGTCATAGGGTTCCATTATTAATTTACTATCAATACATACTGAAGTAACAAAATATGATGGAGAGAGAGAGAGGCTGGTATTATTAATCTTACTCTTTGAGGAAAAGGAGTTTCGTCACTAAATTTGCATTGCAAAATAATAGGAACTGAGCGACGAAGAGAACTTTAGCTCCAAGAAACGGTTTGATAATTAATACCCAGCCAGAGTGTGTTGCTGTGTCCACTAAATGTGTTTGGGAAAGACTATGGATATTTAGTAAATGTGAGTTGTGCCTTACAGTTCACTTGTTGCATATAATATAATGAGTAATGGAAGCATCATCATATTAAGATGAGATCATTATTAAGGGAGTAATACACTTTTGGCACATTGGATCGCCTTGATTCCTCTAGAGTATATCAGGAAATGGAACCAAATGAATGAAATTAATGGTGTCCTGTTGCCTGGAATAGTTTGGAGGAATCATTTGCTCCAGATTTACCACCAACAACAATGTAACTATACCCCCTTTAATAATGTTGAACTGTACAAGTTTTACTGTAAGGAAGCAAGACCTAAATTTGGGTACAGAAACTTCAAACTGTATTGTGTCATTCCATTGCACTATGGGCCGTATGAAAGAACATCCATGGTGCTATACAGGTACAGCCACAATCAAATATCCACCGACACTTTCCTTCCATCGTGCAAGTAAATCAGTATCATATCGAAATATAATCATACAACAACACCTTATGTCAACTCAACCCCCTCAATTATTACTATGTGCTGCAAAATCATACATATGTTGTTTTTTATTACCATGATATTTACTACGATGGAAGGAAAGTGTTGGTGGATATTTGATTGTGGCTGTACAATGAGTCCCTAGATACTGGTACCATGCCATTGTCAACACCATGGACATTCTTGCATACGATGGTGTGGTACAATGAGTTCCTAGATACACTACAGAGCCATTTTACCATTACCATGCCATTGTCAACACCATGGATAGATATTCTTGCATACGGCCCTGTGTACCACAACTACATTTTAATTCACTGATCTTACTATTAAATATTCCATAATCTTTCCTTACTAATGTACTGTGAACTATTATCTGATACCATCCCAAAAAACCCCGTGATGGAATCCAGTACAAGTTGTTGCCTTGACTGACTGAGTACCATAGTAGAAGTAGTAGTAGTAGTAGTATGTGTTGTTGTTTCCTCTCATATAAACTAACTGGTGATATTTCTCTCTGTGTGTGTTGCTTGGTGTTGTGGCTCGGCTGATGGTAACAACAACCTCTACAACAACTTGATGGTGTGATCCTGTGTGTCTACCACTACCACCACCACCACCTCTACCTCCACCTTCCTCATCACCATCACCTCCACCTTATCACCAACATGCTCAGCAGCAGTCCCAGCAGCAGCAGCAGCAGCAGCAGTCCCAGCAGCTGCAGCCAGAATCACAGCCCCAACAGCAGTCACATGAGCCACATCAGCAGGAAAATAATGAACAGGACCAGCAGGAGCAGGAGCAGGAGCAGCAGGAGCAGGATGAGATGCCATCAGTAATTGGCACTGAGGGTCCTTTAGGCACAGCTGCATCCATTAAGGATGGCCTTCCTCCTCCTACACAGATTAATAAAATTAAGCTTGGCCCTGGTGCTCCCCTCATCAAAAAGGACAAGAGGCAGTCATCATCACGATTCAACCTTCCCAAGAACAGAGAACTACAGAAGTTGCCATCTTTACGAGGTCAGTATAATATGTATCTCTTTTATATACCTTATACTTTATACTAAGGTATTATTACTTATACCACTCTTACCCATCTTATACTTTACATTAAGGTTATTCTATAGAAGCTGCCATCTTTATAAGGTAAGTAAATATCTCATATTATATACCCTATAGGCCTACTCTACATTAGGGTTGTTGTCTACTAATGTATTGTTCTTTATACCACTCTTCTCCACCTTATACTCTACATTAGTATTGTTTTTCACTAAACTATACTGTAGTTCCTTATACTTTTCTCTGTGTAGGAAATTAAGGGGAGATTTTCTTGTAGGTGAATCGGAAGGCTACTGATTCCTCCAAACTATGCCATGAGGCAGATTCCCTCTTAGTACCATCAAGAGTGTCTGTTTCCTGGCATAGTTTGGAGGAATCACAGACCTTCCAATTCACCAACAAGAGAATCTCCCCATAAAGAATCACTCTCATGACTTGACTCAGGCATTTCCATTATATAGTAATTTGAATCACTTGCTTTCATATCAGCAAACTAATTTATAATCTCCATGGACTGTGAAAAATGTAGTTGGATTTTTTTACATCAAGGGAGGGTCATAAACACTATTGTACTTCTCTTTAATTGCTCATTTGGGTATTCCTTACAAACTGCTGTACTGTAAAGCCTTGATATACAATGAATAAATACTGATATCCACCACTTACTTCATTTTACACTCAGCCCCTCATTGAACACCACCAAATGTTTTCCCAGGCTTCAGTTATTTATTACCATACACACTAATAAGTTACTTCCTGAGCCTGAGTTAAAGGATAATGTGTGTATGTGTGTGTGTTTTTTGTTTTCCCAGGCTTCTGTTTATTCATTACCATACACACAAACTGATTTACTGTGCCTGAGTTAAAAGGATAGTGTGTGTGTTTTTATTCTCAGACTTCTGTTATTCATTACCATTACCAAGTGATTTAATGTGCCTGTATTAAAAGGATAGTGATAATTTTAATCATTGTATATCGAGGGCATACTGTACAGACACACACTACAGTACTATGAATTATGGAGAGGTTGAGAGAGAGTACAGAAGTAGTGTTTATAAATCGAGAGTTGGGTCCGTTATGCTAGAACGTTCATGGTGTTGACATTGGCGTGGTACCGGTACGATGGCTCTCTTGTTTGTCTGGGGAGTCGTTGTACTGGTACCACACTATTGTATGCACCATTAATGTTCTTGAATATGGCTCTTTGTAAAATGAGAGCGTCATTTTGGTTTGAAAATCGGAGGGATACCAATTCCTCCAAAAATTTGCTTAAATAAAAATGAAATACCTGAAGTTATCACTAGTCCATATAGCATAAACTATGGGGATAGTATACTTTTTGTTCATTAGAGTGCTTTGATTACTCCAAAGCACATTAGTTATGGCAGGAAACAAGACCAGATTAACAAAAATAATGGTGGCCTGTTGCTTGAAATACAGTACAGTAGTTTGGAGGAATCAGTTGCTCCATATTTACCACCAACAACATTACTCCCTCCTTGAAAAGAGAGAGAAAAAATATATAAGTTAACATTTCCAAGGGTGTACCACTCCTAGATCTGTTAAGGTCCCTGTGATCATGTATGAGAAATGAAGGCTTCTGATTCCTCCTGACCATGCCATGAAACAAACTCCTTCCATATAGGTGTGTGTGTTTCGTGGCAATATTTGAAGGACTCATTTACCTCCAATTTTCTGACTACATCACAGGGTACCTTAAGGGGAGATTCTCTTGTTGGTGCATTGGAAGGTCTGTGATTCCTCCAAACTACAGTATCCCAGGAAACAGACGCTTCCAGTTGTTTTAATAGGGGATCTGTTTAGTGGCATGGGTTTTGAGGAATCGGTAGCCTTTCAATTTACCAACAAGAGAATATCCCCTCAAGTCCCAAACCCCAATACCATCTTTACCCATCAACTGTCCCTCTATTCTTTCTATTGCCTTCCTGCTTGCTGTCTCACCTCTCTATCACCTCTTTCTGGCTCTATATGACCTCGCTGTTGCGGTGCCTATATCAATCCATGGTGTTTTATTGCTCGCGTTTAAAGCTCATCATTTTCCAGTTTCCATTTTTTTTTTTAACAGCAGCAACAAGGAAAGGGAATGTTATCAAGCTCAGTCAGGTATAGTATAATTAGTGAAAGTATAGTACTGTATATTATTTTATTAACTTTGTCTTAATTTCTATTTTTATTCATCATTATTTCTTGTCATTTCTAGTAATTTCTTATATTCACTATGTCTTTATTTCTATTTATCATTTCTTATATTCACTTCATGTCTATATTTTTATTCATCATTTCTAGTCATTTCTATTCATTATCATTTCTGTTCATTTTTATTCATCGTCAATCGCTATTCTTATCTGTAGGCCCATCCTGTTTTGAGGCAGGGCTTGATTAAAGGGACACACACACACACACACACACACACACACACACACACACACACACACACACACACACACACACACACACACACACACACACACACACACACACACACACACACACACAGAATAATATGTAGTAGATTCTCTATAGTTAGTTTAGGGTCCCACCACCCCAGTATCCCTGCTTGACGTAAAAGGTCACTAAAAGGGGCTTTCACTTCTCCAACTGTCCCTTTTTTTCATCTGCTACCTTTTGTGCTTACTGTCTAACCTCACAATCACCTTCATCATCATCATCATCATCATCATCATCATTATTATTATTATTATTATTATTATTATTATTATTATTATTATTATTATTATTATTATTATTTTACTGTCATCATCATCATCATCTTTTTTTATCATCATCATCATAATTTTACTGCCATCATCATCATCATCATCATTATTTTCCTGTGCCCTAGATTTCTATTAAAGGTTAGTCAAATGCCATTACACCTTCACTGACACCTCCATCCCCACATTGAATACAACTAAAAGAGGCTTTCACTTCTCAACTGTCCCTTTATTTTTTTAATTTGTTACCTCTAGTGCTTACTGTTTCACTTCTCAATCACTTACTTCCTCGGGCGCCATATGACCTCGCTGTTGTGGCGCATAATATCGATCAATTAATCATTCAATCAATCCCACGTTGACTAATTCCAGATGCCCAGCCCAACGAGCGGGAGGACCTGTTCGTACAGAAGATCCGGCAGTGCGGGGTGATATTCGACTTCATCACAGACCCCCTGAGTGACTTGAAATGGAAGGAGGTGAAGAGAGCGGCGTTGAACGAGATGGTAGAGTATGTCACCACCCAACGCCAAGTTATCACTGAACCTGTCTACCCTGAGGTGGTACAGATGTTTGCCATGAACCTCTTCCGGACACTACCTCCCTCTAGCAACCCCTCAGGTAGGATCCATCACCTGTCTACAGTGTGTGTGTGTGTGTGTGTGTGTGTTTAATCATCCAGGTGAAAGTGCACTGACTTCCTTACAAGTAACCCCCTTGGGTAGAGGGCTACGAAAACCTCCCCAGTATCTCTGCTTCTCGTAAGAGGTGAATAAAATGGGCTTTCACTTCTCCAATTGTCCATTTTTTCATCTGTTGCCTTGTATGCTTACTGACCCACCTCTCAATAACCTTCTTCCTTGGCGCCATAAGACCTTGCTGTTGTGGCGCTTAATAACAGTAAATTAATCAATCAATCAATCCATTCCACCTCTCAATCACCTTCTTAATTGGGCACCATATAACCTCACTGTTTTGGTGCCTAATATCAATCAATCAATCAAATCAATTTCCTGTGACTAGGATTGGCTTTCTCGTAGGAGCAGAGTTCGACCCAGAGGAGGACGAGCCCACCCTGGAAGCTGCCTGGCCTCACCTCCAGCTGGTGTACGAGTTCTTCCTGCGGTTTCTGGAAAGTCCTGATTTCCAGCCTTCAGTTGCCAAGCGTTTCATTGATCAAAAGTTTGTGTTGCAGGTGAGTTGGTGGTTAAGAGTGATATTTTATTTTATTTTATTTTTATTTTTTTTCTGGGGGTTTTGGAATGTCTCGATCTTCAGCCTTCAGTTGCCGAATGTAGTGTAAAGCCACAACTACAAACCTGAACCAATGAAATACTTCCTTGGCTAATGTGGTAGCATGATGGCGTACCAGTGCATTGATCAGGGGTTCTATTCCCCGTGGGTATACACTCGGGAATTTGAGTGGATCAATTTCTGGGTTGTTACCATCATTTTATTTTTCTATTATTATTCTTTGCAAGGAAATAGGAAGTTTTGCTTTACAGTATAGTACATAAACAGTTCATTTATTTATTTAATTATTTATATATTTTTATAGCGTACATGTTATAATTTATATTTGTATGACCCTGGTGTTGTCTAGGTTGTTATGTTTGGGAATATTATCCAATTTGTAATATATATATATTTGGCTGTATGTAAGAACATTTGTGGTGTTGTTGATGGTGTTGCACCGGTACAACGGGTCCGTAGTGTGTCTGTGAAGTCATCCAACCGGTACAACACCATCGTCAACACCAATGATAGTCTTGCATACAGCCCTTAGTCTCTATGATTTAAAGCTGTTTATGGCCATTATAGATTTACAATAGAGAAATTATTGAAGAAGTGAATAGAGAAAACCTAAGGGAAAAGATTATGCTAACTTGAGACAGCGAGCTTATGGGAAATGCTACATATAATTTGTAGAGCCTGGATATATAATGAATAAATACTTGTATCCATCACTTCATTTTACACTCAGTCCCTCTTTGAACACCACCAAATGTTTTTCCAGGCTTCTGTTATTCATTACCATACACACTAATAAGTTACTTCCTGAGCCTGTGTTAATAGGATAGTGTGTGTGTGTGTGTTTTCCCAGGCTTGTGTTATTCATTAGCATACACACTAAGTGATTTACTGTGCCTGTGTTAAAAGGAAAGTGATAAATTTTCTTCATCAAGTGCATAATGTACTGTAAAGATTCTGCATTTCTTTTCCTCAGCTATTAGAGCTCTTTGACTCTGAGGACCCCAGAGAGAGAGATTTCCTCAAGACAACTCTACATAGAATATACGGCAAGTTTCTGGGCCTGAGAGCATTCATACGCAAACAGATCAACAATATATTTTACAAGTAAGTCGGCATGGCAAATTACGTATACTGTACAATCATTAAGGCTTTGTGTGCAGAGAAAGAGCTAAGTGAGTGTGTATGCCAATTATTCACAAATGCAAATTATTAGTTATGTAATGTATTTATGTAGTTTTTTATATTATGTATTTATGTTATCATAGTTGTTATTGTTATGAATTGTTGTTATAACATAATTTTGGTAACAGCATTGGTGGGAGAGTGAAAGTGAGAGTGATTTACACAGTTATATTGTAGTTATGTACTGTTAATGTAAGCAAATATTAGTAACAACATTATTGGTAGTAGAGTGACAGCATTAGGGTGAGAAATATAATTATGTACTGTTATGATATGCAATTTTGGTAACACTATTGTTGGCGGAAGAATAGACTAACAGGTATATTTAGAATTGGTGTAATTGTTGTCAATGAAGACTTATCAACTCTACAGCTGTACTCTTGTAGGTCTATTATTATTATCTATTATTTTGATCCAGTTATACCTTAAAAACCCTTCATATGACAGTCATCACATTTATAAAAGGTGACTATAAGGAGCTTTCACTTCTCCAACTGTCCTTATTTCTTTCTTTTTTTTTTTCATCTGTTACCTTTTGTGCTTACTGTCCCACCTCTACATCACCTTCTTCCTCGGGTGCCATATGACCTTGCTGTTGTGGTGCCTAATACCAATCAATCTGTCAACCAGTCATCCCATAATATAATATGTTTTGATGTGATACAATAATGATTTTTTTTGTTTTTTTCAGGTTCATTTATGAAACTGAGCATCATAATGGTGTGGCAGAATTATTAGAAATTTTAGGAAGGTATGTAGCTAACACTTTTAAGGGGGTGCGGGAATAGGGGGGAGTTTGGGGGGTGCGGGAATAGGGGGACAGGCTTGGGGTGCGTAGAAAGCCTGTCCCCTATTCCCGCACCCGCCTAACCCCCCCCTTAAGCCTGTCCCCCTACTCCCGCACCCCCCAAAACCCCCCCAAGCCTGTCCCCTACTCCTGCACCCACCTAAACCCCCCCCCAAGCCTGTCCCCTACTCCCGCACCCACCTAAATCCTCCCCAAGCCTGTCCCCCTATTCCCGCACCCCCTTAAGGTGAGATTCTCTTGTTGGTGAATTGGAAGGTTTGTACAGGTTCCTCCAAACTATGCCATAAAACTGATGCCCTGTTAGTACCATTGAGGGCGTCTGTTTCCTGGTATAGTTTGGAGGAATCGGAGACTTTTCAATTCAACAAGATAATCTCCCCTTAAGTTTGACCATATTGAGTAAAATATTTATGTGACTGATTATAGATGTATATAATAATTTATGATGATTATAATTAATTATATATGTAGTTATTTTGATTATAACTAACACAGTTGATTGTATTTTCTTGCAATAGCTTATCCCACCCCACAATCACTTTCTTCCTCAGGCGCCATATGACCTCGCTGTTGCGGCGTCTAATATTCAATCAATCAATTAATCTTGCAATACCTAAGAGACTGCATGAGTATAAATTCTAACCGTCCATTATTTCCATTGCAGTATCATCAATGGTTTTGCATTACCACTCAAAGAAGAACATAAGGTTTTTCTATTGAAGGTATTGCTGCCTCTACATAAAGTGAAATCCCTGAGTGTTTACCATCCCCAGTTGGCTTATTGTGTTGTTCAGTTTCTGGAAAAGGATCCGTCACTCACTGAACCTGTCATCATCACCTTGCTCAAGTTGTGGCCTAAAGTTCATAGTCCAAAGGAGGTTAGTCAGTATTTTTTATACGTATTAAACTTGTCAAGGTGGTAAGTCATTATTTTTTATACATATTTATTTTGTCAAGGTAGTAAGTCAGTATTTTGTAAAGGTTGTTAGTCATTATTTTTTGTACGTATTAATTTTGTCAAGGTGGTAAGTCATTATTTTTTATACATATTAATTTTGTCAAGGTGGTATGTCATTATTTTTTATACATATTTAATTTTGTCAAGGTGGTAAGTCATTATTTTTTTTTTTTTTTTTTATTCTTGTATAGTATATTTGAATGAAGGGATATACAGTATAATTTTGCCATCCATCTTATCATATTCATGTATATTTTCTAATGTTTTTGGTAGTGTTTCTGAAATAATACAGCAGTATAGATTGTTGAGAAACTTATCCAACACTAGTAAATGAAAACACCTTTTGATGATTGTTATTTGGTAATTAATATATTTTTATTTTTATTTTATTTTATTTTCCAGGTGATGCTCTTAAATGATCTTGGTTTTGTTAATATATTGGTAATTAATATATTTCTATTTAATTCAATTTTACAGGTGATGTTCGTAAATGATCTTGATTTTGATAATATTTTGGTAATTAATATATTTCTATTTATTTTTTATTTTACAGGTGATGTTCTTAAATGAGCTTGAAGAGATTCTAGACGTAATTGAACCTAATGAGTTTGTGAAGGTGATGGTTCCATTGTTCCGTCAACTGTCCAAGTGTGTGTCGTCTCCACACTTCCAGGTATGGGCGGGGGAGCGGGGAGGCATGATGATATGGAGGGGTAACGGAATCTTTCAAACTGTGCCTCAAAACAGATTTCCTATTAGTAACATTGAGGTCATTTCTCTGTAAATGATGTTTACTTTTTTCACAAATCTAGATTACACATGTGTACTGAGAGGTCTTTCTTTATTTCTTATATAGATTGTGTTGATTCTTTTGTTGGTAAATTCGAAGGTCTCTGATTCCTCCACACTATGCCATGAAACAGATCCCTTATTAGTACCATTGAGGGCATCTGTTTTGTGGTATCTCATAGTCAGGAAGAATCAATAGCCTTCCAATTCACTAACAAGAGAATCTCCCATTAAGAAGTTGTTTAAAAAAAGTTTGATGTTGTTTTCATGTTTCTTTTCAGGTTGCTGAGAGAGCTCTGTACTATTGGAATAATGAATACATTCTATCATTAATAAGTGATAATGCGCAAACCATCCTACCCATCATGTTCCCAGCCTTGTATAAGAATTCTAAATCTCACTGGAACAAGTAAGTCAATAATGTATCCTGTTTATTGTCAATATAATTATTCTGTATATACCGTGTATTTTGTCGCCGAAAGGAATGTTTGGAATATATGCCTAATGTGTAGCAGTAGTGAAACATCATTGATAAAGACTTTATCCCCATACAATGTTGTTCCTTAAAGGGGGTAGTTAATTTTTGGTACATTGGAGTCCCTTAATTCCTCCAAACTATGCCAGGAAACAAAATCAGATTAACTAAAATAATGGTGGTCTGTTGTTGCTTGGAATAGCTTGTGGAAATCAGTTGCTCCAGAATTATCACCACTATATATACTATCCCATTAAACCATTCTGTGATGATATTTGTGTATACAGTATTGTAATTTCTGTTGAAGGTTATTGTAAACATGTGATTGCTAGGTTACCTGAATGGTGATTGAGGTCCATTTAAGGGGATACTTTCTCATGTTTAAATCGTGAGGCAACTGCGTCCTCCAAACTAAACCAGGAAACAGGTTATCTCGGTATTCTGTACAAGTATGGGATCTGTATTATAGTATAGTTTGGAGAAATCAGTTGCCCTCCAATCTGAACCTAAATAGAGGATATCCTAAATTCTGAATCTTTTGTCATAATCTCAGAACTTTATTATTTTTTTTCTCTCTCTCTCCTTGTACAGAACTATACATGGTCTGATTTATAATGCCTTGAAGCTGTTTATGGAAATGAACCAGAAACTGTTTGATGAATGCACTCAGCAGTATAAAGCAGAGCGACAAAAGTGAGTACAGTACATGTACAGTATTTTAATGAACATTTATTCTTGTAAATTATCATATTACATTAACTTTATTCTTGTAAATTTTCATATTACATTAATTTTATTCTTGTAAATTTTCATATTACATGTATTTTGTACATAATGTTAATATAAATCTCTTTATATTTTGTGCTTTTCAGTTTACTGTACTTTAGATTTTCAGTAAAGATCATTGTACATAAAGATATATTTTCGCTATGAGTTACTAGATACCTAACTGTCCAATGGTGTGTTATAGCCAAGAATAAAATGTGAGGATGAGAAGAAGCCTGGTAATACATAAAAGGTTTAGCTGTACAAACGCAATCCAAAATATGTATACAAATTTGCTCCGAATGATGTGAGTCAGCACTGTTTGAGTTCCGAGGAAAATTTAAATAAATAACTAAATAAAGGTATGAAAGTTGGAAGTTGCTCAGTGAAATGTCAAACGATTCAGTACTTGAACAAGACCTCTATACAAATTTTGGATCACGACTGTACAAAGACCCTCCTATATGATAAGTTTTCAATCAGTACCTTTTAATGAACTTAAGCCTTTTTATTTCATTATTCACTTTTGAATAATCCCAGACAAAGTGATGGAGATGATGCAAGAGAAGGAAGAAGCCTGGCAACACATAGAAGATTTATCCTGGCTATTTATAGGAGATTTATCTGTACAAACTCATTACAATATATATATAATAATTCTGGATTCCCTCTTCATCCCAAACAGAGAGAAGGAGAAGATGAGAGAGAGGGAGGAAGCCTGGCAACACATAGAAGATTTAGCTGTACAAAACCCCCTATTTGATAAGTTTTCCAGCGAGAGCAACAACATCTTTGGGTCGGACTCGGCTTTCGTGTCGTCACCTCAAGACGACAGCGACAGTGATTTCAACCCAGACAACCTCGGGGGAGAGACTAATGAGGTGAGTCTGTGGTAACTAGTTGTTGTGTCTGTCTGTTTCTTTGTCTGTCTTGTGTCAAATTTTAGTACTTATTTTCACAACAGAAGTAATTTTGAACTATCAGTCAAAGCTAAATAATTTTATTCAATGAGGATGATTTTCAGTATATAAAATTTCAATGAGGAAGATTGAGTTCATAAATGTAATATACCGTAGAAGGAAATGGATAAATAGGAGACTGGCAACTACAAAGGCGTGTAATGTGTAGAATATTAAATAAATGTGTTATATACTGATGCTATGTGAAGACTGAAGAGTGTTAATTAAGGGAAGAAACTTGTAGGAGTGTGTGTTTTGCATTGAATTTTTTATGGGTACAACTTCCAAGGTGTTATGAGGTTCATGTATTTGCCTTGCTTTCTCTTTCTCTCTCAGCCACCAGACCTTGGATATTTAGGACCACATTTCTGTCAGTGTTGACCCACTGGGGTAGTTAGGGGGGCTACGAATACCTCACCAGTATCCCTGCTTGTCGTAAATGGCGACTAAAGGGGCTTTCACTTCTCCAACTGTCCCCTTTTTTTTTCATATGTTATATTTGTGCTTACTGTCCCACCTCTCAGTCACCATTTTCCTCGGGCGCCATATGACCTTGCTGTTGCAGTGCCTACTATCAATCAATCAATTAATTAACCTAGTCCCGGCCATACAACACACACACACATACACTGTATATTCACGGTTAAGGAAAGACAATACCGTATGAGGGGGAGTTGTTGTTGTTCTCCCGGGGCAGAATGGCGTCCTGCCCCACAGACCCCCGGTATTATTGACAATGTTTCGTTACTACCTCTGAAGAATTGTAAGAGAAACAAAGGCTCCTCCTCACACAGTGTTGTTCCCTATCCATTCTGTCAAGCTGTTTACGTATTTCAACACACATTCATATTATTCGAACAGTCCCAATATTGAGACAAAATAATATAGTCATTGTTTGTTGTGTGTAACTTTTGTCCTGACTAACCAGTGTTTATCAGTAGGAATGAATGTTGAGGTGTATTACAGAGAGGAATGTTATGTATTACAAAGAGGAGTGTTGTATATCAGTCTTGAGGTGTATTACTGAGAGGAGTGTTGTATATTAGTGTTGAGGTGTATTACAGAGAGGAGTGTTGTATATCAGTGTTTGAGGTGTATTAGTGTTGAGGTGTATTACAGAGAGGAGTGTTGTATATCATTGTTTGAGGTGTATTACAGAGAGAGTGTTGTATATCAGTGGTTGAGGTGTATTAGTGTTGAGGTGTATTACAGAGAGGAGTGTTGTATATCAGTGTTTGAGGTGTATTACAGAGAGAGTGTTGTATATTAGTGTTGAGGTGTATTACAGAGAGAGTGTTGTATATCAGTGTCGAGGTGTATTACAGAGAGGAGTGTTGAGGTGTATTACAAAGAGGAGTGTTGTATATCAGTGTTTGAGGTGTATGAGTGTTTGAGGTGTATTACAGAGAGGAGTGTGTGTATATCAGTGTTTGAGGTGTATTACAGAGAGGAGTGTTGTATATCAGTGTTTGAGGTGTATTACAGAGAGAAGTGTTGAGGTGTATTACAGAGAGAAGTATTGTGTATATCAGTGTTTGAGGTGTACAGTATATAGTTAATTATTACTTTCTCTTTGTGTGGTGACTGTTACAGATCTCATCGATGCAGGGAACCATCACACTGGTCAGTTGTGTGTAGTAGGTCAATGTAAACAGAGAGAGTGGGACAATTTAAGGACCCTGTGATTATGTACGCCAAATTGGAGACTTCCGATTCCACCTGACAATGCTACGAAACAAACAAGCTCCTTCGATATAGGTGGTGGTGTTTCGTGGCTGTGTTTAAAGGACTCGGTTAACCTCTAATTTTCTCACTGCATCACCGTCCCCTTAAAAACAACAGCAACTTTATTTACTTCATCCTACGGTACCCCTCCCCCCTGCCGGTTCACCCTCCTCTTGAAAACACAAACACAGACAAGCAAACTAACTAACGAGCAAACCACTCACCGGAACAAACAAACACAGAGAAACAAACTAACTAACTAAAACGCAAACTACTCACCAGAACAAAGAAACAAACAAACTAACTAACAAACGACTCACTGGAGCAAACAAACACAAACAAACAAACTAACTAATAAGCAAACCACTCACTAGAACAAACAAACACAAACAAACAAACTAACTAATAAGCAAACCACTCACTAGAACAAACAAACCCAGCTCCCCTCCACACTGAAACAATCTAACAAGGAACAAACCACTCCCTGGAACAAACAAACAAACAAACAAACACACAGTACAACCAACACAATTCCCCTCCTTACCAGAACACACAAACAAACAAAACAAAAAATTAAGCAAACTAACGAACAAACAAACAAGGAAGCAAACCACTCACCAGAACAAACACACAAAAAAACAAATAAAAACAAACAATTAAGCAAACTAACTAACAAACAAGGAAGCAAACCACTCACCAAAACAAACAAACAAACAAACCAACAAACAGTACAAGAGCTACAAGGTGCATTAACTCTGGCCTCGTACAAAGTCTCATAAGTGCCGACATGACAAGCACCTCACTCATTCATGGCTTTTTTATATTTTGTTATTGTTATTATTATTATTATTATTATTATTATTATTTCTATTATTATTATTATTATTTTTATTTATTATTTTTTTATTATTATTATTTTTATTACTTTTATTTTGTTTTTATTATTATTTTTTTAATGGAGATAAATTTTGTGTGCTTATCATTTTGGTTCTGTATTGTACTACTAACTAACTGGGCCATATACATATATCTAAATGTTAATAGGACAACAGTCAGTCAGTTCTGTCAGTCAGTGGGTGCAGTCAGTCAGTCAGTCAATCAATCATTTTGAGGGGAGAATCTGGTTTGGTGAATTGAATGTCTGATGATTCCCCCTAAAACTATGCCAGGAAAAAACAAGCTGCCTCAGTGATAATAATGTGGGCTCTGATTCCTGGCATAGTTTGGAGGAATGAGTAGCCCTCCAGTTTACCTTTTATCGGTGAATTGGAGGGCCACTGCTTCCACCAAACTATACCACGAAACAGACAACCTTAGTATTGTTAAAAAGAGACATATTAGTTTTGTGGCAAAGGTGATACAATGTCTTTGAACCGAGATAAATAATTTTAACTACATCTAATATTTAATACACTGCCATGAAACCTTCACACACCCACCCCAGTATTATTAAGGGGGAAATTTTGTGTTGGTAAATCTGGAGCAACTGAATCCTCCAAACTATTCTGAGCAACAAAACACCATTATTATTGTTCATCTGGTCCTGTTTCCTGGCATACTTTGGAGGAATCAAGGCACTCCAATGTAACAAAAGCGAATTACCCCCTTAATAGAATGTTAGTTTTGTGGCACAGGTGATAGGATACAATGTCTTTGGATTGAGGTATATAAATTTAACTATATATATACAGTAATGTAGTGGCAAAAACTAAAAAACAATTCTAAAAAATATAATAAAATAAAAAATAAACAATAAATTAAACAACAATAATAATAATAATAATAATAATAATAATAATAATAATAATACAGTAATCATAATGTTCAGTACACTGCCACAAAACATACAACACTATAACACACTATCTATCTAACCCACCCAACTTAACCCTATATTCTAACAATGACCAAATACTATAGTGATGTTTGGCTCCAGTGTTAGTGTGTGTGTGTGTTAGTGTGTGTGTGAAAATTCTCGCAAAAAAGAGTTCTGTACCTCCTTTCATGATAATATGTTGAAGTGAATACCAACCACTTCAGACTTGATAATAACAAACCAAAACATGCACTTCTGTATTCATCCTTCACCACTCCTACCAGCTGTCCAGTTATGCCATTTATTATTATTATTGTTGTTTATTTTTTATTTTATTTTATATATATATTTTTGTTTATTATTATTTTTTAAGTTTTTACCACTACACAATAAACTTTTAGTACAGTATAACACTCACACATAACAACAGTATAACACACACATAACAACAGTATAACACACACATACATAACAACAGTATAACACACATAACAACACTCTAACACATACACATAGCAACAGTATAACACACACACATAACAGCAACATAACACACACACATAACTGTTAAATTCCTAATGTTCAGTGTACAGTATTTTTTTTTCTTTAGTTAAATGTATTGTTTAATTTTCTCAGTTTCTCCCTTATAAAAAAAACACACACTACTGTTCTGTAATCTGGAGCAACTGAATCCTCCAAACTATTCCAAGCAACAACAACAGACCACCAATTATATTTCTTAATCTGGTCGTATTTCCTGGCATAGTTTGGAGGAATCATGGCACTCTTAATGTCTCCAAATTATACTACCTACCCCTTATTAATTGTAAAAAACTCTCTTGTGATGAGACATTTACAAACCGACATTTTAATTAATTGTAAAGAACTCTCTTGTAATGAGACATTTACAAACCGACATTTTAATTAATTGTAGAACACTTGTGATGAGACACATTTAAAAAAACGACATATACAAACCGACATTTTAATTAATTGTAAAACACTCTGTTGTGATGAGACACATTTACAAAACCGACTCTTTATTTTTACCACTTCACCGCTCTGTTATTCTAGCAAGTGAAAAAAGTGCGCAACAAAGAGAAGCCACTGCTACGAAGGAAGAGTGAACTGCCCCACGACCAGTACACCATCAAGGCTCTCAGCGATCACAAACGTGCTGACGACTACCTGACTACATCACAGGAACTGGCAGCCACAACTAGCTAGATGGTGATGATGATGATAACACACACATTACACACATGCATGTACATACCAATAATTACAGTAAGTACACTCACACACACTCTGATAATTACAGTAAGTACACACACACACACACTCGAATAATTACAGTAAGTACACACACACACACTAATAATTACAGTAAGTACACACACACAAACTAATAACTACAATATGTGCACACACGTACACTAATAACTACAATAAGTACACACACACACACATAATAATAACTATAGTAAGTACACACACACTCCCCTTCAAAAACACACACACACACACACACACTCCTCTTGCTAACACACACACACACACACACATACACACCAGGTGCCAGAGTTTATATTGTTGTAAGGTTATCAAAGAAACAAAACCAGACCGTGTCAAATGGAGAGTTGGTGATGCCGGAAGTAGCCAGCCAGCCAGCCAGCCATAGCCTCCACCACAAACACAGAGCTGAAGAAAAACATTAAAATAAACTAACAAATGAGATCCTGTGCTGTATAGATGTTGATGATGAATGAAAACCAACAAGTTCACTGTTTGCTGTGAAAGAAAATAATATATATATATATATTTATATATATATATATATACAGTATACCTCTCTTATGTTATCAGAAGGGACCCAAAGGAGGTATAATAATTATGTATAATTGATATCAATGATGTCAGTGATGTGGGTTTATATATTATTAGTTTATTGCATAACTAAGCCAATGTCAAATGCATGTACCTAATGCTTCAAATCCATTAATTAAAAGTGGTGAATGTATGTAAGTTGATAGGTTGTATCACATAAGACATCTCTCTGTTAGGCATTTTGTATTTTACAGATCAAAACCTAAAAATAATAAAAACCAAACCTATTACTCCATTGTGATGATGTACAGTAAATAACACAGATTATCAAATATTTTTTAACACTAGAGGACAAACTAGACAACTAACTAACCGCTGTAAACTTTGAATAATAATAACTTGACAGTGTAGTTTGACTATGCACTACATACATACAGTTGCTAAAAGAGGAATTGCGACAACTATTGATAAAACATTATATATATTAATGTCCATAGTTGTTTGTAGGGATCATAAGTATGTATTACAGAAGGATACGTATATTTCCTTCTGTTATACATGCTTATAGTTCCTACAAATAGTTGTGGATATTACTATGGTTAAAGTTCCATCAAGATTTGTCACAATTCCTTTTTTGGCAACTGTACATACATACATACATACAGTACGTTATATTTACTTAGAGCTGAATTGAATTACACCACAGTCTCTCATTTGTATATGTGACATTTCCAAGCCAAGTGAATAAGGACCCTGTGATCGTGTAAGGAAATTGGAGGCTTCCTGACTATGCCACAAAACACGCACCTCCCATATAGGTGGTGTTTGGTGGCTGTGTTTGAAGGACTCGTTTACATCCAATGTTCTGACTACATCACAGGGTCCCTTAATTAAGTAAGTACTGTATTAGGATTCCACCTGAATTAATTACATTGGCAAGGTATTCAGTTTATCAGTATGAGATTCAAGTACATTACACCAACAAACAATCATACATTTATTATTACCTTTTTATTATTATTATTATTGTTATTTTTTTTATGATTATTATTATTATTATTATTATTATTATTATTATTATTATTATTATTATTATTATTGTTGATAATTTTGTTTTTATATTTATTAATTTTTTTTATAGGTCTCTTAATATCTTCAGATTTTAATTGAATCTTCGCTTGATCTGCTGAAAAATCTTTGCTGACATTTCATGCTGTGTCCGGGAAAATTGATTAACTACAAGAGGTTTGCATGTGGTTGGTTATACTTAACTTGGTATGAGTTGGTACTGTACTATTTAAATGCATTACAGGTAGGGGCTATACTTATACTGTACATACATTGTGAGAGCCTAAAATGGTGGTAGAATTATGGAGTGAGAGAGGGAGAAAAGAAAGAAGGGAGAAAAGAAAGAGGTAGAAAAGAAAGAAAAGGACAATACTGCATCTTCCATTTGTTGTTTTTTTGTTCAGCCTGGAACAAGAACAACAAAAACAAAAACAGGCATTTCTGAGATAGGACCGTAGGCAAGAATGACCTCGGTTGTGTTGACGATGGCTTGATACCACACGACGACACCACCGACACACAACAGAACCATCGCACCGGTACCACACCAACCATCAACACCACCAATGTTCTTGTCTGCAGCCCATAGATACCCCCTCCCCATCCCCCACCCCCCACCACCCACAGCCAATAGAGACCCCCCCACCCCCACCACCCACAGCCCATAGAGACCCCCCCACCCAACCCACAGCCCATATGTTGGGAAATAGGACCAGATGTACAGTCGGCCTCAGGAATTCGTATACACCACTGTGACATTAAGGGTTTGTAACAACTAGAAAATCGAGTACATTACTTTCCTAACACCAAAATTTCCTAGTAATGTTGTTTGGCTACTAATTGAATCAGTCAGCAGAATTATCCTTACAGCATGTGTAAAATATAGACCCCTTGTAACCAATAATATGTGGACGAATTCCTGTGGCTGACTGTACATTAATATTGGTGGCCTGTTGTTGCTTGGAATACTTTGGAGGAATCAGTTGACCCAGATTTACCACCACCACCACCACCACTGTAACATTCCCTTTAAGGACCACCGTGATGTAGTCGGAAAATTGGAGGTTAGTAAGCCCTTCAAACATTGCCACGAAACACCACTTACTTTGAAGGAGCTTGTTTCATGGCATAGTCAGGAGGAATCGGAAGCCACCAGGTCTCATACATGATCACAGGGTCCTTAAAGTACCTAATGTTGTAGTGATGATAGCTCTAGTGTATAAATAAGTAAATAAATTAATGTTAAAGGAAAACAAACACATTTCTAGTAAGTTGGTGGTGTTGTGATGGAAAGGTTCAGGACTGTATATGAAAATATCTGTGGTGTTGATGATGATGGTGTGGTACCGATACGATGGTTCTATTGGTTGTCTATGGGGTCATCGTATGCAAGGACATTGTGGTATTGGTGTTTGTGTTGGTGTAGTACTGGTACGATGGTTCCATTGTGTGTCTATGGGGTCATCGTATGCAAGGACATTTGTGGTGTTGGTGTTGACGATGGTGTGGTACTGATACGATGGTTCCATTGTGTATCTATGGATGGTCATTGTATGCAAGGACATCTGTGGTGTTGGTGTGGTACTGATACGATGGCTCCATTGGTTGTCTATGGGGTCGTCGTATGCAAGGACATCTGTGGTATTGGTGTTGGTGTGATACTGGTACGATGGCTCCGTTGTGTATCTATGGGGTTATCGTATAGGTACCACACCATCGTCAACACCACGGATGTTCTCGCATACTGACCTCCAATGCAATGCTCTCATATGTATTATGAATTACAAATTACATAGGGTTATTAATTGACAGTTTTAGAAGTTATAAACTTATAATTATATTGTTTGTTTGGGCTAAATTACATGGCATGGAAGGTAACACTAATTAAATGTATAACAGCCAAAATAATGTATGTGAGAATATAGTGTGATGTTGGTAATGTGTAAAATGTATTCAGCTATAAATGTATAATGATGATCAGAAGGTTAAGCTGACTGTGATGAAAAAAAACCTTGATGATAATAGGCTAAATATATACTTGTAAAATTAAGGGACCCTGTGATGTAGTCAGTAAATTAGAGATAAACGAGTCCTTCAAATATTGCCACGAAACACACACACACACACACCTATAGGGAAGGTACTTGTTTCGTGGCATGGTCAGGAATCGGAAGCCTCCAATTCTCATACAGGATCACAGGGTCCTTAATACTGGTAGATAAAATAATAGAAAGAGAAGTGCTAAAATGAATGTTGTATAGCAAGACTCACCTCTATTAACTATATTATTATTATTATTATTTTTAGTCATCACTGAAATGAATAATTATCTCATAAGTCATCACTGAAGTAAATAATTATCATATTTCCATATTATTAATACCTGGTGTTAATATCTTTATTATTTAATTAATGGGAGATTCTCTTGTTGGTGAATTGGAAGGTTTCTGATTCCTCCAAACTATGCCAGGAAACAGACGCCCTCAGTGGTACTAATAAGGGAGCTCCTATTTTCGTGGCATAGTTTGGAGGAATCGGAGACCTTCCAATTCACCAACAAGAGAATCTCACCTGAAAGAGAAGACAATAAACCACACAGTACTCAACAAGACCAAGAGGAAAATAATAATAATCTGTGTAATGTAGGTACAGTACAGTAGTATCACAATATATTATTTAAGGAGAGGGTATAATATAGTCTTAGTATTTTTGGAGATAATGATTCTTCCAAACTATTCCCAGCAACATCAGAGAGATAATGATTCCTCCAAATTATTCCCAGCAACAAAATTATTCCTCCAAACTATTTCCATCAACAACAGACCAACAATATTTTTGTTAATCTAGTGTGGGAATAGTTTCCCGAGATACTCTGGTTGTACTGAAGGAATCAAGATGCTCCAATGTACCAAGAACATATTACACTCTGCCCTTAATTAATGAGTAAAGTTTTAGACGATACACATTTAAACAGATAGAGTTGTAGATGCCTCATGTGGTGGAGTTAACTATGTTGTGTTAATTAATATGATGTTCAGTATAGTTATAACCCCAGAGAGTTTATTGGAGATTATGTTATAACGCTTTAGAATTATTATGTCTCAATATCCCAACCCCCTGCCCCGCCCCCCTGCCCCGCCCCCCTGCCCTGCTCCCCCCCCCAAATGTATAATGAGTTAATTAATGGGTCAAAATAAAATTACAAAAAAATGTATATGAGCTATTGAGGGAGAGTAGGAAGGAGTCAAGTGGATCAATCAGTCTGTCTGTATGTATGTCTGTCTGTCTGTCTGTCTGTCAAGGTGCCCCCCCCTCCCCCCCCAGCATATACACACACACACAGACACAGACACACTCTCTGACACACAGACACACACACACACTCTCAGACACACAGACACACACACACACTCTCAGACACACAGACACACACACACACTCTCAGACACACAGACACACACACACACACTCTCAGACACACACACAGGCTCGGACTCACACTCGTCATATCCAGTGATGTTGTATTATTGTTGTTTATTCTCTGGTGGTAATTTTAAAAGAGGCAGGAAGGGGACCAACACTAAATGATTTCCAAGGGGCTGAACAGTTAAATTAAATTAAGGGGAGGTTATCCCCAAGCCTGTCCCCCTACTCATGCACCCCCAAAACCCCCCCAAGCCTGACCCCTACTCCCACACCCCCCTAAACCCCCCCCAAGCCTGTCCCCCCCCTATTCCCTCATCCCCTTAATGCCAGTTGTTAATGTATGGTTATGTTGTGGTTTTCAGCCTTACACTCATTACATACATCCAGCCCCATCATTGTTCATTCTCTAAGGGTGTAAGTTGTTGTGTAGGGTTGTATCTGGTAATTGTGGTTGTATCTGGTAACAGTGGGGGACCAATTCTAATGATTTCCAAGGCCTGTGTGTTACAAGACATTTAGTGGGGGGCAAAACAACAGTTAAGTAAGAGGGGGAAATTTTGTGTTGGTAAAATCTAGAGCAACTGAATCTTCCAAACTATTCCAAGCAACAGAACACCATTATTTTTTGTTCATCTGATCCTGTTTGCTGGCATACTTTGGAGGAATCAAGGCACTCCAATGTAACAAAAGTGAATTACCCGCTTAATACACGGCTACTACAACACACACACACACACACACGTTACTCTCATCACTGTTGTTTAATGCCTGGGAAGAAGTGTTGTTGTTGTAGGTTGTAATAAATTGTAGAGCACAGGGGGGGGGGGGGACCAACTCTTAAGGGGTTGCGGGAATAGGGGACAGGCTTGGGGGGAGTTTGGGGGGTGCGGGAATAGGGGGACAGGCTTGGGGTGGGTAGAAAGCCTGTCCCCTAACCCCCCCCCCCCCAAGCCTGTCTCCCTACTCCCGCACCTCCCAAAACCCCCCCAAGCCTGTCCCCTACTTCCGCACCCCCCTAAACCCCCCTCAAGCCTGTCCCCCTATTCCTGCACCCCCTTAATGATATCCAAAGGCCAGCTAGTGTGTTAGACAAATGGTGGGCAAGACAGTCCAAAAGAACACCTCCTACTACTAAAGAAATACAGTGTTGGTGGTAAAATCTGGAGCTACTGATTCCTCTAAACCCCCTCGAAGCAATAACAGGTACACTATCTCTAATCAGTCTTCCTCCCTTCCCTACTCATCCATCCTTAAATTATTATTATTATTTTTTTTTTTTTTTTTTTTTTTTTTTTTTTTTTTTTTTTTTTTTTTTTATTATTATTGCTACTTCTTCACTCACCTCTTATCACTGGCTTTGTGTGTGTGTGTGTGTGTGTGTGTGTGTGTGTGTGTTGTACTAGGGGGACAGTAATCTTTTAGCATCTTATTGAAGTCTACTGGTGCCTCCAACTAATGCCTCTTACCGGCCCTATGTATGTATGTGGGGCCCGGGGTCCTGGCAGCGGTTAGGGGTCTTTGTTGTGCTCCAGTATTTTAACATGGTGAAAATGCACCGACTCCCTCATTTAAGTATCTGGGCTCCTTGGGTGAATGTAACGCAATACAAGACAAATTACACCAAATATATACAAAGTGATGTACTATTGACCACAAGAATTGGTACACATGTTTTTTTTTTTTTTTTCAAGGGTTTACAACATATAGGAAATGTAAGACTATATAACTGCAATACAACATTATTATTATTATTATTATTATTAGGCTTGTTATTCTGAAATTACTGAGTCACTTGGTAGACCATTCATTCATTATTGTACTTCAACAATAATGAATGACCTCTCTTTCCATATAGCATGTGTAAGAATTCCTGTGGCCAATACAGTACTTATCTGAAAATTGATAAACATTGACATGTATGTATGTACATATGTATGAACCCAAAACGTATATCTTAAAGTCATAATTATTACTTGGAAGGGAATCTGTGCATTTTGGCCATGATACAAGAATACACACTACAGTATAGCATAGTATTTTTGTGAAGCCTGTTTTGGTGTTGTGTATTAATGGGAGATTCTCTTGTTGGTAAATTGGTAGACTACTGATTCCTCCAAACTATGCCATGAAACAGATCCCCTATTAGTGTACCATTGAGGGCATCTAGTTATCTGGTATTGTTAGGAGGAATCAGTAGCCTTCCAATTTACCAACAAGACAATCTCCCCTTAATGGGTCTGGCTGGGAGTTGTTTATGTATGGCTATCTTAAGGGGGTGCAGGAGTAGGGGACAGGCTTGGGGGGTGCGGGAATAGGGGGACAGGCTTGGGGGGTGTAGAAAGCCTGTCCCCTATTCTCGCACCCCTCTAACCCTCCCCCACTAGCCTGTCCCCCTACTCCTGCACCCCAAAAAAAAAACCCCAAGCCTGTCCCCTACTCCCACACCCCCCTAAACCCCCCCCAAGCCTGTCCCCCTATTCCCACACCCCATTAAGGGACCCAGTGATGTACTAAAATTATAGAGGTAAATTGAGTCCTTCAAATATTACCTTGAAACACCTCCTATATGGAAGGAACTTGTTTCATGGTATAGTGAGGAGGAATCAGAAGCCACCAATTCTCATACACAATCACAGGGTCCTTAAATAAGTAGACTATAGATGTATAGAAAGCCTTAATTAATTAGACTGACAGCCTGTATAGTGAACAAGAGATGTATCGGCAATGATGATTCAGTAAATAATGAATATACACTGAACCCTCATTATACATATGGTTTACACACACAGATAAAAGGTTTACACACACACACACACATAAAAATTTAGTTAAACACACACACACACACAATTTAACCACCACTGTACTCCCCCTCCTCCTAATCTTCCCCCTCCCCACTTCTCTCCCCCCCCTCCCACTTCTCCCCCCTCTCAGCATACAGGGTAACATATCACTCAGTAACAAGTGTCTATTAAAACATTATCATATGGTGACACATGTAACAGTCTCAGATGCGCTGATAATAATATTCCCGAGTTGAGGGACCCCAGTGATGTAAGAAAATTGGAGGCTAGTGAATCCTTCAAATATATTACCAAGAAACACCATCTATATTGAAGGAGCTTGTTTTGTAGCATAGTCAGGAGGAATCAGAAGCCACCAAGTCTCATACATGATCACAGGGTCCTTAAATTTAGGCTGTACAGTAATTATATTCCTGTATTATTTGTATTGGAGTTTATGCCTTTAAATCTTCAACTGTCTACCATTAGATTAAAGGGGGTAATTCTTTTATGATACATTTGAGTGCCTTGATTCCTCCAAAGTATGCCAGGAAATGGGACCAGAAGAGCAAAAATAATAATAGTTCTGTTGCTTGGAATAGTTTGGAGGATTCAGTTACTCCAGATTTACCAACACAAAACTTCCCCCTTAAGAAGACTGTCTTGTTGGTAAATTGGAAGGCTACTGATTCCTCCCAAGTATACCAGAAGACATCCTCAGTAGTACCAATAGGGGACCTGTGTTGTGGCAGAGTTTGGTGGAATCGGAGACCTTCCAATTTGCCAAAAAAAAAAAAAAATTCCCCTTCAGTCTTTCTTATACACACTTATATTACATACTACATTATTTTCAAGGCCATACATAATATCATCAGTGTGTAGTCAATTTAAAGTATACTACACACACACAGGTTAATTACACACAGTATATTGCTACAAACCCACAACCCCATTCTACGTCAAGGGTTTACCATATACGGTTTATTTACCCTCGTTAAATTACAAGCTTGTAATCCCAGTTTAAAGTTTACTGTTTCTTTACACACATTGAATTAACCATCTGATAACCAATGTGTATAATGAGGGTTTAGTGTATATGAGCCTTCCTTCCTTACCATGCCTTCACCACACACACACACACACACACACCTGTTTGATGTTTGCCCACCACCACCAACACCAACAACAACTTACTTCACTCAGTGTCTCTTAGAATATAGAGAGAATCCGAGCCTTAATAAGTATGGTATATTTTTTATTAATCCATATACTTATTCCCCCGTTAATTTTCTGTATGTATTGTAGCTTATCTGTGAATGCATGAGAAGGGAAAATAATTCTAACTAAGCATTTAAATTTACTTTTTCTTACCCATTCCATACTGTATTTTTCGTAACCTTAGCATTTCTCCAACAGGAATGATTCATTTGTCATGATGCAGAGGATCAAATCACTTCAGGTCATCATCAGAATATATTTTCATGCATATTGAGTGTGTTGTACAGGTGTAAGGCTGTCTGAATTATAATGAATAAATAAGGACCCGTATGTAAGAACAGCCGTGGTGTTGACAACAATGTGGTACTGGTGTGATCACTCTGTTATTTGTTTGTCTATGGAGTTGTCATACTGGTACAGTCACGGTCAATAGTCCTGCAACACCTTACAATGAAATGGCTTCGAAAATTTTTATCCAAGACTATAGCTGTTGGGCTCTGCAATATTGGTTCATAAGATTCACTCTAATGGCTCGTTTTATTCACCAGGTTGCAGGATTTTTGACCATGACTGTACTATGCCATTGTTACCACCACAAAAAATGTTGTTGCATATGTCCCTAAGGAGCACCAACAACAACAACACAACAACAACAACAACATTGGCTTGCACTCCAATATAATAATACTTTCCGTAGTCTAAACCCTCCTTAGTGAGATAATATAAGGTGTGGTCAGTACTGAAGGGAAATAAACCATAACATATTACAGTACTGTTTACCCAACATGGAGATGCTTCACTAGTATTATTATTATTTATTTTTTATTTTTTTTTATTATAATTATTATGGTATTATTATTATTATTATTATTATTATTTTATTATTATTATTTTTATTATTATGTAACCAATATTTTACATGAGAAGAAGATATGTTAGGTCATTTATGTTTTCACTCTGTAATTTTACATATGACGTTTGTGAATATCACATTTCTGATTATTATTATTATTATTATTATTATTATTATTATTACATTCTGTGAGTTACAAGAATCCTGTTACGTAGTTGACTTAGGTGTATATATAACAAGGAACAGTGCTTTGTCAAACTAACTATAATTATTATGATTTAACCATTTCATTTGTATTTTCTTGGCATACATAACCCTCCATTGTAACTCTGTAATCTTTCATTATTTGCTCATCCTACCTCAGTCATCTCATCATCACCCTCCATCTCTCACAATAATAATAATAATTAGTATAGGGTAGGGACTCACCACATTGCATAGACACTTATTATTGGAAATATCTGTAATGGGCCAATACCTTCGATACTAAAATTCCTGCACTACTGTAAAATAAAATTATACACACACACACACACACACACACACACACCGAGACACACACACACACACACACACACCGAGACACACACACACACACACACACCGAGACACACACACACACACACACACACCGAGACACACACACACACACACACACACACACAAATGATTGGGTGTTGTGCAGAAGTTCAGATATTCCAACAACCACATTATATAAGTCTAGAAATTCAAAGCATATTTTAACCTGTTTATTATTATTATCTCGTCCCATCCATCTATTATGTTTTATTTCGGTGCTGTCTGACCTTAGATACTATTATAGGAACCTTAAGGGGAGATTCTCTAGTTGGTGAATTGGAAGCTCTCTTGATTCCTCCAAACTTTGCCAGGAAACACATCCCCTATTAGTGCCATTGAGGGTGTCTGTTTTCTGGCATAGTTTGGAGGATTCAGTAGACCTTCCATATTCACCGTCAAGAGAATCTCCCCTTAAAAATGCTGTGAGATGAATAAATTATGTAATGTAAAAAGCTAACGGTAGAAGCTACTATGTAGTGTTTGTTAGGCTTTACTGGCAGTCACAATAATGGAGCTAAGTGTATAAGCCTTGTAAAGACATGGATTATTATTATTATTATTATCATTATTATTATTTCTAAAGCAGTGTTTAAAAATGTATCTAATCCTTCTTCTTTCCCCTTCAAGTTATTCCTGTACATTAATGGAACATGATTCAGTTGCTTCCAAACTACCAATCATTATTATTTTGATAGCATGAAAAACTGCTCAATGATTATCCTTCATGAAAACACACAATGCCCCGGGTATAAAGTAACCTAGGATTAGACGTCTCCGATGACAGTATACATATATATAGACATTTCAATCAGCTGAAGCAAGACATTTGACTCTGGTAGATATGTCCACAGCAACACAAAGTTTGTATTACAGTACTAACAGACAATTATCAAGACATGTACTACATAATACTAACAAGTATTTATTAAGGAACCCTGTGATTGTGTATGAGACCTGGTGGCTTCTGATTCCTCCTGACTATGCCATAAAATAAGCCCCTTCAATGTAAGTGGTGTTTTATGCCAATGTTTGAAGGACTTACTAGCCTCCAATTTTCTGACTATATCACAGGGGTCTTTAATGTGGTAATTCTTTTTTGGTCATTGGAGTGCCTTGATTCCTCCAAAATATGCTAGGAAACGGGACCACAAGAGCAAAAATAATGGCGTTCTGTTGCTTGGAATAGTTTGGAGGATTCAGTTGCTCCAGATTTACCAACACAAAACTTCCCCCTTAAGCCATGTACTATTACTAACACATTTATCAAAACATGTACAGTAGTACATCTAACAGACATTTATAAAGTCACTTATGAACTGACATTTATCAAGCCACATACTATTTCCAGCAAACATTTGTCAAGACTTAATGTATACTATTATGAACAGACATTTATCAAGCTACGTACGATTACAAACAGACATTTATCTAGCCACATAATAATGCCAGCAAACATTTATCATAACATAGTACTATAATTAACAGACATTTATCAAGCCACTTACAATTACAAACAGACATTTATCAAGCCCCTTACAATTACAAACAGACTGTAATCAAGACCTTATACTATAACTAACAGACATTTATCAAGCTACTTACTTTACAAACAGACCTTTCTGAAGCCACCTAATAGGCTTACTACTGTACCAGATATAAACTAATATTATCACTGGACCTACTACCACTGGCCATCCATGCCTTGTAGCCCATTACATCCCATCATTATTTACCATCAGTACAACATCTCTCATGCTTATGCTTGTGTAAACTACTCTAGTGTTTTGTATTTAATGACAATATTTTACTAACAGTTTACCCGTAGTCGTCACCGTCGTTTGTGAATTTGTACCATAAAAAAAAAAATATATAATAACAATAATAATAATAAAATTTGTATAAAAAGTAACCCCCTACTCTGTACATGATAACTAATTTCTTGATATCATATTGGAAGCAACATGAGCTTGTCAACTATTTCATCCAGTCTCTGTAACTCTGAGCTGGCTTGTCAGTTTAGTTCACTTCCGTAGGAGTAATTCTCGCCTTACACTGTCTAGGTTTCTCTTACAGTTTGTCCCTGATATAGCACCAATATTTTATCATTCTCGTTTATGGGGAGAAACGCTTGATGGTAAATTGGAGGCCTGCTCCATTTCACCCCAAACATAACAATGATCCCCTTAAATAAAAATGATAAATGACTCGATGTATATGGCAGTGTCTCAGTCCGGGAAAGCATCAGGCTGTGACAAGGGAAAGGCTCTTCTTCGCTTATGGGGAAATTATCTTTTTGGTAAAATTGGAAGGCTACTGATTACTCCAAACTAGGCCAGGAAACAGATGTCCTTAATGTAACTAGTAGGGAATCTGTTGCATGGCACAGATTGGAGGAGGAATCACACTTTCCAATTCACCAACAAAAGAATCTCCCCTTAATTCGTGCTACAAATTGAGCAACTAAGAGCTTTTTCCGTGTTTAATAATACTGGCCAGGGTGTCTTGAGTGAGTGAGTGAGTGAAGGACCGAGTACAGACTGAAGTGGTAAATAGAAGTGTGAGTCTGTGAGTGTTAATATCAAAGACCTTCTGTACTGTATATCCTTCTTACCTTGAGGGCCTTTCTCACCAGGGCTGAAATTGAGACATTTTTTTACTTTTCCTAGCCCAAAGTGTCCTGCAAACAATTAATTAAGTAAATAAATAAAAAAACAGAAGGAATGTTAGATAATTCATTCTTCCAGTGGGAATTGATATTTGGCCTAAAATTTGTAAAGTACTGTACTGTATTACCACAGATAATTCATCCCTCTTCTGTCTCACTTTCTCTCTGTCTCTCTCTTTCTTTTTCTCTCTCTTTGTCTCTCTCTCTTTGTCTCTCTCTCTTTCTCTTTGTCTCTCTCTATGGCAGAAGCAGTCGAGACAATATTTTTGGTTGAAAATGTCTTAATTCAGGACTGTTGTGAAGGAAGGAAGCCTTGTGGAATGTATACGTTTCTTTCTGTCTTCTCGTCTCACTTTGTACTGTAATCTTTTATCATTAACATTCCAAGGAAGGTTTGTGTTGTCACTGTGAATTATATATATTTTTTGTCATGAGTTTTAAGAGCAGCCAAGTCCTGAAAAGGGAATATACAGTATATTATTAATAGTTTCATTATTGTTTTGTCAGTGAAGTTCCTCATAATCCTTTGAAACTATCACCCTCTCTCTCACCTTCCCCTCTGCATATATAAAATAAATTGTTACTCAAGGGAACATTTAAGTGGGAATTCTGTCTAAGTTGCTTTTAGTTTGTGCATCTGAGTTCATTGTTAATTAATACATGCTTATATGAATTTCAGTGATGATTTTTTTTGTATTGTAAAGTAATATGAAATAAAGTAACAGTAAGCTGTTGTGTTTGATGATATCCTTATGATAATTAATAGTACAGATGTAAGAAGTGAACAATTTAATTAACATAGGCTATACTGTATACTGCTTATATTATTTCCTTAAGGGGGTGTGGGAATAAAGGGACAGGCTTGGGGGGGGGGGGGGTTAGGTGGGTGTGGGAGTAGGGGACAGGCTTTGGGGGGTGTGGGAGTAGGGGGACAGGCTTGGGGGGGGGGGGGGTTAGGGGACAGGCTTTCTACCCACCCCAAGCCTGTCTGTCCCCTTATTCCTGCACCCCCCAAAACCCCCTCCAAGCCTGTCTCCCTATTCCCTCACCCCCTTAAGGTGAAGGTTTGGTGTTGGTAAATCTGGAGCAACTGATTCCTCCAAACTATTCCAAGCAACAGCATCATTATTTTTGTTAACTTCGGCCTGTTTCCTGACATACTTTGGAGGAATCGAGACACTCCAGTGTACCAAAAGGGAATTACCCCCTTAATATACAGTATTATGATGTGTTCTTCAGTCATGTAAGTCAATGTTGGTGTCATGGTGCTGTACAGTCGTGGACATAAGTTTCAATACACATATGGATAACTTGAAGCAAATTGCTGTCTAATGATTTCACTTTCTCTAATGATATTTTTGTTTTGAAGAGTGAGTAGATGTTTGCTGTAATTTAGAAAATGATATTTATTCCGGTGTGTGTGTGTGTGTGAATAGTGAATAGTTATTTGTAGTAATTTAGAAGATGCTACTTGACCTACTTATTGGAAACAGGAAAGTTATCAAGGTACGTTAAATTGGGGGGCTATTATAATATTGATTCCTTCTAACTGTTACAAAATAGACTCCCTCAATGGTACTAATAAGGGAAAATAGACTCCCTCAATGGTACTAATAAGGGAAAGTAGATTCCCTCAATGGTACTAATAAGGGAAAATAGACTCCCTCAATGGTACTAATAAGGGAAAATAGACTCCCTCAATGGTACTAATAAGGGATCAGCTTTTTCGTGGCATAGTTTGGAGGAATAAGAGCCCTGCCAATTCACTAAAAAGATTATATCTCTTTAAGGATTGGAGGAGAGCTTGTGCCTCTGTAGGCTATATGTGAAAGAGGAGTAGGGATGAGTGTAGTAGCTATAGGGGAATAAGCCTTTAGTGTACTGGGAAAGGTTCTTACTGAAAGACTGATTGAATCACATATATTACTGATTGTTTTGTGAGTGCGTGTATGAATCAAAATCAATCAGTCTTATCTAAATATAATGGGTATAGTATAGATAGCATATGGTGGCGATGGAGGAGGGCGTTATTAGATATTTACTTATATCTGGCCTTCATCTCCACGCTGTGAATGATCAAATCTAGACCACACTATTATGATAAAATCCAGACCACACATACATGATAAAATATAGACCACACATATATGATAAAATATAGATACACTACTGGTTGGTGCCGTTGATAAGATGAACAACAACAACAAGGTGGACTGTCAGTGAGGGAAGGGGGGCGTCCAATCCACCTTCCTAAACATAAACATTACATTATTATTCCCTTTACCACTATCACCACCACACTAGCTGACAGTCCAAGGGTGTTATAATGTGTTGTCTTTAATGTGCTAGGTGATGCAGTAAATAAAAATAATAATAATAAATTAATAATAATATATATCACCACGATGGCTAAACAGAGTTGTCTCATAGTACTCTCTGCTTCACAACTGGGTAAGTATTTTGAGTAGTTATCTAGACTATTGCCGTTTATGTAGCAGTGTTGCCAGATCCGGCTAGGTCCCAGTATTTTGCCCCGGTCATTTCCTGGTACTTTATCACGGTTATTTCCCGGTAGTTTGCTCAGGTTAGGTCCCGGTAGTTTGCCCAGGTTAGGTCCTGGTAGTCTGCTGTGGTCTAGGTTAGGTCAGGTCAGGTTAGGTCAGGCTAATTTCAAAATTATGTTTGTAAAACGGGGCATATCTCGAAAACGGGGCATCTCCGAGAGAAACACCATAGATGAAAAGTGTCTTAGAATGGTCCAAAATAGTGGGTAATGATACTAAAATGTACAATATAGTGAACCCAGTACTTCTGTAAATGTACCCTATTATTATTATTACAGTATTACAGCATTATTATTTTTTTTTATTACTGTTATTGTTATTGCTATTATTACCATTATTATTTTTGTTATTACAATTGTTATTATTTTCATTTTTTTATTTTTTTTTATTTTACTTATTTTTCAGGAGTATCTGCCCCGTCATTCCTGCAGTGCTACAAATTAACACAGTCAGCATTTACCATCACCATAGCAACACCAGATGTAAGTTCGAGGAATAATTTATATGTTCCGGGGAGGGGGGAGGGGGGGGGGGTTACAGACTCCTCCAAACCATTCCAGGCAACAACAGACAGACAGACAGACAGACCACTTCAGTATGGGACAAGGGAGGGTCTGTTTTGTGGTAGTGTGTGGAGGAATTGATTGGCCTCCAGTACACTCCAAACCCTGCCCATGGGGATTGACTTTATTCTCTGTGAATATTACTTATCCTCCACAGGGCTAGAATAAAGATTGTTGTAGGATCTGGTCACTTTCTAGTGTGATTAGATCTGCCCACATGGATTAAAAATCCACGTGAGGTGTAGCCTACTGCAACTGGAGGCTCTTTCCTTTTTCACTGGTGTGTGGACGGTCAGCAGTGTAAACTCCCTCCCCCTTATGGTCCCTTCAGGGCTGGTCTCATGGAAGCTGCGGCCCCACTTGTAGCTCTTGTGGTAACGTGGACTTGGACCCAGGATCAAAGACCTTCCCCCCCAATAAGGCCCCGAGTCTCCCTGGTCCAGTAAGCTCTGGTCCCATTTCCCTGGGATGTGCTTCGGTAGCCCAGGCATATAGGACCAGGCAGCCCCTCCTTTATTTTAATTTGTTTTTTCACTGCGACCAGAGTGTACCAGGGGTGTGTGGGGCAGAAGGCCATACGGATATATAATTATTATGGTATTGTGTGTGTATGAATGAAGAGAAAAAAAATGATTGATTATACACTTAACTAATAACTACATATAATTAGGGTATGGTGTTATATAATTATTATAGTACATTACTGTATTGTGTGTGTATGAATGAAGAGATATATTAATTATACACTTAGCTACATATAATTAGAGTACGATGTTATATAATTATTCTGATATTGTGTGTGTATGAATGAAGAGATATATTGATTATACACTTAGCTACATAAACTTAAGAGTATGGATATATAATTATTCTGGTGTTGTGTGTGTATGACTGAAGAAATATACTGTACTGTATATACATTTAACTACACAACCTAAGAGTACGGATATATAATTATTCTGGTATTGTGTGTGTATGAAATTGCAGGGCTCCCCAGCAGTATTTATTGACAAAGATGACCAGAGCAGTCGTTGGATCACTGATATGGAAACCAAGAACTTATTACAGTATTCTTCATTAACTGATATAGAAGGTAATTAATATTCTTTTGGCATCTATCTGTGTTTGTTTATATAGAAGGTTATTAATATTCTTAGCATGTATCTATGTTTGTTTGTATAGAAGGTAATTAGGCTATTATTCTTAGCATCTATCTGTGTGTGTTTGTATAGAAGGTAATTAATACTTTTAGCACCTATCTGTTTGTTTGTAAAGAAGATAATTAATATTCTCTTAGCATCTATGTGTGTTTGTTGGTATCGAAGGTAATTAATATTCTTTTAGCATTTATCTGTGTTTGTTTGTATAGAAGGTAATTAATATTCTTAGCATCTATGTGTGTTTGTATAGAAGAGCATCTATGTGTGTTTGTTTGTATAGAAGGTAATTAATATTCTTAGCATGTATCTATGTTTGTTTGTATAGAAGGTATAATAATAATACTCATAGCATCTATCTGTCTTTGTATAGAAGGTAATTAATATTCTTAGCATCAGTGTTAGGGGATTATTATACACATTTAGCACATCAGAGCACCTTGATTCTTCCAGAGTGTGCCACAAAACAGGACCAGATGAACAGATATAAGTTTGTCCTGTTGCCTGGAATAGTCTGGAGGAATTATTTGCTCCAGATTTACCAAGCTTGGGGGGGGGGGTGCGGGGGGTGCGGGAATAGGGGGACAGGCTTGGGGTGGGTAGAAAGCCTGTCCCCTAAACCCCCCCCCCCCCCCCCAAGCCTGTTTTTGGAGATGTCTATGTTGGTGTAATGTAAGATATCCATTGAAATCAAGGTAAAAATATTATAAAGTGATGTATAGTTGTATGATATAATAATGAATGTTTTTGGAGAAGTTTATGTTAGTGTAGTGTAAGATATCCATTTAAATCAAGGTAAAAATATTATAAAGTGACGTATAGTTGTACGATATAATAATATATAGTTGTACGATATAATAATATATAGTTGTATGATATAATAATACTGTATATACCTGTACAATACCTCAAAAAAGTAACTGCATTCAGAGGGTAGATAGTTTCAAAATTGTAAGTTGTAAGTCATTTGTGTCTCGGGCGTGTTTCAGATTACATCGCTGATTTTTCAATTTGTTTGCTGAAAAATGAGGGACGATACTTTTTTTGAGGTATTATACACACCATACATATATATTTACTTTTGGTCCAGTGCTGTTTCAGTATGTTTGGTCCAGTATGTTTAATCTTTCAGGTGGGCAGTATTCGTGTGTCGTCATTCCACACAGTCCTGGAGCAAGTGAGGATTTAGCAAGCAGTGATGTGTTGGGCAAGACTCTCACTCACTTCATATCAGACAAGAGTAAGTATAAATATATTGATCTTGAATTGCTGCTGTACTGTGTGATTATTACTAAGAAGGGAATCAGTGCATTTTGACCAGGTAGAATTTAATCTCGAGTGCAGTATTGATATAATTTGTCTTTTAATAAGGTAATGCATGACTTTAATCTGTACATTTTAGTAGATTTGTCCTGTAGAATTTGTGATTTTTTTTTCTGTATTAATCCCATATACAAGTAGGCAGCTAATAATGGTAGCTATAGAACATACTGTGGCTGGTATTATTAAGGGGAGATTATATTGTTGGTGAATTGGGAAGTCTCTGATTCCTTCAAACTATGCTGTGAAACATATCTCCCATTAAAGTAGCATTAAGGTTGAATATTTCCTGGCAAAGTTTGTAGGAATCACAGACCCTCCAATTCACCAAAAAGAGAATCTCCCCTTAAACTTACCCTTCAATGAAAAGGCGTTTGGTTGCTAAATTTGCATAACAAAATAATAGGAACCGAACGACGAAGATAACTTTTCCTCCAAGAAGTACTGTAGTTTAATAATACCAGCCTGTATCTTGTCAATTCTAACACATGCTAAATTATTAACTCCTCAGAGCCAGGGTAAGAATCAACACCGTGTGAGGAGGAGGAGCAGTTATTGACTTGTTGCCGTCGCTTCACTTTTGACCCGAAGAAACGGCGGTGAAACATGGTCAATAAAGACTCCTTCTCTTCCTCCTCCTCCTCCTTCTACGGTGTTGTTCCTTAACCATCCTGTCAAGTTAAGGAGACTGTCTTGTTGGCAGATGGGAAGGCTACTAATTCCTCCTCCTAACTGTGCCAGAGAACAGACGCCCCCAGTGGTACAGTCGCGGCACATAGTTCTTGACCAGGGTGTAAGGGGAGGTCTGATCAAGGACCATTGACCGCAACAGTACCAAATGGTTGATCTGTTTGGTGGCAGAGATTGGTGGAAGAAATCATAAACCTTCCAATTCACCAACACAAGAATCTGCCCTTAATCTTAATGTCTATATATCTTCTGCCTCGTCCCCAGAGCCTGTATGTGCTATTGGCCTTGGTGTGTGTGCTTTGCTCTCGGCTGTTAATAAGGAGAGTCGTCAGTGGGTGTTCAGGGATATAGCACTAACAGGGGTAAGGAACAATAGTATATAGTAGTGATTAATGTACTCTAATGCAGGCAATGTGAAGGGGACAGGCGGTGACCAGTAACTCTACTACTACATTATATATTTAACTTTGCGAAAGTGTATCAACTCCCTCATTGAATTTATTATTATTATTATTATTATTATTATTTTATTTTTTATTTTTTTATTTTTATTTTTTTTGTCGGTGACTGTAATGGAATCCAAGACAAATTACACCAAAATTTATACAAACCTGTACCTGTCTGCAATTTGTAAACACTGGAATGTAAGAAAAATGTGTATCTAAAGTTATATTGCCTGGAAGAGAGCTGGTACATTTTCACCACAACACAATATAATGGAGTACTGTACAGGTGTAATAATGGAGTACAGGTGTAATCTGCAACACATACACACAGGAATATACTGTACACTTCGTGTCTGAGATCATGTTACTCAGAAGGGAATAGGTGCATTTTCCGCATCATAAATATAAAACAAAAATACACTACTGTACATTATAACTGCTCATCAGACATTGCAAAGGTCGTATGCAAGAACATTGATGGTGTTGACGATGATGTGGTACCAGTACGACGACTCTACAGACACACTACACAGCCATCGTCAACACCACACTGTGATATTCTTGCATACGGTGATGGTGTGGTACAGTTACAATGACCCCACAGACACACTACACCACCATCGTCAACACTACGGATATTCTTGCATACGTTGATGGTGTGGTGCCGTTACAATGACAACACAGACACACTACACACCATCTTGCATACGGTCCATTACTTCATTATTTTGTTACAGTGATCCTGGTCATTGCTCAACCCTTGACTTGCCTGCTGTCGGTCCATATGTTTAGAGGAACCAATAGCCCTCGAATGCACTCAAAATAACGACCTACTTTATCATTAACATCATCATCATTAACAATACCCCACACCCCTTTAAATAACAAAATACATATACTTTTTTTTTTAAGGACCCTGTGATTGTGTATGAGCATTGGAGGCTTCTGATTCCTCCTGACTGTGCCACGAAACAAGCTCCTTCCATATAGGTGATATTTCGTGGCAATATTTGAAGGACTCGTTTACTTCCAATTTTTTTACTACTATACATCACAGGGTCCCTTAATAATATATAGGCAGAAGTTTGTGTGCATGTGGCCTACTTTACTTTGTCGAGGAATCTATAACCTTCAGATTCACTCAAAATATACGTCCCTCTTAACATAATACATATATACAGTACGGTAGTGACACAGTTGTTTGTGCACATGTATCCTACTATTATTGTACTATGGTAAGGAATTTGTGGCACTCAAACTTACTCAAAATAAACGACTCACTTAAAATAATACATATATATACAGTAGGGACATAGTTGTTTGTGCACATGTATCCTACTATTATTGTACTATGGTAAGGAATTTGTGACACTCAAACTTACTCAAAATAAACGACTCACTTAAAATAATTCTGGATAATGTTATATTATTCTGTGTGCACATATCCTACTTTAGAATGATGACCGTGTGTGTGTTTGTGTTTACAGTCACTCAAAATACATAACCTCCTTCACATAATATGCAAACTGTGTACACATATCCTACTTGACAATAATAACTTTATGTGTGTGTTTACAGTCAGTTAGATACACAACCCCCTTAAAAAAATACTGTAAAATATTATAGTGTGTGTGCAAATATCCTACTTGACAATAAATAACCGTGTGTGTGTATTTACAATCATCACTTGTTGAGGTAACCAGTGTGTTGAACTTCACATAATATACAATTTGTGTGCACATATACTACTTGACATTAATGACCCTCTGTGTGCTCATATCCTACTTTAAAATAATGACCGCGTGTGTGTGTTTACAGTCACTCAAAACACAAGACTCCCTTCACAGAGTGTCATGTAAAATCTGTGTGCTCATAATTATCCGACTTGACAATAATGACTGTGTTTGTGTACGTATCCTACTTTAAAATACTGACTGTGTGTGTGTGTGTGTGTGTGTGTGTGTTTACAGTCATCGCTTGGTGAGGTGACCAGGACGTTGAACTTCACATAATATACAATCCATGTGCACCTTATAATTATGTGTATTTACAGTCATCGCTTGGTGAGGTGACCAGTGCTTCGTACTTCCCACTGCTGCCCCTGGTGCCCGGTGATGCCATCTTGGACCGTGCTGGCATTTTCTCAACGGGTGCCCCTAACAGTGTTCATGTAGTGGTAAACGCTGGTGTAGTCACGGGACAGAACACACACTCTACACTCGCTGCCGTACAGAACATGATACTCCTTGCCAATCAGAGGTACGGTAACACAAAGACCCGTATGCTGTTTTATAGTGTCAGTTTATTAGCTTCTGTTATTATTTTGTTATATTTTGTCCTTCAAGGTACACAAGGTAAAAGAAATATCGCTCACTTTTCATGCGAACCATTGTGACATTTCTGATGATTACTGGTGGTAACAGCCGGTACAGCTGGAGTCACACTCTTCATTCTCCACCTGCACAGTACTTATTTTGCCTTGTGTACAATTGATTACCTTTAGGTATGTTGTGTCTACTGGTTATTACATACAGTACATATCTTCCATTCAAGTCAAACATTAATTATGAGAGTTTCTGTGTCTTGTGAATTGAAGTTAACATTACTACTGTACTGAGATGGAAGGTGTGATAATACCTCAAGTGAATGAAGCAAAACTCAGGGAATTCATATTTAAAGAAGAGAGGAAAAATTACCACACTATTAATTTATTTATATATATATTTTTATAAAATAGAAGGGAACAACAGCATACTGTATATATAAAATGAAGGGGATTATTTTCTTTCCAGGCTAAAAGTAGCTTTCACTTCTCCAACTGTCACTTTTTTCATCTGTTACCTTTTGTACTTACGGTCCCACCTCTCAGTCACCTCTTTCCTCGGGCACCATATGACCTTGCTGTTGCGGCACCTAATATTAACCAATCAGTCAATCAATCAATTTTCCATACAGGCAGAGCAAAGGGAAGTGATGAACTGAACAAGACTGTCGGTGGTGCTGTAAAACGTCATTAACAACAACAACAGCTACAACTACAACACATCTCTCTATTTAATCCTGAGTAGTACAGAAGAGGTATCAAGGTAAAGTATGGTGCTGTGTTGTGCTTTGCTGGGTCCTTGTGAAGCGGAACTGTTTTACCTCTATGATGCCAGGCTTTATAATTATATACTGAAAGGGTGAAGGAGTGAAGTGAAAGAATTACAATACTGTACTGGGAATGGTATGCTGATAATTTGGTGCAAAGGTTTTCTAAGTACCAAAGGAATGAAGGTGTAGATGAGAAAATTAAAATACTGAGAATGGTATGCTGATAATTTGGTGCAAAGGCTTTCTATGTATTAAAGAAGTGAAGGTGTAGATGAAAGAATTACAATACTGGATATGGTGTGCTGATAATTTGGTGCAAAGGCTTTCTAAGTACTAAGGGAATGAAGGTGTAGACGAGAGAATTACAATACTGGGAATGGTATGTTGATAATTTGGTGCAAAGGTTTTCTAAGTACTGTACTAAAGGAGTGAAGTGAAAAGATTACAATACTGGTAATGGTACACAGTTATTCATTCATTCATCTTTACTTCTGTAGTTTATTGGTGCAAGGCTTTATGAAGGAGTAGAGGTGTAGATGAAATAATGACAATACTGGTAATGATACACTGATATTCACCTTAACTACTACTACTATACTCTATGATGCAAGGTTTTCTATATACTGACTGAATGAAAGTATGAAGGAGTGAAGTGAAATAATTACACTGCTGGTAATGCTATGACAATATTCACCTTTATAACTGTACTCTATGATGCAGAAACTTATTATGTATTGAAGGAGGGATGGTGTAGATGAGATAATTACAATATGTACTGGGAATAGTATGTAGATATTCACTCATACTACTGTATTTTATAAAGGCTAAATTTATATATACTGAAAGGATGAAGGAGTGAAGTAGGAATGGTATGCCTGGAAGATTAATTAAAATATGCCTATAAAATTGACAGAATGGTTAAGGGGCCCTGTGATGTAGTCAGAAAATTGTAGATAAATCAGTCCTCCAAATATTGCCACGAAACTCACACACCTATATGAAAGGAGCTTGTTTCGTGGCATGGGCAGGAGGAATCAGAAGCCTCTAATTTTCACACACGATCATAGAATCCTTAACGGGAGAACCTCTTTTTGGTTGGTATGAGGGAGGGCTACTGAATCTTCCAAACCACGTCACAAAACAGATCTTGTATTAGTTACATTAAGGTCATTTATTTCCTGGCGTAGGGGATAGTTAGGGAGCTACGAATATTTCCCCAATATCCCTGCTGGTCGTAAAAGGCGACTAAAAGGGGCTTTCACTTCTCCAACTGTCTCTTATGTTTCATCTGTTACTTATTTAGTTGCTTACTGTCCCACCTGTCAATCACTTTCTTCCTCGGGTGCTGTGTGACCTCGCTGTTGTGGCGCCTAATATCAATCAGTCAATCCCACCTGTCAATCACCTTCTTCCTTGGTTGTCATATGAACTCGCTGTTGCGGCACCTAATATCAATCAATCAATCAGAGAGGTGGTGTGCTTTATGTCCCACTCCTTAGACACCTTCTTCCTCGGGTGCCATATGACCTCGCTGTTGTGGCGCCTAATATCAATCAATCTTTATGATGAAAACAGCTAACTGAAATCTTTGACAGCATTGTAAACTAACGCTAGACGATATAAAATGCCTCAGGTACTAGTCCCCCCGACCCCCATCCCACCTCAGTCATGCCCCCCCATCCACCCCAATACTAGTCCCCCCCCCCCCCCAACCCACCCCAGTCATTCAGATCTGTAATAATAATAATAATAATAATAATTCTCCTTATCCTTAATTATTTCACTACAGTGTTGTTTGTTTGTTTAGTCCATGATGATGATATTTATAATTATTTTGTTGAATATTAGCAGTAGTATTAAGGTAGATTATAATTTTTTTTTTTATTTTTTGGTTAGAACTGTGATTGTATGTATGTATAGGTTACGTATTTGGCGAAATCGGTGATTTTTGAAAATTCCTGGTCATTTTACAAATAAACCAAAATTGTGGTATGTTTGCAAAGTAACCAGACAAATACGGTGATTGTGCAAGCATACCACGATTTTGGTTTATTTGCAAATTGACCGGGAACGTGACCGATTTCACAAAAAAAAATTAACATATATATTTAAGGATCCTGTGATCGTGTATGATTATTGGAGGCTTCCGATTCCGGACCATACCATGAAACAAGCTCCTTTCATATAAGTGTGTGTGTTTTGTGGCAATATTTGAAGGACTCGTTTACCTCCAGTTTTCTGACTTCATCACAGGGTCCCTTAACAAGCCATGCATTGCTATTCTCCAGCCTTTATTTATTTACTGTTTATATTATATTTGTCCTTATTATTTTTCATTTATTCTTTTTATTATATTTATTGTTATTATTTTGTACAGTATTTATTTTTTATATATATTTTATTCTTATTGTCTTTTAGTTATTCTTATCTGGCAAACATGTATGTATGTATGTAGCAGCTCCCTTATTTAATTTCTCGTTTTTTTAGGTAAATGTAAAGCAGACCAGGTAAGACATATTACTATACACTAAAATGTACACAACAACAACAACAACAGTAATAATAACAACTATGTACTGTACACTCACAGTCAGAAGTTGTGTCCTGATCCCTTGGTACAGCCACAATCAAATATCCACCCACACTTTCCTTCCATCATAGTAAATATCTTGGTAATAAAGAACAACACGTGTATGATTTTGCAGCACTTCATAATAATAGTTGAGAGGGTTGAGTTGACGTAAGGTGTTGTTGTATGATTATATTTTGATATGATACTGATTCTATTAAATATCTCAGTAATAAACAACAACACGCGTATGATTTTGCAGCACCTCATAATAATAATTGAGGGGGTTGAGTTGACGTAAGGTGTTGTATGATTATATATTGATATGATACTGATTTATTTGCACGATGGAAGGAAAGTGTTGGTGGTTATTTGATTGTGGCTGTACAATGAATCACAACCAGACACAGTTTAAAAGTTTGAACAACGGTACATTGATTGGGTTGTATACAAGAACATATGTTGTGTTGACGATGGTGTGGTACAGTCATGGTCAAAAGTCCTACAACCTGGAGAATAAAAGATGCATTTGAGTGAATCTTTTGAACCAATATTGCAGAGACCAACAGTGATTGTTTCGGATCATTTTACGAAGCCATCTCATTGAAAGACGTTGCAGGACTATTGACCGTGACTGTACCAGGTATGATGGCTCTATTGTGTTACTATGGAGTCATTGTACCAGTACCACACCATCGTATACACCATAAATGTTCTTGAATATGGCTGGCCCCTTGTGAGGAAAGATAAGTCATTGTTCAAACCTCGGGTTGTATTCAAGAACATTTGTGGTGTATAAGATGGTGTGGTACCGGTACGATGACTCCATAGACACACTACAGAGCCATCGTACTGGTACCACACCATTGTCAACAACACGGATGTTCTTGCATACAACCTCTCGTCTGGTTGCCATTCATCGTGTCAGGAAATCAGAACACAACTTGTGACCGCAGGTGTAGTCGTGGCACATAGTCAGTGACCATGCTGAGTGTGTGGCAGGTGAAGGACTATGTGCTGAGACTGTACCTTATCACCAACAACACAGAAATAAACACTGACTTTGGACTTTGTAAACCTTCCATTACTGTAATGATTAGGCTCACCTGTGTTTACTGTACAGGTGTGTGTTCTATATACAGTAGTACTTGTAGTTTCAGTAGAGTCTATTGGTGGTATTATTAAACTTTGACAAAGAATCTTTCCTTTGCTAAATTCGCATCAATTGGTGATGTTATTTGACTTTTTATTTGGCAGAAATACTCTCCTTCACTAAATTCGCAATTATTGCTGGTACAGTATTATTAAACTCTGATGATAAAACTCATCACTAAAATTGCATCTATTGCTACTACAGTACAGTATTATTAAACTTTCTCTTTGACGAAAAACTCTCCTTCGCTAAATTTGCACTGCCAAATGTCAAACTGAGCGATGAAGAGAAGTTTTCCTACAAGAAGTCGTTAATAATACCAGCCTATTTCTGACTATTTCTCTTCACCATTCCTCTGGGTTTGGTGATGAATTTATCTATTAAGATTGTCCACAGGAATTCTTACACGGGCTATATGAAAAGAAGGTAGGTGTAGGATGTGTGTCCCTCTGTCTGCCTCTTGTGTGTGTGTGTACCAATTGACTCAATGATTAGCAAAACAACAAACTTAATAATAATAATAATAATGTTGTATTGGAGATACATAGTTTATATTATCTATATGTTGTAAACCCTTGAAAACAACAGCGTGTGTATGATTTCTTGTGAGCATGTGTAGACTTCGTAGCACAAGTGAATATTTAGGGAATTTTTTACTTTGTCACAAAAGAAAAAAGAAGATTGACTGACTCATTGAAACTGTATTTATAACCAAGATGGAAAAGATAGAAAAGGAGAACTGAGTGACTTACTGAAGCTGTATTTTGAACCAAGGCACTGTACTGTATTATTCTCTCTCATAATTGGTAAATTAAGTTACACTTTTCTCTCGACAATAAAAAATGAGAATTGGTTGACTTACTGAAACTGTATTATATTTATGACCAAGATAGTGTTATATTCTGTCTTATAATCTGTTAATTCATTTATATATTTCTCACAACAATATATAAAGAGGATTGCCTGACTTACTGAAGCTGTATATAAAACCAAATTAGTGTAAATTCTTTCTTGTGGTTAATTAATTTATAAATTTCTTTCACTTTTATTTATGATATATTGTTATGTAGATTGTAACCCCTTTGATATACTGTACTGTAGTGGTATGTAGGGTATGAATATATTTAATTAAAGGGGTAATAATATTTATACACTTGGTACACTCACAATCCAAAATATGTATCCAGGCTTGCTTCGAATAGCCTGATTGAGTATTAAGTGAGCTCAAGCAAATATGAAACAGGATAAGCATTGTAATTGGTTCACTAGTATGTCAAATGATTTGAAACTTCAACAAGCAAATATGAAACAGGATAAGCATTGTAATTGGTTCACTAGTAATGTATGTCAAATGATTCAAAACTTCAACAAGACCTGGATACAAATTTTGGATTGCGAGTGTACATTGGAGTGCCTTGATTCCTGCAGAGTATGTATGCCAGGAATCAAACAGGACCAGATGAATAGAAATAATAACAGTCCACTCGTGATACTTAATTTCTGACCAGTGTGAGGAGCAGAAAGCTTTGAATCGCCTGGTATTGCTCATTTCCCCACCCAGTACACCTATAGGGACTGAGTTTGAATGCAGCTAAGGTATGTGTGGTGCCTACCCTTCGTCTCTGGTCAGAAGTTATGTATCACGAGTGTACTATATTCTGTTGTTGCCTGGAATAGTTTGGGGGAATCAGTTACTCCAGATTTACCACCAACACTGTAATTCTCCCTTAAATTATTCTTTGCAGCAACTTTCACAGTCATATCCATTTGTTGGGTTCCTCCTCAACCAATCTTCACATAGCCCAGTTATTCAGATATCTGTTTGTTAGGTTCCTCCCCAACCAATCTTCACATAGCCCAGTTATTCAGATATCCATATTATAATTTATAACAGTTTTTTATATACAGTACTATACCCTTTATGGTACTATGGGTTGTATGCAAGAACATCCGTGGCATTGACGATGGTGTGGTACTGGTATGATGGCCCTGTTGTTTGCCTATGGAGTTGTTGTACCGGTACCACACCATCTTATGCACCACGAATGTTTTTCTTGCATACAGCTCTATGTCTCATTATTTTGTGTGGTCTGTGTAGTCTAAAAGTATAAAGTTGTGTCTTATACTGAAATTATATTGTTGTTGTTATTTATTGATGTGAGTTATACTGTACAGTATAGCCTGGATATACAGTGAATAAATACTTGTATCCAACACATACATACTTCATTTTACACTCAGTCCCTCATTGAATACCACCAACCCAATGTTTTCGCAGGCTTGTGTGTGTGTGTGTTCCCAGGCTTGTGTTATTCATTACCATACAGACTATTAAGTGATTTACTGACCCTGTATTAAAAGTATAGTGTGTGTGTGTGTTCCCAGGCTTGTGTTATTCATTACCATACACACTAATAAGTGATTTACTGAGCATGTATTAAAAGGATTCAAGTGATAAATTAATAATCTTATATCAAGGGCATACTGTACTAGTTGCTTGAAAAGGTTCGTCCACATACAGTCCCTTTTCTCTTTAATTAATGGTGTAATTAATAATATACTTTGGGTAAATTAGAGTGCCTTGATTCCTTCAAAGTATGCCAGGAAACGGGACCGAATTAAGTTGCAGGTGTAGTAAAATTTCGACGCTAGCAACAAGTCTGGAGCACCGCGGGTGTAGCAGTCATTCGACACCATCTGTTTTTAAATTTGCTGCTGATTATTTGCACAATGCACTGTCCCTAATAAGCTAGTTTTGATTAGTAACACTGTGGCCGGCAGCCAGCAGGGACTTGGCTACAGCGGCACTCAGCTGCGGCAGCCATTTCACCCAGTCGCCCACCACCACCACCAATCTGCTGTCTAACTTGAACTGTGAGAGTAGGACATATTTTCACACTCTTTTCCTGTAATAACCATATATGTATGTAAAAACAACAGTGACATTATATTTCATAATGATGTGTTGAAAAATGTGATTCTGTTATGTTTAAATAACGAAATTAGTGTGAAAATTGAGTGCAAAAGTGAATATGGAGTCGATAACATTGTGAGGTGGCTACCCATCCTACAGATGTCACTTTAGTCTTCACAAGTACATCAGGAGACAGCTAAAGATTTGTACTTCAATATCCTGTATCATTTATTTATGTAACGTGAATGGTTTACAAGCTATTAGCCGTTAAATGTGTTGTTTACATAGTGACCGCGAGAGAGAGAGCTGCCACGATAGATAATGCCTGCGGCCAAGTGGATAAAGTAACTACGAGAATATTTTCCTTATAATCATTAGGTTATATTTCTTTATTGGCAGAAATTACAATTTGATTCTTCCTCTTTCTTTCAATAATTAGTTAGAAGATGATATCTGGTATGGTCTATGTCTAGGAGGTGTTAGGTTTGGACATTTTCCAAAATCTGAGTCAGGAACTGAAGTTGACCACCAGGCTAATCCCAATTAGGTTTAAAACCTTCTCTAGTAATGTAGGAAACTTGCCTGAAAGTTTTGTGATGATATCTGACTCTAGGAGGAGTTAGGTTCGGACATTTTCCAAAATCTGGGGTACAAGAACTGAGGTTGACCACCAGGCCAAAAAGCTTTCCAAAATCAGGGGCAAGAAATTTTTTTGAAAATTTAGAAGACTCGCTTCGCTCGCGAAAGCGGCCGAGATAGTAAGGCGGTGTGTAAGGTATGACAAAAAAAGGTAGAAGAGTATAATAAACTAAAACTCCTAAATCCCTGTGGGTATCCATAGTAGATAGGTCTGCACCATGGATGTGGTAATACTGGAGAGAACCAACAGGGGACCAGTCCATGTTTCCTCGCTGACACCGCAGGATAACACACTTGCTAGGGTTGAAACTTAGACCCCTTGATTTTGCAACCTGGTGTAACTTGGATAAAAAAAGTATTGCGCAGGTGGGGTTCGATGGTTCTGTAAATGATCGCTACAGCTCATGATAAACAAGCTCGTTTTCAGTAGCCATCGTCTTTTAGGTGTCAGAATGTTTCACGAGGGAAATGCGTCATACTTTTTTGATCGAGTGTACAGTGTCAATGTCTTTCTGGCCAGAACTGATGTCTATGGCTAAGGTAAGAGTATTATCGTGCCTTACCTTTAAGTAACAAATTAAAACTGTTTTTGCCAGCCAATATAGGAACTGACTGAGCCAACATAGATACAAGGCGCAATCTACAGTTCAACTCGCGTATGGAATAAAGCTTTTCAGCTCCTTATATGACATTATTGTTTCAATACACTACCAAATAACAGCGTGAGCTGCCGTGAGTTGTTGCGAAAAAAAACAATCAACCCTTAATTTGGTAAGAAGAAATATCAGCAAATCCTGCCTATATCTCGTATTTGTATTATTTATACTATAGTTTGTCACGTAACCATTATTCACAGTAGGCTACTATATAACAATGTAGTTATTTACCAAAGAAAATTACCATCTTGGTATTTATTGAAAGAATTACCGTTTTGCAGCAGTGTTGCCAGATCCGGCTGGGTCCCAGTATTTTACCCCTGTCATTTATTGTACTTTACCACGGTTATTTCCCGGTAGTTTGCCCAGGTTAGGTCCCGGTAGTCTGATGCGGTCTAGGTTAGGTTAGGTCAGGTCAGGTAAGGTCAGGCTAATTTCAAAATGCCCCATTTGAATATGCCCTATCTTGTAAATGGGGCATTTGCGGAGCAAATGCCATAGAAGAAAATAGTCTTAGAATGGTCTAAATTAGTGGGTAATGAAGGTAGAAAAAACGTACGCAATAACGGTAATTCTTTCAATATTTACCTTTATCTTTTTAAATTACGCTGGCTTTGCATTATCCAGAAGTGCCCTCTACCGTGGACCAGAGGGACTAGTTTGGAAAGCAACCCATTCACTTGTAAACTCTATTTACATATCTAATTATGTTTTCACACACTAATTTCGTTATAAAACATGTCAGAATCACATTTTTCAACACAACAATATGAAATATAATGTTACTGTCGTTTTATACATACATATATGGTAATTACAGGAAAAAGAGTGATGAAAATATGTTCCTCCAACCTAATTGTTCGAGTTATGACCGACTGGTGACAGTGGTGGTAGCTTGGTGGCCTATGGCTATGGGGGAATCTCTACAAGTCCACAATCAGTGTTGCCACCCAAGACAACCATGTTATGGCGTGCGCCATTTTAAAACTGCTTTGACGGATTTCTTGTCACTCTACGTCCTCCACACTGGTGATGAAATGAGAATTCTCGTCACTTGCGGTTTAAGGAAACTGTCTTGCTGGCAAATTGGAAGGCTAGGGGCTGGTACTTACTAATATCGCTATGAGGGTGACATAAATCGATCGTAACTTGTGTGCACACTTAAATATCTCGTCTTAAATTTTAAGTTGCCGTCATACATTGAGACTTATAGCTCCAGCCGGCCATCATAACCAGTGGGCCGCTATGTTTAGCAAACGTTTTGTGCTCGAATGTTATATTTTCGAATAAATTTCCAAAGTAATTGCATATAAGTAACAAGGTAACAAGAAAAATATATTTCACAATTATTGATATATTATGATAAGCAGTTTGGCAAAAAAAAAAATGCAGAAAATGTATTTATTTTCCATGAGTTTGGCTGGAAACCTAACGACAGCGCCAACTTTGTAAACACTGCAGTCTGCCAGTCTCCTCGTATCAGTTTTTACTATTTACATTTCAAGAATGGCTTCCCAATCTCCTCATTGTTCGACTCCAAAGAGAGAAGAAAAGAGGGCGAGGAAGAGGAAATGGGTCCATGAGGAGACAAAATTCTTAATCGAATTGTAGCGGGAGAATGCCACCGTCCTCAGGGCTAGCTGATTTTTGTTTTGTTGTCGAATATGAGTAACATGTTGGGAGAATTCCTCTTCAAATTCCTCTACATGACTTTGATTCATGTCCTTACCCATTAAAGAAACTAATTTGGTAGGCAGCTTGATATTAAAGCAAGAGCCATGGGTAAGAAATCTCTTAGTGTGGAGCCTTCCAGTAATTGTAGAGGAAGATAGCCGAGTCCTATACTGTACTTGGTTTTCATCCTGTTGACTGCAGAAAATATTCGTTCTACAGTTGCACTGGAATGTGGCAAGCATAATATATTCAGTATCAAATTTGATACATTAGGGAAGACAGGTGCATTGTCTCCTGACTTTACATCCCGCACAGCAACCCCTGACAGGTGTGATGGTATGATAACGTGTGACAGGATGATTAATCGAGAGTAATAGGTGTGACGGTATAAGACCAGGGCCAGTATTCAAAAATCATCTTAGAGTTTGCACTTGTTAGTATGTTTGCAATACTGACCTGGCCACAATGTTTCAGGTTCATTTCGAAGCAGTGAATGGTTTTGCTATTCCATCAGTATGAGCTGTTGTTCTTATTTCGAAGCAGTGTCGGGTACTAATCCTCGCCATGAATAAACGCTTACGAATAAAATTTTAAGTTTAGAATGAATATTGCTTTTGTGAATACTGACCTCGCCTCACAGCCTCGTCCTTCATGTAATCTGGGAGAAGCTTGATGATGGACACACAACTTGATTTGGCTTACGCCGGGATATGTTTTTATCATTGAGGTCAGGGGTGTGATATATATATCTTGCTCCTGTCTCAGAGAAGAAATATTTGTTTTCTAAAAGTCAACATTATTTAATAATAAATGTACAGTTGAGGACACATGAAACAGACACATTTTGAACAGTCCCCTTATAAAGTATAGAATAGGACACACCTCTATACACAACGTCTCATATTACCCTATGATCAATGAGGGGTCTCATTTCAGGTGTGTCTGTTATATATGTCCACAACTGTACAACAATACACTAAATACACAAAGAATTTTGTCTATACTAAAACACTACTTGTGTGAAACCAAAGAAAAAACCATCTTAATGTAATGACAAATAAGTAGAATATTGCAATATTGAATATTTGTTTCTGTTTAAAGGGGGAAGTATTGTGTTGGTAAATCTGGAGCAACTGAGTTCTCTAAACTATTCCAAGTAACAGGACACCATTATTTTTGTTCATCTGGTCCTGTTTCCTGGCATACTTTGGAGAAATTCAGGCTCTATAATTTACTAAAATTACAGTATACTATATCCTCTTAATAAAGATTACATGTGTAAGTATGGAAATGGAGTGGTTGGAAGGTAGGTGGACTGTAACTCAATTATATAATTATCACAACACATTACATATAGACAGAGAGGTGGGTATGTGTATGGACTGTGACTGAACTATATAATTATCACAACACATTACATATAGACAGAGAGGTGGGTATGTGTATGGACTGTGACTGAACTATATAATTATCACAACACATTACATATAGACAGAGAGGTGGGTATGGAGTGGTTGGGAGGGAGGCAGCAAGTCTTAGTTAGTACATGTGACTGAACCAATTATCACAAACTTTATTCCTGCCAAAAAACGAGAATATATTATACAGTATATATACGATAATCAACACCAGGGACCCTCAAGTTGTATCATAAGTAGTGGGTGCCGTTATTTGTGTGAAGGTCTTTCTGTTATAGATCACCAAGCACAGAAATACTATGAGTTCACCATGGTATTAATTTATAACATTGAACAAACTGTTATAGATCACTAAACACACAAATACTGTAAGTTCTCCATGGAGATATAGCATTGAACAAACTGTTATAGATCACTAAACACACAAACACTATAAGTTCTCCATGGTATTAATGTATAACATTGAACAAACTGTTATAGATCACTAAACACACAAATACTATAAGTTCTCCATGGGGATAAGAGTATAACATTGAACAAACTGCTATAGATCACCAACCAATACTATGTTAAGAGTTCACCAGCAAAATGTCAGTGAAATAATAATAATAATAATAATAAAGGCTGTGGTGAATACTCGAGTGAGGTGTTACGAGAAAGAAGAACAAGATAGAATTGTTCCTCTTTTAGAAGTGAAATAATCAATTAATTATATGGATTGTCAGTCGAGTGATTATTAAAAGTGAATAAGACGAAGGATTAATTCATTATATCAAAGAACAACTCAACAACGTTCATCTCTGAAATCACCGCATTGGATGTTGTAATTTGAAATAGTGTATATCCACCCAAATTAAGTAATATAATAATAATAAAGAATAATTAAATTGGAAGATAAGGAAATGAGATATTAATAATGACATAACCTATTTGGGAAAAGTAACATGATAATATTTCATCAATAAATTTAATTTATGTATTATACGTGGTGAACTTTTATTGTTGTGATGTTAAAGAAATCACCTGTTATTGTCGAATTGGAAGGCTACTGATTTCTCCAAAGTAAGTTACATAACAGATTCCCCACTCGTATACTGATTGAGGTAATAAACTGATCTCTGGCAAAGTTTGGAGTTTGGAGTAATCAGTCACCCTCCAATTAATGTAAAGAGTAGAGGCGACTCCTTTATTGTGTTTTTATATAAGGGGATTTGATTTCGTACGAGTATTATTATCTATACTGCATAAGTTTTACCGTTTCAGAACATTTCACTCGGCAATACCGAATATTTCGTCTCATTCAAGTTAAATCTGTTAACTGGAATGACACCAAGATCGACAACAACACTTTCTTTAATTAATTAAGGGGACAGTATACTGTACTTTGGGTTCATTGGAGCACCTTGATTCCTCCAAAACATACCAAGAAACAGGACCAGATTAACAAAAATAATGTTTGTTGCATGGAGTAGGTTGGAGGAATAATTTGCTCCATATTTACCAACACTGTACTTTCCTCTTAAGGAAACATACAAATACATATTACATGTTGTAAACAAGTGTTGTCGTGATAAAGTAATGACGTAGTTTACAGATGCCACCTTCAGGGTGTGAGGGAGTGAGGGAGGGTTAGAGTGTATAAAAGAGCAATGCCTCAACAATCAGACACCAGACGTCACCACCAGCAGTCCGACTTGACTCAGACATGATGCAGTGTGCCAACATCTTCTTCATTCTCAGCATTGGGTTCGCCCCGGCTGCTCTTGCCTGCAGTGACTTGAGTGACGACCAGTGTAAGTTGGCCTATTAATATTACAATTTATTAGTCTGTGATTTACATATATTCCACGTCGGTGGTCACTGTATGTACAATATAATTATAATTATATTCCATACCATCATACTTTAATATTATTCCAGTAGTGATCATTCGTGTTTATTCACAACAGGTCCCTTGTTGGATCCAAGCTACCATAACTTTAGAATCCTTGAAGCTTCCACAGCAATCCACCCAAACCAACAGGTGTTGTTTGAAACTTGGGATCCACTCAACTCCCTCCTCTTATTATAAAATATACAACATTTTCTCGTGGCTCATATTGTTAATTGTGGCTTTTGCTGCATAAAATAGGCTCGAGTATAAAACACCAAAATATGTCTTGGTGACTTTCAATATAATGATGTGTTAAGTTTATTCATAAATAGAAAGTTAGTATTCTCTTACGATTTCTTCTGCTAAATGAAATCAGAAGTTTTCTCGTGATTGCATGTTTCCCAAGTAGGCTATTATAGGTCGAGATCAATTTTGTTGTTCCACATTTTGCTAAATATTTGATTTGTCAACATTTTCTTTTTGAGTCAATGATTTAGCTGGAATCATCATTTATGAATCCACATGGAACTTACTAGACGTGTCCATTTGTATAATAATCATATGTGTTACATCAAAACAACACATCAAAATTAATGTAGTAGTTTGCTCGGTTGGAATGGACTCTGAGCAAACCAACTGATGGATCTTGTACATTCTTGGCAAAGGTGTTGAACAAATCAATGAATAACCAACTTGGCAACATGTATGATTAATGTTAAGTTAGTTCAGTCATTTAATTCTCTGTGTCAATCAATACTGCATTACTTTCTTTGTTTATGTTAATTAAGTGGTTAGAAGGTTTCAGTTGTCAATAAATACTGCAATACTTTCTGTATTTATGTCCAATGGTTGGAAGGTTTCATTAGCCGATCAATACTGCAATACTTTCTGTGTTTATGTTAATTAAGTGTTTGGAAGGTTTCATTAGCCAATCAATACTGCATTACTTTCTGTGTTTATGTCCAATGGTTGGAAGGTTTCATTTAGCCAATCAATACTGCAATACTTTCTGTGTTTATGTTAATTAAGTGTTTGGAAGGTTTCATTAGCCAATTAATACTGCAATACTTTGTGTTTATATCCAATGGTTGGAAGGCTTCATTAGCCAATCAATACTGCAATACTTTCTGTGTTTATGTCCAATGGTTGGAAGGTTTCATTAGCCAATCAATACTACAATACTTTCTTTGTTTACATTCAGGAAATAGAATGAGTTAAGTAACGAATATTTGTTTATTTATGTTCAGTCAATGAGTTTTGCCTGGAATCTCAAAGTGTTATGTATCCATCTGTGTGTGTGTTGATGGAAGGATGACAGCAATGCCTTGTCTGTAGTTGAGGGACGGATCATCTACCTACCTACCTACCTACCACACACCACCATAGACCAGGCAGGGGTGTACAGTTGTGGATATATGAAACTCACACACTTGAACCGGGGCCCATCATTAAACATAGAGTAGGATGAGATGTTGTGTGCTGATAATAAGGAACCCGTTTAAAGTGTGTCTGTTACATGTGTCCTCAACTGTTCATATTTTAACCTTCTCAAAGATAGTTCAGGTTCTAATCTCTCTCTATTCGTATATAGCCTATATATATATTTTCAGATATGACCAGGATGAAGATTATATCACCAGAGAAGTCCTTTGAAGTGTCTACAAGCGAGGGTATTATCAGCAGTAAATTTGAGGTAATGAACTGAAGAGTTATACACATTGTCAGTTCAGGTGTACAGTACTGTTAACTAATGTTTACTGTACTGTTAACTAATGTTTACTGTACTGTCAACTCCTGTGTACTATATTGTTCTTTGGATTTTGTTTGTTTGAGTATAAATAATGGTGATCGTGATAACAACCAATATTCACACAATTAAAATTAATCAGCAACACTTCCTACGATACAAGGTTATTCTTTGAATATCTCTATTAATAGTAAACCTTGGCAAAATATCTCTCATCCTCAGAAAATGTGTTGTCTTTGAAACATAATTATCAGCTTTAAATTATGAATGGCTGTATTAAATACTGCTATTTACTAGACCAATTTTATATTGAACAGCTGGGAAATTGGAATGCTGCTTCTGTGAGGTGTTGCCGTATATATCTACCTAGCCCTCAACACCAAAAACTAGTTATGTATTATGACGGGCAAACAGCTGCTGAGTGGCTAAGGTGAGTTAAATGTGTGAACGTCTGTTATTGTTACTTGATGTTGTGTATTTTACTGGTGTTGCTGCAGTCAATGTTTACACATACATACTAATGTGTATTTTACTGGTGTTGCTGTAGTCAGTGTTTGCACATACAGACTAATGTGTTGTTACTTGATGTTGTTTATTTTACTGGTGTTGCTGTAGTCAGTGTTTACACATACAGACTAATGTGTGCATGACAATTCATTATCTCAATTGTTAAATTATATGGAATGACTTAAGGCTCTCTATAATCCCCGTAAAGTATGACCTTCCTACCTTTTGGGTTTGTGTATTAACATTATCTGAACTTGTCATTTGTTCTTCATATTTCCAGACATAGCAATGACAGCCATAAGTGGGTTATATTGTTTTTACTCATACATTATTTATAAAAATAGAATTATTCAATTAGCTATAGTCAAACTAGAGTATACTGAGCCCTAGGGTGGGGTCCGGATTAAGAGCGGCAATGCCAAATCATCACCAAAACAAACCCATATCGTTAAAATTTTAATGCATAAGGCAATTTGTAGTAACTCTAAATATTCGATATATAATACAATGTAAAAAGAAGTATTTATAATGACGAGTTAGGTTAATTGTAAGTATATTTACAACAACTATATACAACATGTGACATGCTATTTTGCACATGGTGCCACATCTCCTGTGACAAAGGGTTAATGGCGGGTCAAGGACGCGTGTACTCATGTCAGTCACCTGGTCATTCTCTCACCAACCACTATGGACGACACATCTCCCAAGTGCGTCATTGTTTTCCACAGCCAAGCCAAGGAAATTATTTATAATGTAAATAGATATTTCCTCCATGAGAAGGCCAATAGAGGACCCCTATTAGATCCCTCTCAGTAAGTTGCTCGTACAGCGAAGGCAACCCCATTAAATTTATCACAGAGAATGTTGGATACCATGTGGGTATGTTTTGGTGATGATTTGGCAACGCCGCTCTTAATCCTCGACCGTACCCGAAGGCTCGGTATATTCTGGTTTGACTATAGTAAAAAATTAAATAAATCCCTTAGTCACTAAGTCATTTAACAAATCAATCAATCAGTCAAACAACCAACAGAGAGAGAGAGAGAGAGAGAGAGAGAGAGAGAGAGAGAGAGAGAGAGAGAGAGAGAGAGAGAGAGAGTTACGTCATAAATAACTACATAATGAATAACATTACAGTTCTGACAGTGACACCTTCACGGCAGATGAGGAATATATCTTGGAGAATGACTTTACCATTGACCTCACCGATTCAAATGGATTATCAAGTTCTTCGAACGAAGCACCAGCAGCACAAGTGGAATGTAGCATAGCACGTTACGTACCCAGCCAGAATTGAGGAAAGTTTTCCTTAACTTTGCCACAAACTGATCATACACGAGTATACTGAATTGGTCTGTTCCTTGATGCAGTATAGGATTTTCATATTATTGTCAATATCTTACCACCTTAAAGGAGTTATTATACAGTCTTGATAATAATAATACAAAACAAATTTATTTCCAACCATCAACTTAATTTTCTCTCACACTACCAGCGAGTTGCCTCACATCTCTGCTGACGTCAAAGTAATAATGTAGTATATATATATATATATATCCTGGACCAACCACCACCTTTACACACACTACCAGCGAGTTGCCTCACATCTCTACTGACGTCACAGTAATATATATATATATATATATATCCTGGACCAACCACCACCTTTACACACACTACCAGCGAGTTGCCTCACATCTCTGATGACGTCACACTAATAAGGATGGTAAACAAGAATAATCATAGGTGGTGTTAACGATGGTGTGGTACCAATACGATGGCTGCTCTGTTGTTGATCTATGGAGTCATCGTACTACACCATCGTTTGTCAACACTATGGATATTCTTGGTTACAGTCCATATAATATTGTTCTTGACAGACAATTCTATTTAACTATAGCAATTATTATTATGGTTTTAACATGGATATTCTTGCCTACAGTCTATATAGTATTGTTCTTGTCAGACAATTATATTTCACTATAGAAATTATTATTATGGTTGCATTATATATTTTTTATTCATTTAATATTCACTGACTTGTTGAAATTAAATTTAGTTTGAGATATTATTTCCTTGGTCAGTAATTGGTAACAATTAATTCTTAGCAGACATATTTACTTTTGTTTGTATTGCACCATTACTCAGTTAATAAAAATAAATACATCACTATTACTGAGTATAACTTTCCTTTCCCTTGTGGTTTTCTTTACAGTGAAGAAATATCATAATAAAACCTTTAATTGACTTAAGGTTGTAGTACAGTGTTGGTAAATCTGGAGTAACTGATTCATCCAAACTATTCGAAGCAACAGGCCACCATTATTTTTCTTAATGTGATCCTGTTTCCTGACATACTTTGGAGGAATCAAGTTAGTCCAGTATGTCAAAAGTGTACTGTCCCCTTAAACCCAATGTCACAAAGTATATATTATGTTCTCTGTGTAGCGGCCCCATACATGGCCACCCCTATATTCCTTCATTTGTTGGCCCACGCTCCTAGCCTCAGTCATCCCAAGGAGTGGCAGTTGTACTAATCCATTTCCAGACGCATCTAAATCCCCTCCTGTGTACACCTGGCGCCAAACACCGCCGTTCCTTGTTCCTGCCTTATAAGTCATCCCGGGAGCATCGGCTAGACTAATCCGATCCCAGACTGCATCAGGGGTTGTACGATCACGTGATGACGCCTGTACCGAGCCACTCCTAAACCACATCTGGGATCTGACCTCAAAGGGGCCGCTCCGCCAATGTACAGCCACTTCCATGCTAGCTCTGGATCGAGAAGCACAAGCCTCTGCCGTCGTACCTGCCCAAGCCTTCCACCGTGTTCCCGCCTTGATCACACGTGTACGTTCCACTTCTACACAACCCTCCTACAGCAACCACGGCCCTTTCTCGACGCTACACGGCAGGCTGGTCTTCTACATATACGTCTGTGCATAACCTTTATATCTACCAATAAACTGTTACGTGTATTCTAGAATCTGTTTACCCGGGTAGTAACGCAAGGGCTTCTTTGTCATTATATCTGCATTTAACCCTCAGTTACTTTAAATGGGTAGTAGTGTTGGTGATGGCGCAAACCACCAATTCTCAACCAACCTCTTCCCCAAGACTGTTGGTGGCAGTAGATATTTACAAAACAAGTCATTTCCTTACGATAGAAAAATTACTAATAAATGCAATGTAAGAAATATTGCAAATGACTAATATAGTGGAAAAAATCTATGACAAACTCTTATTTATAAATATTTTATTACAACTAATTAAATATAAACAGGAACAAAGGTAAAACTACAAGAATTCAGTATCAGATGAGTTAAGATTTTCTTTTTCTTTAAATTTTTACATAAAACTCAAAGAACCTTTATAGTTTCATTTTACAGGGTTATAAATAACTTAATGAAACACTATAATTATACAGTCGTGGACATAAGTTTCAATACACATATGGATAACTTCAATATATTTCTGATTATTTTCATTACTAGGGTAAGTAGCCAATATTAGTTGGCTGGGTTCATCAAAAGGGAACATAGTGATATCATTTGCTTGATTCGTTGAAATTTGTGATGTAGATGGACTGTTTGATGAACCTTGATGAGCCTGATTTATAGCTGGAGGCATTAATGTCACCTCTGGTTCACTAACACAAATCAAATCTGAGTCTTGACTAGAGGAAGGAAGGTGTGGTGACAGTAGTGGCTGTGTCAGTATATGTTCCAGTTGTTGTCTTAACTTGTTGATTCTTGACTAGAGGAAGGAAGGTGTAGTGACAGTAGTGGCTGTATCAGTTGGTGACAGTAGTGGCTGTATCAGTAGTTCCAGTTACTGAGTCTTGACAATAGTCTTGACAGTAGTGGCTGTATCAGTAGTTCCTGTTACTGAGTCTTAACAATAGTCTTGACAGTAGTGACTACATCAGTAGTTCCAGTTGCTGTTCTGTCATGATCATCCTTTAAAGAGGAAATGTGTTTATAGCCATTATAAAATAATTTTCTAATAAATATACTTCATGTCAGTTTATATAGTCTATTTGAAATATTGATGGATAAAACAAGCTGAAACTAAGTAAATTAACCTGGCCTGACCTAACCTAACCTGATTTGAGTCATCATCTAACCTAATTCAAACTAACTGACCCTATATTCATAAAATCATTTGCAACGGCTAATTTATATAAAACTAATTTAAATAACTTGCAGAATAATGAATACCTACATACAACCAAGAGAACTAGAGCTTCTGTGCACACTATACATGACCTTGTACATATATATAGAGATATATTATGTTGTATATATTTACAGTGTGTGGTACTGATTGATCGATTGATATTATAGGCACCAATACAGCGAGCTTATATGGCACTAGAGCTTCTGTGCACACTATAGATAAACTTGTCTATATACATATACTGTAGATATATGACGTATATGGCTCTAGATAAAAGATGATAGAGAGGTGTGACAGCAAGCAGATAGAAAGAAAAGATGGAGAGTTGAAGAACTAAAAGCTAGTGGCTGGGGCCGAAGGGGTGCCCAAACCCTTAAAGCATTGCCCATATCACTGCAAGCAATACAGGGTGACAATGTATGGAGGGGTGGTCATTGACTAATAAAAACAAAAACAAAAAATTGGAGCCTCCATTTCTCCACTGAATCTCCATATTGACTTATGGGACTTTCACACCCACCACCACCACCACCACCACCAAAAGTCTGTCTTACTTGAACTGTGAGGGTAGAAGGACATATTATGATCACTCCTCTTTTACTGTAAGTACCATATATGTACGTAAAAACAACAGTGACATTATATTTCATAATGTTGTGTTGAAAAATGTGATTCTGACATGTTTTATAACGAAATTAGAGTATGAAAACTTACTTAGATATGTAAATTGAGTGTAAAAGTGAATATTGAGTCGATAACATTGTGAGGTGGCTACCCCTCCCAGGTCGATAAACTTACAGAGATGTACAGTCACCAGCCATAATAGTTAGTAAGTATCCAGGTCCTCTTTGAATAACTTGATGATGTATTAAACGAGCTCCAGCAAGTATGTAGGAGACAGACTAAACATTGAAATTATTGGTTCACTGGTATGTCAGTCAGATGATTCCAATCTTCAACAACACCTAGCTGGTGCTCATGACTGTAGGCTACATGTTGAGAGAGAGAGAGAGAGAGAGAGAGAGAACTGCAACTTTTCTGAGAGAGAGAGAGAGAGAGAGAGAGAACTGCAACTTGTCTGAGAGAGAGAGAGAGAGAGAGAGAGAGAGAGTGAGAGTGAGAGACCTTGTTTACCTGACAGAGCAATGGCGGTTGGAGCAAACACTGACTGTTGTCCACAGTATGGTGTATATTCATTATGAGTGAGTCAGTGTGTGTGTGTGTGTGTTCAATCATGAGTTTCCTGTCCTTCTAAGTAAATAAATGATTAAAATATAATACAGTGTCTTCTTTCATTTATCTTAAATTTCCAAATTGCTTATATATATATATATATATATATATATATATATATTCTTCGTCTACTCTCACGAGTCTAAACTCTCAGGGTTCACACCTGTGAGGAAAAAAACATTGGCAACACTGATTGTTGATACATATGGAGAGATGATAAAGGCTTGGGATGAGCGTGACAGTTGTCAACGTTGCCAGTAAGTTAATATTTTGTCGGCGAACTTAGTTGGGCTACTGTACGTTATAGAACATCACATAAATATTGCAATCATGATAAAACTTATTAAGATGAAATGAATACGGCCTCTTTGGTCTGAAAACGATATTAGGCTTCCACTCCCTCCGATGCTCACCTCCATTTGACAACACAAGTTAAAATAGTTTTTATCAGTATTCATTGTACTTTACTGAGATCACACACAGCATACTTTATAGAACAAAATATACTTAAAATTATATTTTATATCTCTGGTGTAAGTTAATGCTATACGTCGTGATATATATATATATATATATATATATATATATATATATATATATATATATATATTCTGTTTTTGCCAACCAATATAGGAATTGACTAAGCCAACATAGCTACTAGGCGCAATCTACAGTTCAACCAGCGTATGGAATAAGGCCTTTCAGCTCCTTATATGACACGGTGAATAAAACCTACTCTTGTCGACGGAAAAAATGTCCGTCGACAAAATTGGGTTTTATTCACTGTAATTGATCATCACGCCAGTGTGATTTCACCATCCTTATATGACGTTATTGTTTCATCACTCTACCAAATAACAGCTGCGAAAAAAAAAACAATCAACCCTTAATTTGGTAAGCAGAACAAATATCAGCAAGTATTGTCTATATCTTGTATTTGTATTACTTATACTATAGTTTGTCACATAACCATTATTCACAGTAGGCTACTACATAACAATGTAGTTATTTACCAAAGAAAATATATCTTTTTATATTACGCTGGCTTTGCATTATCCAGAAGTGCCCTCTACCGTGGACCAGAGGGACTAGTTTGGAAAGCAACCCATTCACTTGTAAACTCTATTTACAAATCTAATTATGTTTTCACACTATAATTTCGTTATAAAACATGTCAGAATCACATTTTTCAACACAACAATATGAAATATAATGTTACTGTCGTTTTATACATACATATATGGTAATTACAGGAAAAGAGGAGTGATGAAAATATATCCTTCCACCCCAACTGTTCGAGTAAGACTGACTGGTCACTGCCTCACTGGTGGTAGCTGGGTGACCTATGGCCTATGGGGAAGTCCTTAATTAAACGTCCATAATCAGTATTGCCACCCAAGAAAACCATGTTATGGGGTGCACCATTTTAAAAACTGTATTTTTAAGGAAACTGTCTTGTTGGCAAATTGGAAGGCTACTGAATCCTCCTAACTATGCCAGAAAACAGAGATCCTTAGTGGTTCTGAAAGCATATCTGTTTCGTGACATAATTTTGAGGAATCAGAGATATTCCATAAGAAAACAGGTGGCCGAGTTTCCCACAAGTGTAAAAGTTATCAACTGAATCGAGGAGATATATCAACACGTTTGACAGTATGATAAAACGAGAGCATCTGATGTGATGGTATGATAACGTGTAACAGTATGATAAAACAAGAGCAACATGGTTGACGGTATAAGACCACAGCATCAGAGTCTCATCCTTCATGTAATCTGGGAGAAGGTTGAACTGGTTGATGATAGACACACAACTTGATTTGGCTTAACGCCGGGATATGTTTTTATCTTTGAGGTCAGCTGTGTGATAAATATATCTTGTTCCTGTCTCAGAGAAGAAAAATTTATGTTGTCTAAAAGTCAACATTATTCAATAACAAATGTACAGTTGCGGACACATGAAACAGACACATTTTGAACGGTCCCCTTAGAAAGTATAGAATAGGACACACCTCTATACACAACGTCTCATATTACCCTATGATCAATGAGGAGTCTCATTTCAGGTGTGTCTGTTTTATATGTCAACAACTGTAAAACAATACTCTAAATACACAAAGAATTTTGTCTATTCTAAAACACTACTTGTGTGAAACCAAAGAAAAAACCATCTTAATGTAATGACAAATAAGTAGAATATTGCAATATTGAATATTTGTTTATGTTTAAAGTGGGAAGTATTGTGTTGGTAAATCTGGAGCAACTGAGTTCTCTAAACTATTCCAAGTAACAGGACACCATTATTTTTGTTCATCTGGTCCTGTTTCCTGGCATACTTTGGAGAAATTCAGGCTCTATAATTTACTAAAATTACAGTATACTATATCCCCTTAATAAAGATTACATGTGTAAGTATGGAAATGGAGTGGTTGGAAGGGAGGTGGACTGTAACTCAATTATTATTATCACAACACATTACATATAGACAGAGAGGTGGGTATGTGTATGGACTGTGACTGAACTATATAATTATCACAACACATTACATATAGACAGAGAGGTGGGTATGTGTATGGATTGTAACTGAACTATATAATTATCACAACACATTACATATAGACAGAGAGGTGGATATGGAGTGGTTGGGAGGGAGGCAGCAAGTCTTAGTTAGTACATGTGACTGAACCAATTATCACAAACTTTATTCCTGCCAAAAAACGAGAATATATTATACAGTATGTATACGATAATCAACACCAGGGACCCTCAAGTTGTATCATAAGTAGTGGGTGCCGTTATTTGTGTGAAGGTCTTTCTGTTATAGATCACCAAGCACAGAAATACTATGAGTTCACCATGGTATTAATGTATAACATTGAACAAACTGTTATAGATCACCAAGAACTGAAATACTATAGGTTCACCATGGATTTAAGAGAATAACATTGAACAAACTGTTATAGATCACTAAACACACAAATACTATAAGTTCTCCATGGGGATAAGAGTATAACATTGAACAAACTGCTATAGATCACCAACCAATACTATGTTAAGAGTTCACCAGCAAAATGTCAGTGAAATAATAATAATAATAATAATAAAGGCTGTGGTGAATACTCGAGTGAGGTGTTACGAGAAAGAACAAGAGAGAATTGTTTCTCTTTTAGAAGTGAAATAATCCATGAATTATATGGATTGTCAGTCGAGTGATTATTTATCTATAATAATAAGTTGAGTTGTATGTATGTATATATATATTTAAGGATCCCGATAAAACTACATTGAATATGTTATGAATTTAAGTCGTTGATAATTTTTTATATGTCTCAACATGAATGATGAATTTAATCTGAAAGTGAGAGATTAGTCGTAGCAAAATTGTACAAAATTATAAAAAAAAAAAACTTACCTGATATTGTTTCAGTTTTCGTGGCAGAAAATTAGAGATATCGAGAATATAAGAAGGATGGTATAAATACTTTGTTGGAATGATGTTAAAAGTGAATAAGACGAAGGATTAATTCATTATATCAAAGAACAACTCAACAACGTTCATCTCTGAAATCACATCTTTGGATTTCGTAATTTAAATTCGTGTATATCCACCCAAATGTAGTAATATAATAATAATAAAGAATAATTAAATTGGAAGATAAGGAAATGGGATATTAATAATGATATAAACTATTTAGGGAAAGTAACATGATAATATTTCATCAATAAATTTAATTTATGTATTATACGTGGTGAACTTTTATTGTTGTGATGTTAAAGAAATCACCTGTTATTGTCGAATTGAAAGGCTACTGATTTCTCCAAAGTATGTTACCAAACAGATTCCCCACTCGTATACTGATTGAGGTAATAAACTGATCTCTGGCAAAGTTTGGAGTTTGGAGTAATCAGTCACCCTCCAATTAATGTAAAGAGAAGAGGCGACTCCTTTATTGTGTTTTTATATAAGGGGATTTGATTTCTTACGAGTATTATTATCTATACTGAAGTTTTACCGTTTCAGAACATTTCACTCGGCAATACCGAATATTTCGTCTCATTCAAGTTAAATCTGTTAACTGGAATGACACCAAGATCGACAACAACACTTTCTTTAATTAATTAAGGGGACAGTATACTGTACTTTGGGTTCATTGATTCCTCCAAAACTCACCAAGAAACAGGACCAGATTAACAACAACAGTATACTGTACTTTGGGTTCATTGGAGCACCTGGATTCCTCCAAAACTTACCAAGAAACAGGACCAGATTAACAAAAATAATGTTTGTTGCATGGAGTAGGTTGGAGGAATCATTTGCTCCATATTTACCAACACTGTACTTTCCTCTTAAGGAAACATACAAATACATATTACATGTTGTAAACAAGTGTTGTCGTGATAAAGTAATGACATAGTTTACAGATGCCACCTTCAGGGTGTGAGGGAGTATTATAGAGTGTATAAAATGAAACATACAAATACATATTACATGTTGTAAACAAGTGTTGTCGTGATAAAGTAATGACGTAGTTTACAGATGCCACCTTCAGGGTGTGAGGGAGTGAGGGAGGGTTAGAGTGTATAAAAGAGCAATGCCTCAACAATCAGACACCAGACGTCACCACCACCAGTCCGACTTGACTCAGACATGATGCAGTGTGCCAACATCTTCTTCATTCTCAGCATTGGGTTCGCCCCGGCTGCTCTTGCCTGCAGTGACTTGAGTGAAGACCAGTGTAAGTTGGCCTATTAATATTACAATTTATTAGTCTGTGATTTACATATATTCCACGTCGGTGGTCACTGTATGTACAATATAATTATAATTATATTCCATACCATCATACTTTAATATTATTCCAGTAGTGATCATTCGTGTTTATTCACAACAGGTCCCTTGTTGGATCCAAGCTCCCATAACTTTAGAATCCTTGAAGCTTCCACAGCAATCCACCCAAACCAACAGGTGTTGTTTGAAACTTGTCATCCCCTCAACTCCCTCCTCTTATTATAAAGTATACAACATTTTCTCGTGGCTCATTCTGATAATTGTGGCTTTTGCTGCATAAAATAGGCTCGAGTATAAAACACCAAAATATGTCTTGGTGACTTTCAATATAATGATGTGCTAAGTTTATTCATAAATAGAAAGTTAGTATCCTCTTACGATTTCTTCTGCTAAATGAAATCAGAAGTTTTCTCGTGATTGCATGTTTCCCAAGTAGGCTATAGGTCGAGATCAATTTTGTTGTTCCACATTTTGCTAAATATTTGATTTGTCAACATTTTCTTCTTGTCTATGATTTAATTGGAATCATCATTTAAGAATCCACATGGAACTTACTAGACGTGTCCATTTGTATAATAATCATATGTGTTACATCAAAACAACACATCAAATGTAGTAGTTTGCTCGGTTGGAATGGACTCTGAGCAAACCAACTGATGGATCTTATACATTCTTGGCAAAGTGTTGAACAAATCAATGAGTAACCAACTTGGCAACATGTATGATTAATGTTAAGTTAGGTCAGTCCTTTAATTCTCTGTGTCAATCAATACTGCAATACTTTCTGTGTTTATGTTAATTAAGTGGTTAGAAGGTTTCAGTTGTCAATAAATACTGCAATACTTTCTGTATTTATGTCCAATGGTTGGAAGGTTTCATTTAGCCAATTAATACTGCATTACTTTCTGTGTTTACATTCTGGAAATAGAATGAGTTCAGTAACGAATATTTGTTTATTTATGTTCAGTCAATGAGTTTTGCCTGGAATCTCAAAGTGTTATGTATCCATCTGTGTGTGTGTTGATGGAAGGATGACAGCAATGCCTTGTCTGTAGTTGAGGGACGGATCATCTACCTACCTACCTACCTACCACACACCACCATAGACCAGGCAGGGGTGTACAGTTGTGGATATATGAAACTCACACACTTGAACCGGGGCCCATCATTAAACATAGAGTAGGATGAGATGTTTTGTGCTGATTATAAGGTACCCGTTTAAAGTGTGTCTGTTACATGTGTCCGCAACTGTTCATATTTTAACCTTCTCAAAGATAGTTCAGGTTCTAATCTCTCTCTATTCGTATATAGCCCATATATATATTTTCAGATATGACCAGGATGAAGATTATATCACCAGAGAAGTCCTTTGTAGTGTCTACAAGCGAGGGTATTATCAGCAGTAAATTTGAGGTAATGAACTGAAGAGTTATGCACATTGTCAGTTCAGGTGTACAGTACTGTTAACTAATGTTTACAGTACTGTTAACTAATGTTTACTGTACTGTTAACTAATGTTTACTGTACTGTCAACTCCTGTGTACTATATTGTTCTTTGGATTTTGTTTGTTTGAGTATAAATAATGGTAATCGTGATAACAACCAATATTCACACAATTAAAATTAATCAGCAACACTTCCTACGATACAAGGTTATTCTTTGAATATCTCTATTAATAGTAAACCTTGGCAAAATATCTCTCATCCTCAGAAAATGTGTTGTCTTTGAAACATAATTATCAGCTTTAAATTATGAATGGCTGTATTAAATACTGCTATTTACTAGACCAATTTTATATTCAACAGCTGGAAGATTGGAAAGCTGCTTCTGTGAGGTGTTGCCGTATATATCTACCTAGCCCTCAACACCAAAAACTAGTTATGTATTATGACGGGCAAACAGCTGCTGAGTGGCTAAGGTGAGTTAAATGTGTGAACGTCTGTTATTGTTACTTGATGTTGTGTATTTTACTGGTGTTGCTGCAGTCAATGTTTACACATACATACTAATGTGTATTTTACTGGTGTTGCTGTAGTCAGTGTTTGCACATACAGACTAATGTGTTGTTACTTGATGTTGTGTATTTTACTGGTGTTGCTGTAGTCAGTGTTTACACATACAGACTAATGTGTGCATGACAATTCATTATCTCAACTGTTAAATTATATGGAATGACTTAAAGCTCTCTATAATCCCCGTAAAGTATGACCTTCCTACCTTGTGGGTTTGTGTATTAACATTATCTGAACTTGTCATTTGTTCTTCATATTTCCAGACATAGCAATGACAGCCATAAGTGGGTTATATTGTTTTTACTCATACATTATTTATAAAAATAGAATTATTCAATTAGCTATAGTCAAACTAGAGTATACTGAGCCCTAGGGTGGGGTCCGGATTAAGAGCGGCAATGCCAAATCATCACCAAAACAAACCCATATCGTTAAAATTTTAATGCATAAGTCAATTTGTAGTAACTCTAAATATTCGATATATAATACAATGTAAAAAGAAGTATTTATAATGACGAGTTAGGTTTATTGTAAGTATATTTACAACAACTCTATACAACATGTGACATGCTATTTTGCACATGGTGCCACATCTCCTGTGACAAAGGGTTAATGGCGGGTCAAGGACGAGTGTACTCATGTCAGTCACCTGGTCATTCTCTCACCAACCACTATGGACGACACATCTCCCAAGTGCGTCATTGTTTTCCACAGCCAAGCCAAGGAAATTATTTATAATGTAAATAGATATTTCCTCCATGAGAAGGCCAATAGAGGACCCCTATTAGATCCCTCTCAGTAAGTTGCTCGTACAGCGAAGGCAACCCCATTAAATTTATCACAGAGAATGTTGGATACCATGTGGGTATGTTTTGGTGATGATTTGGCAACGCCGCTCTTAATCCTCGACCGTACCCGAAGGCTCGGTATATTCTGGTTTGACTATAGTAAAAAATTAAATAAATCCCTTAGTCACTAAGTCATTTAACAAATCAATCAATCAGTCAAACAACCAACAGAGAGAGAGAGAGAGAGAGAGAGTTACGTCATAAATAACTACATAATGAATAACATTACAGTTCTGACAGTGACACCTTAACGGCAGATGAGGAATATATCTTGGAGAATGACTTTACCATTGACCTCACCGATTCAAATGGATTATCAAGTTCTTCGAACGAAGCACCAGCAGCACAAGTGGAATGTAGCATAGCACGTTACGTACCCAGCCAGAATTGAGGAAAGTTTTCCTTAACTTTGCCACAAACTGATCATATACGAGTATACTGAATTGGTCTGTTCCTTGATGCAGTATAGGATTTTCATATTATTGTCAATATCTTACCACCTTAAAAGAGTTATTATACAGTCTTGATAATAATAATAATACAAAACAAATTTATTTCCAACCATCAACTTAATTTTCTCTCACACTACCAGTGAGTTGCCTCACATCTCTGCTGACGTCACAGTAATAATGTAGTCTATATATATATATATATCCTGGACAGACCCCCATGGCTTCTCATCAACCACCACCTTTATTTTCACACTACCAGCGAGTTGCCTCACATCTCTGCTGACATCACAGTAATAATATATATATATATATATATATATATATATCCTGGACCAACCACCACCTTTACACACACTACCAGCGAGTTGCCTCACATCTCTGCTGACGTCACAGTAATAATATATATATATATATATATATATATATCCTGGACCAACCACCACCTTTACACACACTACCAGCGAGTTGCCTCACATCTCTGCTGACGTCACACTAATAAGGATGGTAAACAAGAATAATCATAGGTGGTGTTAACGATGGTGTGGTACCAATACGATGGCTGCTCTGTTGTTGATCTATGGAGTCATCGTACTACACCATCGTTTGTCAACACTATGGATATTCTTGGTTACAGTCCATATAATATTGTTCTTGACAGACAATTCTATTTAACTATAGCAATTATTATTATGGTTTTAACATGGATATTCTTGCGTACAGTCCATATAGTATTGTTCTTGTCAGACAATTATATTTCACTATAGAAATTATTATTATGGTTGCATTATATATTTTTTATTCATTTAATATTCACTGACTTGTTGAAATTAAATTTAGTTTGAGATATTATTTCCTTGGTCAGTAATTGGTAACAATTAATTCTTAGCAGACATATTTACTTTTGTTTGTATTGCACCATTACTCAGTTAATAAAAATAAATACATCACTATTACTGAGTATAACTTTCCTTTCCCTTGTGGTTTTCTTTACAGTGAAGAAATATCATGATAAAACCTTTAATTGACTTAAGGTTGTAGTACAGTGTTGGTAAATCTGGAGTAACTGATTCATCCAAACTATTCGAAGCAACAGGCCACCATTATTTTTCTTAATGTGGTCCTGTTTCCTGACATACTTTGGAGGAATCAAGTTAGTCCAGTATATCAAAAGTGTACTGTCCCCTTAAACCCAATGTCACAAAGTATATATTATGTTCTCTGTGTAGAGGCCCCATACATGGCCTCCCCTATATTCCTTCATTTGTTGGCCCACGCTCCTAGCCTCAGTCATCCCAAGGAGTGGCAGTTGTACTAATCCATTTCCAGACGCATCTAAATCCCCTCCTGTGTACACCTGGCGCCAAACACCGCCGTTCCTTGTTCCTGCCTTATAAGTCATCCCGGGAGCAGCGGCTAGACTAATCCGATCCCAGACTGCATCAGGGGTTGTACGATCACGTGATGACGCCTGTACCGAGCCACTCCCAAACCACATCAGGGATCTGACCTCAAAGGGGCCGCTCCGCCAATGTACAGCCACTTCCATGCTAGCTCTGGATCGAGAAGCACAAGCCTCTGCCGTCGTACCTGCCCAAGCCTTCCACCGTGTTCCCGCCTTGATCACACGTGTACGTTCCACTTCTACACAACCCTCCTACAGCAACCACAGCCCTTTCTCGACGCTACACGGCAGGCTGGTCTTCTACATATACGTCTGTGCATAACCTTTATATCTACCAATAAACTGTTACGTGTATTCTAGAATCTGTTTACCCGGGTAGTAACGCAAGGGCTTCTTTGTCATTATATCTGCATTTAACCCTCAGTTACTTTAAATGGGTAGTAGAGTGTTGGTGATGGCGCAAACCACCAATTCTCAACCAACCTCTTCCCCAAGACTGTTGGTGGCAGTAGATATTTACAAAACAAGTCATTTCCTTACGATAGAAAAATTACTAATAAATGCAATGTAAGAAATATTGCAAATGACTAATATAGTGGAAAAAATCTTTGATAAACTCTTATTTATAAATATTTTATTACAACTAATTAAATATAAACAGGAACAAAGGTAAAACTACAAGAATTCAGTATCAGATGAGTTAAGATTTTCTTTTTCTTTAAATTATTACATAAAACTCAAAGAACCTTTATAGTTTCATTTTACAGGGTTATAAATAACTTAATGAAACACTATAATTATACAGTCGTGGACATAAGTTTCAATACACATATGGATAACTTCAATATATTTCTGATTAATGTTTTTCTCGTACTGATCTGAGTGCTACTTGAGAATGGCACTTATATCTTTCCATTTCCTTGTTCCAACATCAATAAACGTCCTCCTACCTAGACCCTCCTCTTTGTGAACAAATTATCCAGCAAAATGTCTACAAAGAAAGCAGTAACATGCATCTTGACAGACTGAGTATATTAACCAAGGGAAAATATAATAATAAGATGTTCTAAATTTCCTATTATTTTCATTACTAGGGTAAGTAGCCAATATTAGTTGGCTGGGTTCATCAAAAGGGAACACAGAAATATCATTTGCTTGATTCGTTGAAATTTGTGATGTAGATGGACTGTTTGATGAACCTTGATGAGCCTGATTTATAGCTGGAGGCATTAATGTCACCTCTGGTTCACTAACACAAATCAAATCTGAATCTTGACTAGAGGAAGGAAGGTGTGGTGACAGTAGTGGCTGTGTCAGTATATGTTCCAGTTGTTGTCTTAACTTGTTGATTCTTGACTAGAGGAAGGAAGGTGTGGTGACAGTAGTGGCTGTATCAGTATATGTTCCAGTTGTTGTCTTAACTTGTTGAGTCTTGACTAGAGGAAGGAAGGTGTGGTGACAGTAGTGGCTGTATCAGTATATGTTCCAGTTGTTGAGTCTTGACTAGAGGAAGGAAGGTGTGGTGACAGTAGTGGCTGTATCAGTATATGTTCCAGTTGTTGAGTCTTGACTAGAGGAAGGAAGGTGTGGTGACAGTAGTGGCTGTATCAGTATATGTTCCACTTATTGAGTCTTGACTAGAGGAAGGAAGGTGTGGTGACAGTAGTGGCTGTGTCAGTTGGTGACAGTAGTGGCTGTATCAGTAGTTCCTGTTACTGAGTCTTGACAATAGTCTTGACAGTAGTTCCAGTTACTGAGTCTTGACAATAGTCTTGACAGTAGTGGCTTTATCAGTAGTTCCAGTTACTGAGTCTTAACAATAGTCTTGACAGTAGTGACTACATCAGTAGTTCCAGTTGCTGTTCTGTCATGATCATCCTTTAAAGAGGAAATGTGTTTATAGCCAATATAAAATAATTTTCTAATAAATATACTTCATGTCAGTTTATATAGTCTATTTGAAATATTGATGGATAAAACAAGCTGAAACTAAGTAAATTAACCTGGCCTGACCTAACCTAACCTGATTTGAGTCATCATCTAACCTAACCCAACCTAACTGACCCTATATTTATAAAATAATTTGCAACGTCTAATTTATATAAAACTAATTTACATAACCTGCAGAATAATGAATACCTACATACAACCAAAAGAACTACAGCTCTGTGCACACTATAGATAACCTTGTACATATATATTGTATATATTTACAGTGTGTGGTACATATAGATATATTATATTGTATATATTTACAGTGTGTAGTACATAAGGATATATTATGTTGTATATATTTACAGTGTGTGGTACATATAGATATATTATGTTGTATATAGTTACAGTGTGTGGTACTGATTGATCGATTGATATTAGGCCCCGAAACAGCGAGCTCATATGACGCTAGAAAAAGGTGATAGAGAGGTGTGACAGCAAGCAGATAGACAGAAAAAATGGAGAGTTGAAGAACTGAAAGCTAGTGGCTGGGTCCGAAGGGGTGCCAAAACCCTTAAAGCATTGCCCATATAACTGCAGGCAATACAGGGTGACAGTGTGTAGAGGAGTGGAGGTCATTGACTAATAAAAACAAAAACAAAAAATTGGAGCCTCCATTTCTCCATTGAATCTCCGTATTGACTTATGGGACCCACCACCACCACCAAAAGTCTGTCTTACTTGAACTGTGAGGGTAGAAGGACATATTATGATCACTCCTCTTTTACTGTAAGTACCATATATGTACGTAAAAACAACAGTGACATTATATTTCATAATGTTGTGTTGAAAAATGTGATTCTGACATGTTTTATAACGAAATTAGAGTATGAAAACTTACTTAGATATGTAAATTGAGTGTAAAAGTGAATATTGAGTCGATAACATTGTGAGGTGGCTACCCCTCCCCAGGTCGATAAACTTTCAGAGTTGTACAGTCACCAGCCATAATAGTTAGTAAGTATCCAGGTCCTCTTTGAATAACTTGATGATGTATTAAACGAGCTCCAGCAAGTATGTAGGAGACAGACTAAACATTGAAATTATTGGTTCACTGGTATGTCAGTCAGATGATTCCAATCTTCAACAACACCTAGCTGGTGCTCATGACTGTAGGCTACATGTTGAGAGAGAGAGAGAGAGAGAGAGAGAGAGAGAGAGAGAGAGAGAGAGAACTGCAACATGTCTGAGAGAGAGAGAGAGAGAGAGAACTGCAACTTTTCTGAGAGAGAGAGAGAGAGAGAGAGAGAACTGCAACTTGTCTGAGAGAGAGAGAGAGAGAGAGAGAGAGTGAGAGTGAGAGACCTTGTTTACCTGACAGAGCAATGGCGGTTGGAGCAAACACTGACTGTTGTCCACAGTATGGTGTATATTCATTATGAGTGAGTCAGTGTGTGTGTGTGTGTGTTCAATCATGAGTTTCCTGTCCTTCTAAGTAAATAAATGATTAAAATATAATACAGTGTCTTCTTTCATTTATCTTAAATTTCCATATTGCTTATCATAATATATATATATATATATATATATATATATATATATATATATATATATATATATATATATATATATATATATATATATATATATATATATATTCTGTTTTTGCCAACCAATATAGGAATTGACTAAGCCAACATAGCTACTAGGCGCAATCTACAGTTCAACCAGCGTATGGAATAAGGCCTTTCAGCTCCTTATATGACACGGTGAATAAAACCTACTCTTGTCGACGGAAAAAATGTCCGTCGACAAAATTGGTTTTTATTCACTGTAATTGATCATCACGCCAGTGTGATTTCACCATCCTTATATGACGTTATTGTTTCATCACACTACCAAATAACAGCTGCGAAAAAAAAACAATCAACCCTTAATTTGGTAAGCAGAACAAATATCAGCAAGTATTGTCTATATGAATGATTCATATTGACAAGTATGTTGTGTGGGTGGGAGGTAAACACAGGATAGAGCTTTGAGTTATTTTATTACTCTTACGTTTCGGACTACACAGAGTCCATCTTCAGAGAGAAATGACATAGAGAAGAGGGTACCCCGAGATATATATACCGGTGGTGGCCTACATTGCACCTGCCACTCCTTAATCTCACCTCACCCCCTCCTTTCTTTTATACTCCAGGGCTATACTGGCTGAGTATCTACACCACTTCATAAACCCTTCTCTATGATTATAAACATTTTTTTTTTTTGTACAAATGTATGCTGCTTCCAATGCTTTCCTCATTTTCTTATCCAAACCACTATGAATCTGGGTAAATTATTACATTCTTCAATATGCAGTACCAATGAATTAGCTGTGTTGTGCTTCCTTACGTCAGCTTTATGTTCATATAATCTTTTCTTTATACCTCTTCCTGTTTCTCCTATATACATCTTGTCACACCCATTACATGGAATACTATATATCACGCTGTTATTATTGACACGCTTGTTCTTGTTTGCCTGGGTTAGTTCGCCGATTCTCTTTCCAGATGATGTTGCAATTTTTAAGCCAACCTTGTTCATATGTCTATCTAATATCGAGCCAATATTAGAATTAGGTACACATACAAATCTTTTCTCATTTTTCTCGCTGTTATTAGTTTCATCTTTCTTTCGTTCGATGATTTTAAGTGCTTTGTTTTTAAGCTTAGTCAGCAAACCTGCAGGGTATTTCAATTTCCTAAATGCCTCTATTATATACTTAATTTCATCGTCCAAGCTGTCATTACTACATATCCTATAAGCTCTTAGAAAAAATCCTATCACCACTCCAGACTTAATCCTAGCATTGTGAGCAGATAGATATCTATAGATATATATAGATAGATGTCTATATCTTGTATTTGTATTACTTATACTATAGTTTGTCACATAACCATTATTCACAGTAGGCTACTACATAACAATGTAGTTATTTACCAAAGAAAATATATCTTTATATATTACGCGGGCTTTGCATTATCCAGAAGTGCCCTCTACCGTGGACCAGAGGGACTAGTTTGGAAAGCAACCCATTCACTTGTAAACTCTATTTACATATCTAATTATGTTTTCACACTATAATTTCGTTATAAAACATGTCAGAATCACATTTTTCAACACAACAATATGAAATATAATGTTACTGTCGTTTTATACATACATATATGGTAATTACAGGAAAAGAGGAGTGATGAAAATATATCCTTCCACCCCAACTGTTCGAGTAAGACTGACTGGTCACTGCCTCACTGGTGGTAGCTGGGTGACCTATGGCTATGGGGGAGTCCCTACAAGTACACAATCAGTGTTGCCACCCAAGACAACCATGTTATGGCGTGCGCCATTTTACAACTGCTTTGACGTTTTTCTTGTCACCCTACGTCCTCCACACTGGTGATGAGATGAGAATTCTCGTCACTTGCGGTTTAAGGAAACTGTCTTGTTGGCAAATTGGAAGGCTACTGAATCCTCCTAACTATACCAGAAAAAGGAAATCCTTAGTGGTTCTGAAAGCATATCTGTTTCGTGACATAATTTTGAGGAATCAGAGATATTCCTTAAGAAAACAGGTGGCCGAGTTTCCCACAAGTGTAAAAGTTATCAACTGAATCGAGGAGATATATCAACACGTTTGACAGTATGATAAAACGAGAACATCAGGTGTGATGGTATGATAACGTGTAACAGTATGATGAATCGACAGCATCAGGTGTGATGGTATGATAACGCGTGACAGTATGATGAATCGAGAACATTAGATGTGATGGTATGATAACGCGTGACAGTATGATGAATCGACAGCATTAGATGTGATGGTATGATAATGTGTAACAGTATGATAAAACGAGAGCATCAGGTGTGATGGTATGATAACGTGTAACAGTATGATAAAACAAGAGCAACATGGTTGACGGTATAAGACCACAGTATCAGAGTCTCATCCTTCATGTAATCTGGGAGAAGGTTGAACTGGTTGATGATAGACACACAACTTGATTTGGCTTAACGCCGGGATATGTTTTTATCTTTGAGGTCAGCTGTGCGATATATATATCTTGTTCCTGTCTCAGAGAAGAAAAATTTATGTTGTCTAAAAGTCAACATTATTTAATAACAAATGTACAGTTGCGGACACATGAAACAGACACATTTTGAACGGTCCCCTTATAAAGTATAGAATAGGACACACCTCTATACACAACGTCTCATATTACCCTATGATCAATGAGGGGTCTCATTTCAGGTGTGTCTGTTTTATATGTCCATAACTGTACAATAATACACTAAATACACAAAGAATTTTGTCTATTCTAAAACACTACTTGTGTGAAACCAAAGAAAAAACCATCTTAATGTAATGACAAATAAGTAGAATATTGCAATATTGAATATTTGTTTCTGTTTAAAGGGGGAAGTATTGTGTTGGTAAATCTGGAGCAACTGAGTTCTCTAAACTATTCCAAGTAACAGGACACCATTATTTTTGTTCATCTGGTCCTGTTTCCTGGCATACTTTGGAGAAATTCAGGCTCTATAATTTACTAAAATTACAGTATACTATATCCCCTTAATAAAGATTACATGTGTAAGTATGGAAATGGAGTGGTTGGAAGGGAGGTGGACTGTAACTCAATTATTATTATCACAACACATTACATATAGACAGAGAGGTGGGTATGTGTATGGACTGTGACTGAACTATATAATTATCACAACACATTACATATAGACAGAGAGGTGGGTATGTGTATGGACTGTGACTGAACTATATAATTATCACAACACATTACATATAGACAGAGAGGTGGATATGTGTATGGACTGTAACTGAACTATATAATTATCACAACACATTACATATAGACAGAGAGGTGGGTATGTGTATGGATTGTAACTGAACTATATAATTATCACAACACATTACATATAGACAGAGAGGTGGATATGGAGTGGTTGGGAGGGAGGCAGCAAGTCTTAGTTAGTACATGTGACTGAACCAATTATCACAAACTTTATTCCTGCCAAAAAACGAGAGTATATTATACAGTATGTATACGATAATCAACACCAGGGACCCTCAAGTTGTATCATAAGTAGTGGGTGCCGTTATTTGTGTGAAGGTCTTTCTGTTATAGATCACCAAGCACAGAAATACTATGAGTTCACCATGGTATTAATGTATAACATTGAACAAACTGTTATAGATCACCAAGAACTGAAATACTATAGGTTCACCATGGATTTAAGAGAATAACATTGAACAAACTGTTATAGATCACTAAACACACAAACACTATAAGTTCTCCATGGTATTAATGTATAACATTGAACAAATTGTTATAGATCACTAAACACACAAATACTATAAGTTCTCCATGGGGATAAGAGTATAACATTGAACAAACTGCTATAGATCACCAACCAATACTATGTTAAGAGTTCACCAGCAAAATGTCAGTGAAATAATAATAATAATAATAATAATGGCTGTGGTGAATACTCGAGTGAGGTGTTACGAGAAAGAACAAGAGAGAATTGTTTCTCTTTTAGAAGTGAAATAATCCATGAATTATATGGATTGTCAGTCGAGTGATTATTTATCTATAATAATAAGTTGAGTTGTATGTATGTATATATATATTTAAGGATCCCGATAAAACTACATTGAATATGTTATGAATTTAAGTCGTTGATATTTTTTTATATGTCTCAACATGAATGATGAATTTAATCTGAAAGTGAGAGATTAGTCGTAGCAAAATTGTACAAAATTATATAAAAAAAACTTACCTGATATCGTTTCAGTTTTCGTGGCAGAAAATTGGAAATGTCGAGAATAAAAGAACGATGGTGTAAATACTTTGTTGGAATGATGTTAAAAGTGAATAAGACGAAGGATTAATTCATTATATCAAAGAACAACTCAACAACGTTCATCTCTGAAATCACATCTTTGGATTTCGTAATTTAAATTCGTGTATATCCACCCAAATGTAGTAATATAATAATAATAAAGAATAATTAAATTGGAAGATAAGGAAATGAGATATTAATAATGACATAACCTATTTGGGAAAAGTAACGTGATAATTTTTCGCCAATAAATTTAATTTATGTATTATACGTGGTGAACTTTTATTGTTGTGATGTTAAAGAAATCACCTGTTATTGTCGAATTGAAAGGCTACTGATTTCTCCAAAGTATGTTACCAAACAGATTCCCCACTCGTATACTGATTGAGGTAATAAACTGATCTCTGGCAAAGTTTGGAGTTTTGGAGTAATCAGTCACCCTCCAATTAATGTAAAGAGAAGAGGCGACTCCTTTATTGTGTTTTTATATAAGGGGATTGGATTTCGTACGAGTATTATTATCTATACTGAAGTTTTACCGTTTCAGAACATTTCACTCGGCAATACCGAATATTTCGCCTCATTCAAGTTAAATCTGTTAACGGGAATGACACCAAGATCGACAACAACACTTTCTTTAATTAATTAAGGGGACAGTATACTGTACTTTGGGTTAATTGATTCCTCCAAAACTTACCAAGAAACAGGACCAGATTAACAAAAATAATGTTTGTTGCATGGAGTAGGTTGTAGGAATCATTTGCTCCATATTTACCAACACTGTACTTTCCTCTTAAGGAAACATACAAATACATATTACATGTTGTAAACAAGTGTTGTCGTGATAAAGTAATGACGTAGTTTACAGATGCCACCTTCAGGGTGTGAGGGAGTGAGGGAGGGTTAGAGTGTATAAAAGAGCAATGCCTCAACAATCAGACACCAGACGTCACCACCACCAGTCCGACTTGACTCAGACATGATGCAGTGTGCCAACATCTTCTTCATTCTCAGCATTGGGTTCGCCCCGGCTGCTCTTGCCTGCAGTGACTTGAGTGAAGACCACTGTAAGTTGGCCTATTAATATTACAATTTATTAGTCTTGTGTTTTAAATATATTCCACGTCGGTGGTCACTGTATGTACAATATAATTATAATTATATTCCATACCATCATACTTTAATATTATTCCAGTAGTGATCATTCGTGTTTATTCACAACAGGTCCCTTGTTGGATCCAAGCTCCCATAACTTTAGAATCCTTGAAGCTTCCACAGCAATCCACCCAAACCAACAGGTGTTGTTTGAAACTTGGGATCCACTCAACTCCCTCCTCTTATTATAAAGTATACAACATTTTCTCGTGGCTCATACTGTTAATTGTGGCTTTTGCTGCATAAAATAGGCTCGAGTATAAAACACCAAACTATGTCTTGGTGACTTTCAATATAATGATGTGCTAAGTTTATTCATAAATAGAAAGTTAGTATCCTCTTACGATTTCTTCTGCTAAATGAAAGTAGAAGTTTTCTCGTGATTGCATGTTTCCCAAGTAGGCTATAGGTCGAGATCAATTTTGTTCCACATTTTGCTAAATATTTGAATTGTCAACATTTTCTTTTTGAGTCAATGATTTAGCTGGAATCATCATTTATGAATCCACATGGAACTTACTAGACGTGTCCATTTGTATAAGAATCATATGTTTTACATCAAAACAACACATCAAATGTAGTAGTGTGCTCGGTTGGAATGGACTCTGAGCAAACCAACTGATGGATCTTATACATTCTTGGCAAAGTGTTGAACAAATCAATGAGTCACCAACTTGGCAACATATATGATTAATGTTAAGTTAGTTCAGTCATTTAATTCTCTATGTCATTCAATACTGCAATACTTTCTGTGTTTATGTTAATTAAGTGTTTGAAAGGTTTCATTAGCCAATCAATACTGCAATACTTTCTTTGTTTATGTCCAATGGTTGGAAGGTTTCATTAGCCAATTAATACTGCAATACTTTGTGTTTATATCCAATGGTTGGAAGGTTTCATTTAGCCAATCAATACTGCAATACTTTCTGTGTTTATGTCCAATGGTTGGAAGGTTTCATTAGCCAATTAATACTGCATTACTTTCTTTGTTTACATTCAGGAAATAGAATGAGTTCAGTAACGAATATTTGTTTATTTATGTTCAGTCAATGAGTTTTGCCTGGAATCTCAAAGTGTTATGTATCCATCTGTGTGTGTGTTGATGGAAGGATGACAGGAATGCCTTGTCTGTAGTTGAGGGACGGATCATCTACCTACCTACCTACCTACCACACACCACCATAGACCAGGCAGGGGTGTACAGTTGTGGATATATGAAACACACACACTTGAACCGGGGCCCATCATTAATCATAGAGTAGGATGAGATGTTTTGTGCTGATTATAAGGTACCCGTTTAAAGTGTGTCTGTTACATGTGTCCGCAACTGTTCTTATTTTAACCCTCTCAAAGATAGTTCAAGTTCTAATCTCTCTATAATTTTTCAGATATGACCAGGATGAAGATTATATCACCAGAGAAGTCCTTTGAAGTGTCTACAAGCGAGGGTATTATCAGCAGTAAATTTGAGGTAATGAACTGAAGAGTTATACACATTGTCAGTTCAGGTGTACTGTACTGTTAACTAATGTTTACTGTACTGTTAACTAATGTTTACTGTACTGTCAACTCCTGTGTACTATATTGTTCTTTGGATTTTGTTTGTTTGAGTATAAATAATGGTGATCGTGATAACAACCAATATTCACACAATTAAAATTAATCAGCAACACTTCCTACGATACAAGGTTATTCTTTGAATATCTCTATTAATAGTAAACCTTGGCAAAATATCTTTCATCCTCAGAAAATGTGTTGTCTTTGAAACATAATTATCAGCTTTAAAATATGAATGGCTGTATTAAATACTGCTATTTACTAGACCAATTTTATATTCAACAGCTGGAAGATTGGAAAGCTGCTTCTGTGAGGTGTTGCCGTATATATCTACCTAGCCCTCAACACCAAAAACTAGTTATGTATTATGACGGGCAAACAGCTGCTGAGTGGCTAAGGTGAGTTAAATGTGTGAACGTCTGTTATTGTTACTTGATGTTGTGTATTTTACTGGTGTTGCTGCAGTCAATGTTTACACATACATACTAATGTGTATTTTACTGGTGTTGCTGTAGTCAGTGTTTGCACATACAGACTAATGTGTTGTTACTTGATGTTGTTTATTTTACTGGTGTTGCTGTAGTCAGTGTTTACACATACAGACTAATGTGTGCATGACAATTCATTATCTCAACTGTTAAATTATATGGAATGACTTAAGGCTCTCTATAATCCCCGTAAAGTATGACCTTCCTACCTTGTGGGTTTGTGTATTAACATTATCTGAACTTGTCATTTGTTCTTCATATTTCCAGACATAGCAATGACAGCCATAAGTGGGTTATATTGTTTTTACTCATACATTATTTATAAAAATAGAATTATTCAATTAGCTATAGTCAAACTAGAGTATACTGAGCCCTAGGGTGGGGTCCGGATTAAGAGCGGCAATGCCAAATCATCACCAAAACAAACCCATATCGTTAAAATTTTAATGCATAAGTCAATTTGTAGTAACTCTAAATATTCGATATATAATACAATGTAAAAAGAAGTATTTATAATGACGAGTTAGGTTCATTGTAAGTATATTTACAACAACTCTATACAACATGTGACATGCTATTTTGCACATGGTGCCACATCTCCTGTGACAAAGGGTTAATGGCGGGTCAAGGACGAGTGTACTCATGTCAGTCACCTGGTCATTCTCTCACCAACCACTATGGACGACACATCTCCCAAGTGCGTCATTGTTTTCCACAGCCAAGCCAAGGAAATTATTTATAATGTAAATAGATATTTCCTCCATGAGAAGGCCAATAGAGGACCCCTATTAGATCCCTCTCAGTAAGTTGCTCGTACAGCGAAGGCAACCCCATTAAATTTATCACAGAGAATGTTGGATACCATGTGGGTATGTTTTGGTGATGATTTGGCAACGCCGCTCTTAATCCTCGACCGTACCCGAAGACTCGGTATATTCTGGTTTGACTATAGTAAAAAATTAAATAAATCCCTTAGTCACTAAGTCATTTAACAAATCAATCAATCAGTCAAACAACCAACAGAGAGAGAGAGAGAGAGAGAGTTACGTCATAAATAACTACATAATGAATAACATTACAGTTCTGACAGTGACACCTTAACGGCAGATGAGGAATATATCTTGGAGAATGACTTTACCATTGACCTCACCGATTCAAATGGATTATCAAGTACTTCGAACGAAGCACCAGCAGCACAAGTGGAATGTAGCATAGCACGTTACGTACCCAGCCAGAATTGAGGAAAGTTTTCCTTAACTTTGCCACAAACTGATCATATACGAGTATACTGAATTGGTCTGTTCCTTGATGCAGTATAGGATTTTCATATTATTGTCAATATCTTACCACCTTAAAAGAGTTATTATACAGTCTTGATAATAATAATAATACAAAACAAATTTATTTCCAACCATCAACTTAATTTTCTCTCACACTACCAGCGAGTTGCCTCACATCTCTGCTGACGTCAAAGTAATAATATATATATATATATCCTGGACCAACCACCACCTTTATTCTCACACTACCAGCGAGTTGCCTCACATCTCTGCTGACATCACAGTAATAATATATATATATATATATATATATATATCCTGGACCAACCACCACCTTTACACACACTACCAGCGAGTTGCCTCACATCTCTGCTGACGTCACACTAATAAGGATGGTAAACAAGAATAATCATAGGTGGTGTTAACGATGGTGTGGTACCAATACGATGGCTGCTCTGTTGTTGATCTATGGAGTCATCGTACTACACCATCGTTTGTCAACACTATGGATATTCTTGGTTACAGTCCATATAATATTGTTCTTGACAGACAATTCTATTTAACTATAGCAATTATTATTATGGTTTTAACATGGATATTCTTGCGTACAGTCCATATAGTATTGTTCTTGTCAGACAATTATATTTCACTATAGAAATTATTATTATGGTTGCATTATATATTTTTTATTCATTTAATATTCACTGACTTGTTGAAATTAAATTTAGTTTGAGATATTATTTCCTTGGTCAGTAATTGGTAACAATTAATTCTTAGCAGACATATTTACTTTGTTTGTATTGCACCATTACTCAGTTAATAAAAATAAATACATCACTATTACTGAGTATAACTTTCCTTTCCCTTGTGGTTTTCTTTACAGTGAAGAAATATCATGATAAAACCTTTAATTGACTTAAGGTTGTAGTACAGTGTTGGTAAATCTGGAGTAACTGATTCATCCAAACTATTCGAAGCAACAGGCCACCATTATTTTTCTTAATGTGGTCCTGTTTCCTGACATACTTTGGAGGAATCAAGTTAGTCCAGTATATCAAAAGTGTACTGTCCCCTTAAACCCAATGTCACCAAGTATATATTATGTTCTCTGTGTAGAGGCCCCATACATGGCCTCCCCTATATTCCTTCATTTGTTGGCCCACGCTCCTAGCCTCAGTCATCCCAAGGAGTGGCAGTTGTACTAATCCATTTCCAGAAGCCGAGTTCGGCGTTAATTCCCCGGAAGGGGTTCACACAGACCACTGAGGCGGTGGCGAGGCATCTCTGTTTACGAACAAAGATGGACCGCCAAACACATATGAGATGTGCTGCTCTCGATTTTTCATTAATGCAAGATATTCTATGAACCAGAAGTACCCATGATAATGAAAACATATTTAGATTTCAAGATGAAAAGGCATTTGCTCGCCTAAAGGATATTGAAAAGAATTTGAAGAGTATTGAAAAGAATTTAAAGGAAAATCCATAATCAGCTCATAATTCTACTGAAGGAAGTGTGATTATAGTTTGTATAAAGTTTTATTACTTTGCATGAAGTTTGTGGATTAAATGAAGAAGAATACACATTGCAATTCAGTTTTTCTTTTGTAAGGAAAGAATTTACGGGCAGTAGTGGATATTGTATTGAAGAATACATGTATAAATTAGTATTACTTGTAAATTAATTCCGTAAGATCATAGAAAACTAGTCTTCCTGCAGTGAAGCGCTCTGATTGGTTCGTAGGTTTGATTTGAAGTATAGAGCAGATCTGAGTCATCATCTAACCCAGTGATTCTTAACCTTTTTCAATATATGCACCCCTTTCAAATCAGCAGTCAGTTCTCGCACCCCTCTATTGCTGAAAAAAAAAAAAAAATGCTAAAACTGAAATACGTGGTTTTAATAAGTACATTTGTAGCCATCACAAAACATTCCATGAAAGTATTGTAATGGCTACACCGCTACAGTAATGATTTATGTTATATAAACCGACCATTTAAATACATGTGAAGAAAGCAAAATCAGAAATGATTCACAACCAATCCTCCACCCTACTGTATATGTATCAATAAGAAAATGTTATTAAAACAGGGAAACCATAAATCACTCAAACAGATGACTGTGTGTTAATGGTACGGGAGGGTGGTGACGATAACCTCCCTCCCTCTGTGTCACCTACGTGTCCTCCCTCCCTCTGTGTCACCTATACTTGTCCTCCCTCCCTCGTCCCTCCGAATCACATACATATTTACTCGAGTCTGTTGCAACGTTGGTACTTCATTAGGAAATTAGGTGTAGGTTTTTCTCTAGCTCAAAACACTGCTGTAGCAAAAATATTATTTTTTTTTGCAGAAAAAAATAACATGCGTATATAAAAATATAATTTGCTTTAATTATGCCTATCCTCGCACCCCCTAGGAACCGGCCTCGCACCACCTAGGGGTGCGAGCACCCCTGGTTAAGAACCACTGATCTAACCTAACTCAACCTGACTGACCCTATACTTAAAAATAATTTGCAACGGCTAATTTGTATAAAACTAATTTACATAACCTGCAGAATAAGGAATACCTACGTACAACCTAAAGAACTAGAGCTTCTGTGCACACTATAGATAAACTTGTCTATATACATATACTGTAGATATATGACGTATATGGCGCTAGAAAAAGGTGATAGAAAGGTGTGACAGCAAGCAGATAGAAAGAAAAGATGGAGAGTTGAAGAACTGAAAGCTAGTGGCTGGCCGCTGGGGCTGAAGGGGTGCCAAAACCCTTAAAGTATTGGCCACATCACTACAGGCAATACTACAGGGTAATTAATAACAGTGTATATAGGGGTGGAGGTCATTGACTAATAGTAAAAAATATTGGAGCCTATATTTCTAAATATTGAATTATGGGATTTTGTTACTTATTTATCAAATTGTTGAGTATAATTATCATAATTATACAGGAATTGGAGTTAATATTGTATATCATTGACAAATTTTGAATGTGTGAAAATTTTAGGTCCTGTGAAAAACTTAAAATGTTCAACTAAGTTGTTATTTGGACTTAAGACAGTGTTGCCAGGTGCAGGGAAATTTCTATGTTTTAGGAAATTTTGAAGTCCACACAGGGAAAGTATATAAAGATTGTTCAAGAGTTAACAAGGAAATTTCTACCAGACGAATACCCGAAAGACCGTCAATATTCAGGAGTAAAATAGGAAATTATTGCATCAAGAAGGGAAATTTTAAAGGTAAAGTTAGGACATTTTCTTCAAGCAGAGCTGGCAACACTGACTGGAGATGTCAACACTGTCATGGCGGGAGTGATTGACACACGTCTTATTATTTTGGTTATAATTTGTGAATAATGGAATAACCTACACGGCTACACACTAAAAGGGTTTACTGAGGCTACAGGAACTCCTTATATATATTATAATGGTGAGTTTACCCTTGTGTATATGAAGTTATGAAGGTAAATAATACACTATATTATAATGGTGAGTTGACATGTTGTATAGTGAGTTAAGATAAATAATACACTATATTATAATGGTGAGTTGACATGGTGTATAGTGAGTTAAGAAGGTAAATAATACACCACAGCTAACAATACAGTATAATGGTGAGTTTACATGTTGTATAGTGAGTTAAGAAGGTAAATAATACACTATAGTATAATGGTGAGTTTACATGGTGTATAGTGAGTTAAGAAGGTAAATAATACACTATAGTATAATGGTGAGTTTACATGGTGTATAGTGAGTTAAGAAGGTAAATAATACACTATATTATAATGGTGAGTTTACATGTTGTATAGTGAGTTAATTATGAAGGTAAATAATACACAATTATAATGGTGAGTTTACATGGTGTATAGTGAGTTAATTATGAAGGTAAATAATACACCACAGCTAACAATACAATATAATGGTGAGTTGACATGGTATAAAACCCTTAAGGGGCTATTGTCTAATTGATAAATTGGGTATTATTACAGAAGTACTGCGTTCTTGGCTAGGGCCGTGCAGTGTTACCACATCCGACTAGGTCCCGGGAATTTGCCCCGGTCACTTTATGATAGTTTACACCGGTAATATCCCGATAGTTTGCCCAGGTTAGGTCCCGGTAGTCTGCTGTGGTCTAGGTTAGGTTAGGTCAGGTCAGGTTAGGTCAGACTAATTTCCAAATTATGTTTGTAAATCTCGAAAACGGGGCGGGGCATCTCCGAGAGAAACACCATAGACGAAAAGTGTCTTAGAATGGTCCTAAATAGTGGGTAATGATACTAAAATATACAATATAGTGAACTCAGTACTTCTGTAAATTTACCAATTATTGAAAGTCTGCTGATCCGTCGTAGTTAACTATACCAGAAAACAGACACTCTCAATGGTACAAATTAGGGGATTAATTTCGGGGCAGAGTTGGGAGGAATCAGAGATCCTCCAATTCACCAACAAAAGAATCTCCCCTTAAGCATACAAATAGGGAATCAAAGGCAGGATACATATTATAGATTTTGGACTGAGGTCACCCAAAGGCTCTTCTCCGAAAAGTCTAATAAATAAACCGGGTTGAATATTTTCTTTGCTTTAACGCCGTGCAATTACAAAGATTTTAAAGATACTGGAAAATATATCAAAGTGTCTCGTGTGTGTGTGTCATTCATCACTCTCTTGGACCTTTCGTGAACCATTTGTGTGTGAGAGATTACAGTCTGACTATGCCAAGACGCTTCCCTATGTCAAAGAATAAATACAGTCACTAATAAGGGTATAATGTACAGCCGGCAGCATAAATTCGCGTCCATTCCATGATTTTTATAATGCTAATATGACCAGATAAAGTTACATTTTGAACCAACTTCTATTCTAATAACATATATATTTTACTATTTGAGATGTACAGTTGAGCAAGTAGAAAGTGCAAGAAAAATATAGCTGTATCTGGCAACACCTCCACCTCTACTCAAAGTTCAGACAATCAAGTTCCACCTTACATTGGCTATGGGTCCCCAGGTATTCATTCATAAAAATACGAAAGCTTACTACAAAGAACTGCCAGATGTTGCCATATACAGCCATACTTTTCTTGCACTTTTTACTTGCTCAACTGTACACTCTCCCAAAAAAGTATCGGCATTAAAACGAATGAACGAAAACGACAATAAACGTAGCATTATGGTACATTACTTTGAATCTTATAGATAGTGGTATTCCTGCCGATCAGTTGCCAATTATGCATATTCGTATTGCTTCATGAGTCGGAGAAACTATAGTGGATGCAAATCGAAACATATTCGCATTTCTTCACCTATTAGAGAAATTTCAAATATTATCGTAAGATTTGCCCCTTTCTAATGTTGAAAACTCAGCTAATCCACACCGCAGTTGCCCGAATGGTATATAACATTATCTCTCTCTTTATTTATTTTATTTTATTTTTACTTTTTTTTTTATATACCTCTACCTCGGGACAGGAGGCCGTCAGTCGTGGCCTGAGACTGAGGCCCCGAGATTATCGAGTGAAGCTTTGAGGTGTTGGTTGCTTCACATGTTTGTTTATACACGTCACTTTCTGGAGAGGGCAATGTCTGTTTGTGTTACTTTACAAAACCTTATTTAGAAGTATGAGAAGAAAAAGCATAAGCCTACTTAATCCTACTCTATGCTATAACTGCATTATATTTAAGACAAAATAATACAATTACAGCGAATCTACTCAAAGATTCCTTTTTGGTTAAAATCCGATTTGGTAACTTTATTCTCTGGGTTATCATTCTCATATTCAATAATTCAGTAAATTCCCCCTCCCCCAAAACCATCAATCATTAAAATTTCATAACGTATATCTGTAAAAATGAAGTCACAACTCTTACTCCACGACTTGCCTAATGCATGAATTATGTATGCTAGACTCTAGAGACTAACGTGAAATCCTCTAGCAGCTAGACTAGAGGATTTCACGTTAGTACAGAAATGAGAGTCAACTCATTGCCAGCAGGAATACCAACCCCACAGTACAGTCATACATGTAGCTTCGATCTTTTCTCAGCAGGATCTAGCCAGCAATGCCGATACTTTTTTGGGAGAGTGTACAGTCGTGGTCAATAATAATCATCCATATAAGAGTACCTCACGTAAGATTTTGACAGCTTCCCTCTGATCCTTAGCAGATAAACTTTCCAATAAATAGGTTAGGTACCATCGTTTAATTTAATACAAGCAGCTACACACTACTTAAAACAATAACATTATATGTGAACATGAAAACATTAGACAGTAAATTGTTAAAGTTACCCATATGTGGATGATTATTATTGACCACGACTGTATGTCTGTCATTTCTGCATTTCACTAATGTTACAACATCACAAGGCTCATACTTTCGCAGGTGGAAATGAAGCGAACTAATGCTGCTGACTGTACAGTACTGAGGATAATTTATCTGTTAAGGAATACATTTTTTTTTTTTTTTTTTTTTTAGTATACTGCCAGCTTCCTTCAAAATATAACAATGATTCCAATTAGCCTACTGTATTTTATTGGTGCCATTAAGGATACATTTCTTTCGCATTAGTTGATCACGTCTTTCGATGGCTCAAATTTTACACACTTGATTGCATTGTCTAATGCCTTCTCCACTTATGTTTTCATTTGCTTACAGCTGTTTCATTTGCTTACAGTTGTTAAAAAATATGAATAAGAAATGGTCATGATTAAAAATAAAGATCACTGATATAAAAATGATAATATTAATAATGAAGGGAAAAAATGAAGAAAAATACCAATAATAAATTTACATAGTGCTGATAGAAGATAAGGAAAACTACTGGCCTAAAAATGATAATAGTAATAATACGAAAGAGGAAAGAAAAAAAATAATGAAGTCTGAGAATACAAACGAATTTGGTCGGGTACCTCACAAGACGTTAGTAATTAAGGGTGAAGATTAGGTCATTAAAGCCTAATTACTGGCAACGAATCCATGATGAGGACACCCTTACATCACACAGCATCGTCGTCAATTGTTTAGTACAGCAATTAAAGGCATCAAACAAACCAATAATTACATCACGACCTTCTATATCAGTTTGGACACGAGAGAGAGAGATATGAACCAGTCTGCTGCCACGACTATCCCAGATGGAACGTCTCTCCTTCACTCCCTTACTTACACTCTTCCTTTTGATCGCAGAGAGTGAGTGTTCGTGCTTTCTTTGTTATCCACTAATGGTATGGGTGTGTATGTATTGCACTGTTTGTAATTTATCTGTGAACAGTAAACCATTTTGTACAGTCGGCGGCAAAAGTTCTGTCGCCTCATTTGCTTCACCGAGGCACGCGATGTTCATAGACTCGAGATTATTAGGTGTAGAAAACGTGCGTATTTCTCGAGCCCATGAACACTGCATGTCTCAGTGAAACGGGTGAGGCGACACGACTTCTGCCGCTGACTGTACATTCTCCCCCACTGCCATTTTCATCACTCCAGCGTTGTCAATGTGTGATGTGTACCCCACAAGGTGTGAACCGCCTGTTACGACTCGTATAATTATCTTAAACACATGCCAGTGCTAGTGGGGGACCGGGGGAGGTTAAGGGAGGGGTGTTGGTATGGGAGTGGTGTGGTGTACAGTACGTAGGCAAGTTAGTGCGGGGACTGTAAGTAGTAATGCTGTAATATATCAACTATATAATTTTATATCTGTTACTGAGCAAACATGACAATAGTAGACCACACCAATGTGTTGGTTAGGAAAGTCCTTTATTATTGTTTGTTATCCATATACTATGCACTCAAACAGTAAAAAAAAAAATAATTTTGGTTCATGAGATAGTAGCTAGTCTCAGCCAGAGAAATTATATTGAATGTGGAGTTTGAGAACGTCACCATATGTTCCTAGAACATACATCAAAAGAGGCCTCATAAATTTCCATTGGTTGGTCCCTCCAAGTTAATTATTGTGACATGGATTTTTGTTCTGTCAATTATAACAAATTCCATCATATTACGAGCATTGTGAACATTGGTAGTAGTGTCATGACTGTTGATATTTTACGAAGAATTTTGACCGCTCCGACCCGGGTAATATTTTATCATTACATATTGAACCTTTACACACTTCAGTTTTGACATTACTAAGCGGTTAGTGACGGATTGAGAGAAGATGCCAACGAAATAGATACATTAAAAATTCAAGTCGCGAATGCCTTGGAGGTCATCTCTCTCTCTCTCTCTCTCTCTCTCTCTCTCTCTCTCTCTCTCTCCACACATTAACTGGCGTGCACAGTTGTGACACTGACCTGGTTCACTTACGGATTTAGGTTTTTATTAGCATCATAGCGTCATAGTCTAAACTCAATTAATTTTACTAATATAAGTCGTCTTGTGTAAATGGGGGTATTGTTTGTAAATCACATTATAAATCACATGTTCCTCACCTCTGAGTAGTGTGTGTGTGGTAGAGACTGTTGTAGATCGTGGCTGTACAGTTGGCCTCAGCAATTCGTATACACACTCTAGGATTCAAAGGTTTACAACACACAGATAATATAAGTGTATGTAAATGCAACACAACATAATAATAGGTTTGTTGTTTTGCAATCACAGAGTCACTTGGTAGACCAGTCACTTCAGTACTTTCACAATAATGACCTCGCTTGTGTACGAATTCTTGTGGCCAACTGTACATGGTTGTGCAAATGTTTAGCGTAATTTGTCTTGGATTACATTACATTTACCGAAAAAGCTAAGAAACTAAATAAGGAAATTGACCATTTTCGCCAAGTTGAACAAATGAAGTATAGGATAAAAGCTTACGATTTCTATTGTTCTAATCTATCGCAGTTTTCGGTAACATGATTATAACCTTACCTACTCATTTATTAGCCGTTGTTGTGTTGGTGTTGATAGTATTTCTTTCCTTTTCAATTACTAGGAGGATGGTCTGCTCACTGTCTCCATCAGCCCTCAACTGCCTCGACCACCCACAGCTTCCCTCACCTAGTACTGAGGTACAGGTACAGGCATCACCCACCTAGAGGTAGTACTACCCACCTTATCTTCCCTCCTCATCCTCCCTCGCTACTCAGAACAGACCACAATACCTCGCTGCTGTCCGGGAAGAACGAGTCTCCACCCACAAAAGTCGATCATCTAATCACAAACCATGCACAGAAAATGAGCAACCACGTACCGGTATCATCATCATCATTTCCAACAGATCAGAACCCACAAATGACAACCCACACATCGCAGATCAGACATCATGCACCACCAGTGTCAAATCACACAATAAACAAGGTCCCACCACAAATGGCACTTCACGCAATCAATAACAACAAATCCCACAACTTCACAGGCCACACATCGACGACACTACTCACAACCCACACACCACCACAACAAATCGTCACAATCCATACACCACCGAAAATCACCAAGAACAACAACGACCCACAACCTCCCACAGATGACACAGCGCAACCCATAGCAACAACACAGACATTCAACCATTTGTCTTCTCAGCTCCTCTTCACTCATTCACTCAAATACCACCACGTCACTGCTGCCGCCCTGTTCCTCTCGTCCAGCGTGACCCATGACTTTCAGGCGACAACCTCCAACCACCTACCCTTTGCCAGTCTTTCTCACGCCCTTCTCTCGCTTCTACTGATGACCTTTCGCGATGCTACCTCTCTCCTTATACTACACGACGGTACGGCAGCGGCTCGTGAAGTCCTAACGCATTTTCTGCAGGAGAAAGACGGTCATCAGGGACACTTCCCAGAGGAGAGAGACGTGCTCCTGGTGACACAGATTAGGGACCTGAGCCTCCTGATGCCTAGAAATGATGAGGTAGACGATGATAGTAATTCCGAGGGACACGACACACATCACTTCGACCTCACCCTCGTTATATTTCTCGACCACCACCTCGTCAGCCGCTTCCTGGTGGCCAAGTCCCTAGGGTGGGTCTCAAGGCCTCTCCTGTTTTTCAGTGTCTCCGATGATGCCGCCAGCAGGTAAGAAATATAAGGAAGGAAATTAGTAAAGAATAAAAAAGTCACAATGGTTCACCTTGCTACTGTCCAAAAAAAAAAAGAACTTGAAAATAGATATATAATTTGCTTGTTGCATTAAAATATATCGCATTTGGCTGGAGCCATCTCTTAAATTAAATAGCTTGATCATTCTCTGTTCTGCACCTTTTGCCTGAAATGAAACATGATTATATATATATATATATATATATATATATATATATATATATATATATATATATATATATATATATATATATATATAGAGAGAGAGAGAGAGAGAGAGAGAGAGAGAGAGAGAGAGGGTATCTAATTGAATGTGACACAGTAAACCAGTTTCTATCCCCTCCCTCATCCTCAGGGAGGTATTGGATGTGAGCCTATGGATACGTCGTGTGACCCTACTACAGCCCCAGGAAGTCAGGTGGGGGGTAAAGGGGGAAGGGGAGTTAAAGTTTCAGATGAGCACCCTTCTCCCCCACACCCCAGCCCCTCACAATCTCATCTCACGGGTAGGTACTAGTTAGGTCTTAATATTATGTGTTGTGAGAAGTAAGTAGAAAAATGGATAAATGAGAACATTATTAACTACGTGGAGGGATTGGTTAAGGGGGTGCGGGAGTAGGGGGTCAGGCTTGGGGGGGTGTAGGGGGGTGCGGGAATATGGGACACTCTTTCTACTCACCCCAAGCCTGTCCCCCTATTCCCGCACCCCACCGTTCCCCCCCAATCCTGTCCCCCTACTCCCCCTAAGTGACTCATCCAAGTGTTCACTGTTATCATTATTGCTACACAAGTTATCTATTGGGTTCTGTCAAAAGAGGTCTTTGTGTATATTGATGAAAAGTGCTTTATTCTAGTTGGTCTGACACTTTTTGGGACTTATTTAGAAAGCGATGATTAATAAATGATATTGTTGCAATCATAATCGGCTAACCATCAAGGATAATGAAAGACAGTAATAATATTCACAATGGATAGAACATAACATTAGTCCGACACTGTACAGAGCAGGAATAATGTTTTGTCCTTCAGCCAGCCAGCCAGCCACATGACTCCAGCCTTCTCAACCATTTTTACCTCTCTCGTTCTTTTGCCTTATCATTTAAATACCCACCTGAGCCACCTCTATGCCACCTTCCACCTGGTCCACTCCTTGGTATTAATAACTCTCCTTGGCTACCACCTTCCACCTGGTTCCTCTCCTTGGTATTAACTCTCCTTGGCTATCACCCTCCACCTGGTTCCTCTCCACCTCATACCCACAATTCCTCTGCATCAGTATGTTTGTTTGTGTGTGTGTGTAAATTCGTGCATGTATGTTCGTGTGTGTGTGTGTGTAATTATGTGCATGTATATTTGTGTGAGCGTGTGTGTGTGTAATTACGTGCCCACATGTTACCACCACGCTGACCCTATCTTCCCAAAAGCTTGTGACCCCAGGAGACCCAAGCCTGAAGGAGCACCATCTGTTTCCTGACCCACATTCCGACTTCCACGGTCACGTTTTCTACATAGCCAGTTGGATTGATGACTTCCCTTACCTCTTCTACGACAGCGGTAGGTTAGGGACTTTAATGTGATCTGTTTCTATGCATTATTATGGGGATATTGCATGCTCGTCTCCAGTGTACCATAAGTATGTTATTGTTACCCTCTATACAGCATCAGTCAACCAACCCACCAAACCACCAACCAACCCACCAATCACTCCATCAACCAACCCCATCACCCATCAACAAATCAACCCATCAATTATCCCATCAACAACAAACCAACCCACCACTCCATCAACCAACCAACCCACCAATCACCCCATCAACAAACCAACTCAATCACCCATCAACAAACCAACCCACCAGTCACCCCATCATCAACCAACCAACCAACCCACCCTCCAATCAACCAATCCAATAACCCATCAACCAACCAACCCACCATCCAATCAACCAACCAACCCATCAACAAACCAACCAACCATCCAATCACCCTATCAACAAACCACCAATTATATCATCAACCATACAACTAACCCCATCACCACCCCAATCAAGTTACCCACCACCACCACCACCACCACCAACGTACTGAGTCCACCTCCCTCCTTCCTTCCTTCCTTCCCTGACAGAAAATCGAGTGGTCGGTATAGGGGAGGCGATGCTTCGTGAAATCTCCCTCCGTCGCAACTTCACCTACCACCTTCAAGATATTCCCCCTGATGAGTACTGGGGAGAACTCATCAACAACACGTGGGTGGGAATGTTGGGTCAGGTGGTCAGAGGAGAGAAGGATTTTGTGATCAATGGTATGGCGTTGGTGAGGGATAGGTATCTAGCCACAGACTTCACCATAACTTACTTTAGCGACTCCTACAGTATAACGTTGCAGGTACTGTATATAGTCGTCGTTTAAAGTTAGTTAGTTCTGCCTGTCTGTCTGTCTGTTTGTTTGTTTGTCACCTCTCTGATATAATGATGTATGTTGAATTTTGACACACACACACATCCATTTATTTCATCTTCTATACCTTACGACACACACACACACACACACACACACACACACACACACACACACACACACACACACACACACACACACACACACACACACACACATCCATTTATTTCATCTTCTATACCTTACAACACACACACACACACACATAAACACACAGGCCTAGGATTTGATTAAGAATGAGTAGAGAGGAGTCTTAACGTGTTGGAGAGAGAGAGAGAGAGAGAGAGAGAGAGAGAGAGAGAGAGAGAGAGAGAGAGAGAGAGAGAGAGAGAGAGAGAGAGAGAGAGAGAGAGAGAGAGAGAGAGAGAGAGAGAGAGAGAGAGAGAGAGAGATCCCTGTATGAATCCATTTAACCATTCATTTTTTACCTACCTACCAACCATTTCCATCTTTCCCTATCAACAAAACATTCATCTAACAAACAACACGGCCTCAACTTTCACTCACCCTCCGTTTCCTTTCCAGATTCCCCCTCCGTCCCCTCTCTGGTTGTCTGTGGTGTATCCCTTTGGTGTGTGGGTGTGGGCCTCTCTAGGGGCATGCCTCGTTCTCCTCTCCCTCGCCTTCCACGCCCTTGTGAAGCCAGACCCCATCAGAATCTACAACACTGGTGAGAGAGAGAGAGAGAGAGAGAGAGAGAGAGAGAGAGAGAGAGAGAGAGAGAGAGAGAGAGAGAGAGAGAGAGCGAGAGAGCGAGACAGACAGACAGACAGACAGACAGACAGACAGACAGACAGACAGACAGACAGACAGACAGACAGACAGAGAGAGAGAGAGAGAGAGAGAGAGAGAGAGAGAGAGAGAGAGACGGACAGAGAGAGAGAGAGTGAGTGTATGTGAGAGAGTATGAGTGTGAGAGTGAGTGAGTGTGAGATTAATTTTATCATCGTCAATTGAAAATTTGCGAGATAACATTGACAGGCTGATGATGTGGTGAACTGCTTGTCATTCCCGCCCGTCATTGCTATACCTACATTTCCAACTATACCTACCTACCTACCTACTTACAGACCAACCTACCCATCCAACTACCTCCCTACCTACCTACCTACTGTACATCCCTACTTATACCTACCTCTCTACCTACATAACTACCCATTAAACTACCTCCCTACCTACCTACCCACCTGCCTAACTACCCATTAAACTACCTACCGACCAACCTACTCATCCAACTAACTACCTACCTACCTACCTACCCAATTACCTCCCTACCCACCTACCTAACTACTCACCCACCTACCTACCCATTAAACTACCTACCTACCAATAACATAATCCTCCTACAGGAGCGGACGTCATTTCAACATTGGTGTGGCTGTCGAAAACCTTGCTTCGTCAGGCTTCCCCCTCGGTGCCCAGTGCCCCCGGGTGTCGTCCCTTCCTCGCCCTTTGGTACCTCGCTGCCCTCGTCCTCTCCACCTCCTATATGGGGAACCTTATAGCCTTCCTCACCGTTCCTGCTCAAACCAAACGTATTGACACATTGCAAGAACTCGCTCGTACAAACCTAAGGTATACAATGATTAAGTCTGGTATATTTCTCTCTCTCTCTCTCTCTCTCTCTCTCTCTCTCTCTCTCTCTCTCTACAGTGGAGGAGCTCGCTTTATGGTTTATGAAAAAAAAGTGTCCTTTATACTGTATATAATTTATCTAGAGAGAGTGTTATACCTGCAGTGTGTACAGACAAGATAGATATGGTAGATAGCAACATCAAATAGTGTTTCCATCCACACCCTTCAGGCATTATCCGTGTACAGCCACAATCAAATATCCACCGACACTTTCCTTCCATTGTAGTAAATATCTTGGTAATAAAGAAGAACACGTGTATGATTTTGCAGCACCTCATAATAATAATAATAATTCATGGGGTTGAGTTGACGTAAGGTGTTGTTGTATGATTATATTTTGATATGATACTGATTTATTTGCACGATGGAAGGAAAGTGTTGGTGGATATTTGATGGTGTCTGTACATTTGCCTCCACTAGTAGCGAGCACAGAGTAACGGAGGGTTAGGTGAAATGTGGCACCACTGTGTTTGTTTACTCTTATAAAGATATAATGAATTGAAACATACAGAGTTTTGAGTAAAGATTTTAACCTCCGATATAGATTTACATCAGTTATACATCTAATAAAGAGAAAATGACACTGTTGGTAAATCTGGGGTAACTGATTTCTCCAAACTTTTAATTAAGCAACATGTGACCATTATTATCGTTAACCTAGTCCTACCTCCTGACATACTTTGGAGAAATCATGCAGTTGCTCCAGATTTACCTAAACTGTTCTAGCCCCTTCACAAAAACTATTGAGTCAGTTCTGCTTTGTTGTTCTGGTGAGCTTGGTAGTAAGATGTGAATATTTTCCTCCAGACAATAATTATACACACTACTCTTCCCTCTCTCATCCTAGCTCCTTCTGCCTCTCCCTCTCTCCAGACTATATACACACGCTTCCCTCTCCTATCCTAGCTCATTCTGCCTCTCCCTCTCTCCAGACTATAATTATACACATGCTTCTCTCTCTCATTCTCACTCCTTCTGCCTCTCCCTCTCTCCAGACTATATACACACGCTTCCCTCTCTCATCCTAGCTCCTTCTGCCTCTCCCCCTCACCAGACTATATACATATGCTTCCCTCTCCTATCCTAGCTCATTCTGCCTCTCCCTCTCTCCAGACTATAATATACACATGCTTCCCTCTCTCATGCTAGCCTCTTCATTCTCCTTCCCTCCGTCCATGCAGACTACACATGCTCGACTACGGTAACTTCGTGCCTGGGTATCTGTGGTCGTCCAAAGAGCCGGTACTGAGACAGCTTGGTGCCAAACTGTCCCTCCTGTCTGACTACAACGAGGTGATCGCTGCCTTTGACCGTGGCGCCGGGGTCCTGGAGGCCAGCGAGTACTCTCACTTCCTCTTCATCACCCGTCGGAGGCAGAAAAGGTCCTATAGAGTCGAGGAGAAGCTTTACCCGAATTACGTGGGTTGGGTTTTCAGGAAGGGATCACCATATACCTATTTATTTAACAGGTGAGGACTCCATGACCTTGTTGTTGTTATTATTATTATTATTATTGTTATTATTATTTTTATTATTGTTATTATTGTTATTATTTTTATTGTTGTTATTATTGTTATTATTTTTATTGTTGTTATTGTTATTTTGCTTTTTCGTGCGGTTTTAAGTGCATATATTTTTGCTTTTAGGGAAGTTACATTATTTACCTAACAATAATATGGAGGAGAAGTGAAATAGGGAGGGGTAATAAGATACGTTGAAGTAAGGAGAGAGGAGGGAGGATAGAGGGAAGGAGGGTGAAAGGGCGGGATAGGAGGGAGAGGGAAAAGGATAGGGGAGTGAAAGTTGATGGGGAAGAAAGGATAAAGGGGGTCGGGATTGTCAAGACGTTTCATATATCAGAATGGAAAAGATATAAATGCGGATTCCTGGTCCCATATTAACCTTTAATTCGCGGGTGTAGTAAAATTTCGACACTAGCAACAAGTCTGAAGCATTGCGGGTGTAGCGTTCAATCAACAGCTCAATTTTTAAATATGGGGGCGGTCCCTAATAAGCTAGTTTTTGATTGGCAACACTGCAACAAGTCCATTATGAGGGATTGGATTCTTCGGGGTTTTGTCAAGAAACAGACTAACATCTCTGAAGAAGATTACGAGTAGGGGATCATTTTCCCCCTCACTTCCTTCTTACCTTCTCACTTTCTTGTCTATCTATTTTGTGTTAGTGAAATTTTGTTTGTTCACGAAATACTCTCTATATTCTCACTTTCCCTGGTCTTAGCCTACATATTTGGAATCCTTATGACACAGAATAGGTTTTAATACAAAAAAGACAATTCCAATATCATGTGAGGTCACTGGAGGTCATGTGAGTCACTAGAGATCATTTCCAGGCAAATGGTGGGAGATAGAGACTTCATATTGAAATACAATAATGTTTATTAACTCCACATATTGGGGATTGAGTGAGGTCTGATCCGGCCTTAGAGGTTAGTTTGAGGTCTGAAGTATCCGAGTAGTTCTTCGCTTATTATTCGGAAAATACGCATCCTTGAACAAATCTTACGGGCAGATTCGTAATCATCATATTATTAAAGAGTGTTAAAGGTTATGGAAAATTTTAATTTTGATGAAAAAAATTGCACAACTTTTTGGCATGTTTGGATTTCATGTGAGGTCACTTGAGGCCAATTCCGTCCAAACTGTATATGACCAGCTGTACATTCTGTGTATGCACGCATATACTGTATGTCCCTCATGCAAAACCAATAGGTCTGCTAATGTTTGACTTCCTTTTCTTCTTCTGATTTTTCATGTCAGTCTGTCATTATATCCTTTCGTCATTCATCCGCCAAAAGAACTCTCGCTTTTCAATCTCTCAATTTCCTTTCTTCGGCCGCCATGTGACCCCAGCTGTACTTTCCAGGTACTTGAGTTGGATGTCAGAGTCTGGACTGGTAGGACACTGGCGACGCTCTGTGCTAGACGACTTCCAGCGGTCAGTTGCCGGCGGAGACGGAGAGCTGACGAAGGCGCCGTTGGAGGGAGAGGCAGAGGGAGAGAGGGAGAAGGAGGAGGAGGAGGAGGTTGGAAGGGCGTCGCTGCAGCCTCTTAACCTGGAACACTTGCAGGGCGCCTTCATAGTGCTGGGATTGGGAAACGTGTTGGCTTTGGTAGTGTTGGTGGCCGAGGCTCTGAAGGCGGTGGTGAGGGTACGGGGGTAGAGAGAGAGAGAGAGAGAGAGAGAGAGAGAGAGAGAGAGAGAGAGAGAGAGAGAGAGAGAGAGAGAGAGAGTCATCGTTATTGTAATGGAAAAAGAAGTAAAGTAATAACACAAATATATAAACACACAGATACAACACAAAGATATAACAGATGAGAAAAGGAAATACTGGATGGAGCCAGTAAAAAATTAATGACATTAATTGGCATAGATTGTTGACCTCGTGGACAGAATTAAGAATACGTCTGCAGGAATTTGGTGTGCAGTTTCGGATTCAACCTCAAAATAAACAGTACATTAGATACAATGAAAATATCTGAGAAATTAAGAAGTGATAATTTCGGCCTAAAAATTGGTATAGTCCGTTTCATGCTTAGGTGGTTGTGTGCTTGTATAGTTGTGGACACATGCATGAAACAGACACAGCTGAAACGGGGCCCCTCATTGAGCATATTTTAGGGAGAAAAGAAACGCTGGATGATGATGAGTTAATATACGAACCAGATAAAGATGGTGAAAAAAAAAAAAAAAGTGGAGGGAGGTGGAGGGAATGTAAGTGAAGTAAAAGGGAGAGAGAGAGAGAGTAAGTGGGATGTGGTGAGGAGAGTGTAGGGGATGAAATAGAAGCATGGTGGGATGAGACGGAAAGGGAAGATAGGAGTATAGGATGAGGTGAGGATAGGTGTATAGAGGGTGAAAGATGAGCATAGGATGAGACGGAAAGGGAAGATTAGGAGTGTAGTATGAGGTGAGGATAGGTGTATAGAGTGGAAGATGAGAATGGTGGGATGAGACGGAAAGGAAATAGTGGAATAGGGAATGAGGAAGGGAGAAGATGATGTTTTGTTGTTGGCTAAGTTGATAACACTCAGCAGGAGGAAATGTATGGATAAAATGATACAGTATAGATACGAAGGAAGGAAGACATCTAGGAAGGCAAGAAGGAAGCGAGTTAATAAACATGATGACAGCAATATATTTTAAGAGTATCATTTAATCCCGTGCAGGTGAAGCATTATAGACTACACAATTATACATTTTTTTTGTGTAGTTAATTAGTATACGGAGTAGGTTTAATTATATGACATCATTTATCAATTTATTACAATATTGGAGTAGCGAGGCGTAACTTATACACCCGGCGAAAGTAGATACTGCGATGCAATTTATGTCACCTTTGTGGATGCCGACGCCATATCTATCTATATGTGTCCTTCCTGAAACGCTCCAACTTGCCAACTTGCAGTACGATTATGACGCCATACTCAAAACACTTAGGACTGTATACTGAAAACCAGTAGGTAGCCATCTTGTCCTAGGTTTGGGCGCTTGAATTTATGACATCTCCTTGGCTGCCTTAACTATAAGGTGTTGTATTGGGTGTTAGTATTCAGCTGACACTTGCCACCTGTCGAGTACCAAATTCGGCTCTCGTCATCGGTTCAGTTATTAGTAGTTTTTCCCTTCTCATCCTTGTCGGTTAAGAAGTTATCACCTCAAAGTATTTCATTATATAAATTGCATTGATAATGTAACGTATCAATTCAATTGATACTTATAGCTGTTGTAATGTCAGGAGGTCTTTACTACCCAAGGGTGTATAGTAGACTACAAATACTAGGCACGGGTTTATTCAAGGAGTGTGACAAAGAAGCTGCGTGGACCCAAGTACGTAAAAGTTGCTACCTCTGCGTTGCCTGCGGTGATGCTCGTGGGTTGCCCTCCGTGTTGCTTGAAGGTAGTAGCGTATCTTGAGAGTAGGAGCGTGGCTGCAGAGTCAGGAACGTGGCTGGATATTCAGGAACGTAGCTAGTGTATTGCAGGACGAGAGTGTAGATGCGGCGGACGGCGTCTAGGCAGGGCGGCTAGCAGGGCAGACTAGGAGAGCGGGAGGAATGTCTTCCACGTGTTTAGGCAGCCAGGCTGAGCCAGCTAAGTGATCGAGTGGAGCGTCCTTCTTAGTGGAACAGCAGAATGTGAGGCTAGCTTGCAAGCCTATCATAGGAGCAGCAGCAGTCGTAGACTCGTGGTGTGTCATGAAGGATGTAGGGTGCAAGGAGTATGGATACATGGTACTTGGGTCATTACACTGTATAAAGACATTTACTTTTAAATTATTCTATATCAAGGTTAAATTTACTGTTAGAGTTTCATTTTTTGAAGAGTTTGATATAGAGGTACTAACATTATATGATAATTGTGATTAGCCTTTTCTTATAGAATGTGAAATAATAAGAGCTATTGAAAATCCGAAAGAGCCATTCAAGAGCAGACTCCCTAAACTGAAAATATCCAAAAGAACCGGTTCCTATTCTATTACGACGATTGACGTCCGAAAAAATAACACCTTTTGTACAGAATGCTTAAAGAAGATGATCGAAGAATACAACCCAATGAGCTTTATATATTTCCAAATGTTGTCTCTTTCAATACAACTTGCAGTATAATATGCTATTGTAACATGAATAAGACAATATTTTCGTAATCTGTAAAATTTACTGGTTGAATATTTATATATCTATTAATTGGAATAAAAAAATGCAAAAATTAATTAAAATTTGATAACACATGAATAACTTTGTGAATCGCTTCACTTAGTATGACAATAACACATTTGTCGAGGGGTAACTACATTACTTGGGTAGTATATATATGTTTATATAATACACACTTGGTACATTAAAGTAGGCTACAATGTTTCCTCCAAACTATGCCAGGAAACAGGACCAAACTAACAAAACTAATGGTGATCAGTTTGTTGGAATAGTTTGGAGGAATCAGTTGCTCCAGATTTATCACCAGTGTATTTCTCCTCTTGAATTAATTAATGTGTGAGAGAAATTCTTGTACGAAAATTTGGAGGGCTACTGAATCCTCCTAACTATGTCACAAAACAGATGTGTGTCAAAACATACATAACTTTAAAGGAAAATATGATAATTGTGTTTTAAAATACGGGACATTACGAGCTTGACTCAATCCTGTAAAAATACAAATAGGCTAGGTAAGAACAAATAGGTAAGAACACGGTTTATTATAATTGTTTGAAGATAAAAGAAGACCTCCCTAACTAAGCCTGGAAGACCCTGTAGGTAAGAGAGAGAGAGAGATTTCAGAGTAAACAGCAAACACACTTAAACAAAGCATCGAAGGAAACAAAACAGAGAGAGAAAGAACAACAAACACGAATGAAGAATAAAAATAGAAGGGAAGGGATCAGAAAAAATATTTGTTAGGCAATAACATTAAACATTACCAATTCCATGTAAATATTAGTTGGCCAAAGAGCTTAACACATTTTTACCAAACTTTGTCTCTTTCAGTACAACTTTCAGTACAGTATGCAAATACAACATGAATAAAGGAAATACTCTGATGAACTGTGTAATAATCTTGTTTAATGTTTATTTGTCTCTAAATCGCCGTAAAAAATATGTAGAAAATGCTTTAAATTTAATAATACAGGAATAGTTTTGTGAAATGCTTTACTCAATAACAAAAGGTTCGAGGAGTAACTACTCTAATTGGGTAGTAAATAATAATATACTTTTGGTACATTAAAGCGCATTGTTTCCTCCAAAGCATGCCAGGAAACAGGACCAAATTAACAAAAATAATGGTCTCCTGTTAGTTAGAATAGTTTGGAGGAATCAGTTGATCCAGATTTATTAACATTGTAGTTCCCCCCGCCGTTAACGTGTAGTGTGTGTTCCCCCCCATGTACAGTCGGCGGCAAAAGTTGTGTCGCCTCACTTAACGTTTCTTGAAGGATAACAAAAAGAATAATAATAATCGAATCAACACATTCACCATATAGAATTACAATACCCAAGGGGCAAATTAGAAAACTACTCTGGGTTTTTATTTTACGAGCCTGTGAAGCTCCTATTTCCATACTGCACTTCACGAGTCTCACGACTTAGCAGATGTGGCGACACGACTTTTGCCGCCAGCTGTACTGTACTGCCAATTATTATCATTCAGCGTTTAAACATCTTTCAGTGTTTCACATTTACATAATTAATTAATGAAAACATGTAATTGACTTCAATTATCACCCAAAAATTTTAATAAAGAACATCTATAGGGCTCGATGTCTCTGTTATGTTGAAGTATACATCTACTGTAATGTAACATAGCTTACAAAAAGGCTTAGAGAAAACTCCGGTAAACAATGACAAACTGATACTGGAAATCTGTGATTGTTATGTCATTTTAGCCCTGGATGTCATTTACGACTTTACCAGTATGTTACAGTTTCCTGATAACATATGTTAAGCGGTCATCTAAGAGATAGAATAGGTATTTCAGTTGTTTAGTTTCCTTAAGTGCTAGTTTTGTAAAAATCTATTGTATATTTCTTGAAATTTATATTTTAGTAGAGTTTGCCCGTAAACCTGATCACAGGTTATGAAATAAGTTTATTTTTCTGTTTTTGTAGGTTTATAATTATATTGTTAGTTCCATTAACGTCATCAGATTGTAGTGTATGTGCTTTTGATTTCTACCTACTGTTGCTTTAGATGAAGTTTGGTCCGTTTAAATTAACTTATAATGAATGATAACCAGATCAATAGTTGTGAAAACCTTGTTGTCTCTTATTTTTAGGATAAACTGTTATAATTGAAGACTACAGTACTTGTTGGTCCTCGGAGTGTGAGCTGTACGACTATAGATTTACATATATTAGTCTTTGATTATTGTAACTCCATAACTCGTTTGTATAATTACATTCATGCTATTCAGTGGTCACCATAATTCTCTTATAAGTCTTTTTCCGTATATTATATAGTTTATATTTAACTCTAATTATAATTACTCAGTGTTGCGATTCTACTGTGTTTCAGCTGTAGGATTCATATTGGTTTTTCTTTTTGTGACTAAAATTACCCTCTTTCCAAAGGCTATATAGTATGCATATATAAAATTAATAATAGTTTAAATTTTTGTGCGGAGAAAATGCCATAGAAGAAAATAGTCTTAGAATGGTCTAAATATGTGGGTAATGAAGGTAAAAAAAAACGTACGTCATAACGGTAATTCTTTCAATATTGATTTTTATTTATTTGGTTTTAATTGATAATAAATAAGGAGGTGGCATGATGGAGTAATAATAATATGATAACTGGGAGGCTCCGTTGCAAAAGTATATTCCCAACCAACAACTCGTCATCTGTTTGTTGATACTTACGAGTGGAAAAAGTAATAAAAAACTGAAAATTCTTTGTGAAATGGAGGACGTAGCGAGTGGATGAGCAAGGAAGCAAGAATGTAAGACCTGTAGATTAATTAAAACCAGAAATTAATGGAGAAATTTATGTAAAATGTCTATTTATCTATGTATACTCTCTCTATATATACTCTTTATCTGTGTATACTCTCTCTGTGTATACTCTCTCCCTTTGGTATTAGTCAAGCGTTTGTCCATAAACACTCCCATTAATTCTTTTCTGTCAAATATATTTCTTAATACATGTACGTCATTTCCTTATTGGGTATTTCCGTCGCAAATTCATTAAATACAACTAGCCTACCCTTAATTGATTCAATTTTCGTTTATCCACGGGCTAGGTCTGGGCAAGAACCGCCATTTCGGAGGTGAGAACCGATTCTAGTTCCAAGGAAACGGTTCCACCAATAGTAGTTATTGTGTGCCTGCATGTGTGCCTTATATTTAATGTACTTGCTGTTCGTCCCATTCGGCAAATTAAGGCTTTAAAACAGCAATAGACAGCAATTATATTACAGTGTCAGTTAATATTAGGTACTGGTTCTAGAACTGGTTCCAGCAGTTCCTTTCGTATTGAGTACCGGGAACCGTCGGTTCCAGCATAATATCAATTCAAGATGGTCGCCAAGTGTTTACATCCAATCTCCATAGATTGCTAAGGTTAGGTCCCAGTAGTTTGCCATGGTCCTGATTAGGTTAGGTTAGGTCAAGTGAGGTCTACCTAATTCTATTTAATGTGTTGTAGTGTTTTTCAGACGAATCTAGTTCAAAATCTGTTCAAATATGGCGAAAATGAGGTTTTCGGAGATTGGGTTGGGGGAGGGCAGGTGGGGGGTGATATCTAACAAAACACTAATATGCGACGGATGTGAACAATAAATTACCGGTAGTTAAAAATACACTATCAAACTGCTTCTGAAAACCTCAAGTCTAAAACAAATTATGGACAAATGCTTGACTATTACCCTCTCTTTATCTATGTATACTCTCTCTCTCTCTCTCTCAGGGCCGTATTCAAGAACGTTTGGTGCATACAGTGGTGTGGTATCGGTACAACGGCTCCATAAACAAACAACAGAGCCATCGTACCGGTACCACACCATCTTATGCACCACGGATGTTCTTGAACGGCCCTGAGAGAGAGAGAGAGAGAGAGAGAGAGAGAGAGAGAGAGAGAGAGAGAGAGAATATTTCCCTATGTCACACACACACATGTAGGCAAGAAGCTTCAATTTACGTTAATGTATGTACTGGTATGTGTATATGTATGTATGTGTATGTATGTGTGTATATGTATGTATGTGTAAATCATATTTCCAATTTCCTTCACAATTATTTTCATTGGTTTTTGTTGTTATTATTATTATTATTATTATTATTAGGTTACGTTAGATCAGATTTGGTTGAGTTTGGTCAGGTCAGATTCCATTAGGTTAAGTTAGGTCAGATTTGGTTGGGTTGGGTTTGAAGGCCTACTGTACTTTATACCCTAATATAATTTCTGAATATCTGTCAAAACTAAGCCATGAAATTAAGGACCCAGTGATCGTATATAAGAACTGGAGGCTTCTGATTCCTCCTGACTATGCCACGAAACAAGTTCATTCCATATAGATTATGTTTCGTGAAAAAATTTGAAGGACTCACTAACCTCCAATTTTCTGACTACATCACATGGTCCCTTAACCTTGAAGAATGACATGAAACTAATAATACCATTGTGATAGTGGTGTCTATGTCTGTGTGTGTGTGTGTGTCTGTGTGTGTGTGTGTGTTAAAGTTGCTCAGAGGCTTTGCAATAGTGCTGTGTGTGTGTGTTTGTGTGTTGAGTTCCTCAGAGGCTTTGCAATAGTGCTGTGTGTGTGTGTGTGTGTGTGTGTGTGTGTGTTAAAGTTGCTCAGAGGCTTTGCAATAGTGCTGTATGTGTGTGTGTGTGTTAAAGTTGCTCAGAGACTTATTAAGATGTATGTATGTATGTCCTAGTTAATGGACATTGATGGCCATTTAGTCACTAAGCCTTTATACCTTCCTTGTTCTTTCTTTAAAAGTCTGTTATCACATCCATCTTGTTGAGACACATGACCCTAGAGCCTAGCTGTTGTTGTTGTTGTTGTTGAAGGTCCTCAAGCTGTCCTCAAGCAGCCCCGAGCTCTTGAGGAAGGCTATGGCTTGAACTGGGCTTTCCCACAGTGCCCTCAGTGAGTGTATTTTGTGTAAAGCCTAGCTGTTGTTTGTACTGTCATTAAATAGTGTATGGTACTATTGTTGTTGTCATTTTTCTCTGTTTGCTGTCATTGGTGTTATTGTTGTGTACGGTATATATTCGTCTTTACCAAGCCTTCCTTCCCTTCCTTTGTTCTCCCTTTAAAAGATTGCTATCACATCCATCTTCTTGAGACACAAATTTTACTTTTAGTATTATTATTTTATTTTACTGTAAGGAGAATAGAAGAGGTAGCAGTAGTCAAAGTAGTAATAAGTGTAGTGTTAATAATAGTACAATAGGCCCTCAATATAAGAATGAACTGTCATCTCTTTAACATAATGCTGTATATATTTAATATAACCTTATTTTCTCTTGTCCAATATTTCATTGAATTGTCATCTCTCTAACATACTGGTACTGCAGATCTTTTATTATAACCTTGGGAGGGAGAGAAATGTGAGGGGCAGAGGGCTTGGCTTGACCAAGTAAGGAGGGAGTGTTGGAATAAGGAAAACTGAAGACTCTACTGCTGTGGCCACTCCTTGGGGGAGTTCTCAGAGGGAATAAGGCATCAGAGCCATAAATAGATTGATAACCTTATATATTCTTGTTTAATCTAACTTCATTGAACTGTCATCTCATCTCTCTAACATAACACTGTATATTTTTTCTCCCCAGTGAGAAGCAAGAGATATGGATCAGTGTACTGTAGTGGTGAATGGTATGATGCTGGAAACAATCAACCTTGTTAAGGACCACAACTGTACCATGATAATACACCTCTATGAGATGTATGGGCAGGTTCATCCAAAATTAGGTGAGTTATAAGATTTGTTATTGAGTGTATGGGACAGTTTACATAGAGGAACCAGCATATGTCTTTCTACAAAGCATATTTCTCTGATCACTTTCCTTTTAGATAAATAACAGTTAGTATTGATAGCTTCCAATATGTTTGTGCCACATACACAGGGCACAGGTATCTATGGAAACAATGGTACAACAGTTTATTAATTTTCATATATTTTGATATTATGTGATAATTTTTTTTCTTTCTTTCCAACATATATGTATCTGCCCCTTTGTGGCTAGAATTATTTGGGGTTAATGAAACAACCCGTCACACAGTACACCAACTCCATTCATTGGTTATTGTGTCAAAACCTGTCAAACAGAACAGGCAAAATCAATATAAATGCATTATTATCATCATCCTCTATCAATATGTTATTAATATCTACTCAGTATCATCTCAATATCCACTTGATATCCACTCGATATCAACTAAATTATCCCAGTTAGTGTGCCCTACCGTAGTCAATTCAGTTGCTACTTGTTTAGACTGTTACGTACATATTCCGGGTGGTATAATAATTATTTAATATCCCAGTCCATATCCATGACATACTGTGCAAGAATCACTTCCACCACCAACCAATATCTATCCCTCACTTCCCATCTGTGGTCTGGGTAACAATACAATAATTAACATCCGGGGCAGTAACAATATACCTGTTATTTTTATAACATTTTCTGCAAAGGAAAATTTTATTGTCTTCATTGTAGCCATTTTCTTTTACAGTTTGAAACTTGACCTAACTCAATGTGCAGGAAGCTCATTTGTGCTGCAGACATGAAATTGCCAGAGAAGAACTCAGTGTCAGTCAAGATAACCAACACCAGTACTGTACAGTCACAATCATATAACCACTGACACTTTCCTTCCATCATGTAAATAAATCAGGGTCATGCCAAATTATAATTATACAACACTTTATGTCAACTCAACCCCCTCAATTGCTATTATGAGGTGCTGCAAAATCATACATGTGTTGTTCTTTATAACCAAGATATTTACTACGATAGATAGGAAAGTGTCGGTAGATATTTGATTGTGGCTGTACCTATATTGAACTAAGTGATTCCATTCAACATTATAAATATGAGGATGGTGTTTCACTAAGTGTAAGTATTATTCTTTACATTTCAGGAGTGCCTTAAGGATAAAAATAAATGAGTATTAATTGTAGTATAACAGGAATATACAAGACTGATATGTCTGGTTGTTGTAAGTGACAGAAGAGGTTGAGATATATGAGTAGATTGATATGAATTATCATCATTGTATATATATATCTACCTAAGCTTGTGATACTACCTGACAATGTAACCTGCTCATACCCAATTGTACCCAGTGATGTACAGAACCCAAATGATAACACTTATATATTATCAACTATTATCCAAGAATCAGAGTTGTTACTACTGAATAACTCCAAGGTAAATGATAAACACTTTCCCAGTAACAAAACATTTGGTAAGGGTGAAGATTGGGTTTCGTAACTTGACCTGTTTGTTGTTGAGGACATTGTTTTTTCAATAGATGCCAGTTTCATCAAAATTACTGACCTGTTTTGATGAATATTTACCTTCCTTTAATTTCTCCAGTAAGGCTAACTTGAACTGGTCAGCAGCAGGGACGTCTGAACCAGCTGCCTTCCCACTCATCATCATGTTGTTGTGTAAGTAGCAATTCATTTGTATTCTGTTCCATCCATAAATTAATTCATTTGTATTTTGTCCCATTCATTAATTAATTCATTTGTATTTTGTCCCATCCATGAATTAATTAGGTTGTATTTTGTCCCATTCAAAAATTAATTAGGTTGTATTTTGTCCCATTCATTATTTAATTAGGTTGTATTTTGTCCCATTCATAAATTAATTAGGTTGTATTTTGTCCCATTAAAAAATTAATTAGGTTGTATTTTGTCCCATTCATTAATTAATTAGGTTGTATTTTGTCACATTCATTAATTAATTAGGTTGTATTTTGTCCCATTCATTAATTAATAAGGTTGTATTTTGTCCCATTCATAAATTAATTAGGTTGTATTTTGTCCCATTCATAAATTAATTAGGTTGTATTTTGTCCCATTAAAAAATTAATTAGGTTGTATTTTGTCCCATTCATTAATTAATTAGGTTGTATTTTGTCCCATTCATTAATTAATTAGGTTGTATTTTGCCCCATTCATTAATTAATTCGGTTGTATTTTGTCCCATTCATAAATTAATTCGGTTGTATTTTGTCCCATTCATTAATTAATTAGGTTGTATTTTGTCCCATTCATTAATTAATTAGGTTGTATTTTGTCTCATCCATAAATTAGGTTGTATTTTGTCCCATCCATAAATTAATTAGGTTGTATTTTGTTACAGGGTTGTTATATGGAGTGCAGTTGTACAAGAGATTTAACAACCTTCTTTTTTCACTGAGTTCATCCTTCCATCAACAACAACAACCACCACAACAACAACAGTACAAGAATCGTTAATTACTGTGAGTGTTTTATGGAGTTACTGTGTGATATTTTCTCTTCACACACACAATATGTTAATGTTGTTATAATACTTGTATGTGTGTGTGCGTGAGTGATATTTCTCTCTTCACACACACACACAGAATATTTTAATGTTATAATACCTGCGTGTGTGTGTGTGTGCGATTTGTCTCACACACACACACAGAATTATAATAACACTAAGGGGATAATTCACTTTTGGTACATTAGAGCACCTTGTTTCCTCCAAAGTTTGCCAGAATACAACAGGACCAGATTGACAATGGTGTTCTGTTGTTGTTTGGAATAGTTTGGAGGAATCAATTGCTCCAGACTTGCCACCAAAACTGTACAATCTCCTTACAGGTATAAAATTATCATAGATGTTATTATAATACTTATCTGTATGTATGTGTGATATGTCTCTCTCTCACACACAGTATTATAATAACATCAACAATTTTTATTTGAACCCTACACCCTTTCAGGTATAAAATAATTGCTATATTCAGGGATGATATAAGTGATCTAATAAAGCATTTGCATCAATAAAATATACTTTATTTATTCCTCTTATATTACAGCATTATATTTATTGTTCTCTTCTTCTCTCTTGTGTCCTCTTTTTCTCTCTTGTGTCATCTTCTTTCTCTCTCTCGAGTTCTCTTCTTCTCTTGTGTCCTCCTCCTCTCACTGCACACCTGAAAAGTAGACATATTAATTAATTAAGTGTTTAAACCTTTTCTGTTGAGTGCAGCACATTTCTATATCCAAGCTACACACTTTATAAATACAGTAGTGATACATACATACATACATTATGAATACATATATACATACAAAGTTTATAAATACATAGTAATACATACATACATGCATAGAAACTTTATAACTACATACATACAAACTTTACATTATATAAATCATACAGTGCAATTAGGCTGATCTTAAGAGCAAATTCTCTTGTTGGTAAATTGGAGCTCCTCGATTCCTCCAAAGTATACCAGGAAACAGGACCAGAAGAGCAAAAATAATGATGTTCTGTCCTCCAAAGTATACCAGGAAACAGGACCAGAAGAGCAAAAATAATGATGTTCTGTTGCTTGGAATAGTTTGGAGGATTCAGTTGCTCCAGAATTATCAACATAAAACTTCCCCCTTAAAACAAAGTGAACCAACCATATTGAAAGTGATTTGTACAGCCAAATAAAATTGAACACAAGCATGGTGGTAAGAGAAGTGTGTGTCAAAGTGTGGTGGTAAATCTGGAGCAAATGATTCCTCCAAATATTGCCACAAAACACACACACCTATATGGAGGGAGCTTGTTTCGTGGCACGGTTAGGAGGAATCAGAAGCCTACTGTAATTTTTTTCATACACAATCATGAGGTTCTTAATGGGACGGTATAGTATTATTGGTAAATCTGGAGCAAATGATTCCTCCAAACAACACCATTATTTAATATAAGAAAAAGATTGATTAATATTGTATTGTTGGTAAATTTGGAGCAAATTATTCCTCCAAACAACAACAACAGAACACCATTACAGTATTTAATATATGAAAAAGGTTGATTAATATTGTAGGTAAAACTGGAGCAAATGATTCCTCCAAACAACACCAACAACACCACCATTATTTAATATAAGAAAAAGATTGATTAATATTGTATTGTTGGTAAATCTGGAGCAAATCATTCCTCCAAGCTATTCCAAGCAATAACAGGACACCAGTATTTTTGTTCATATGGTTCTGTTGTTTCCTGACATACTTTGGAGGAATCAAGACACTCCAATGTACCAAGAGTGTATGAACCACTTAAAAAATAAACAACAATAACAAGAAGTATTTAAGAGGTATACATTTGGCATAATGGATTACCTCGATTCCTCCAAGGTATGTCAGGAAACAAGAGGACCATATTAACAATGACGGGTGGCCTTGTTGTTGTTGCTTGGAATAGTTTAGAGGAATCAGTTACTTCAGATTTACCACCACCCACACACACACACAAAAAACAATGGGTCATATGCAAGAACATCCGTGGTGTTGACAATGGCGTGGTACCAGTACGACAGCTCAATTGTCTTTCTATGGAGCCATCGTACCGGTACCACACCATCGTATACATTATGAATGTTCTTGAATATGGCCCAAAATAAACTCCACATATACTCACAGTATCTATAGTGTTGCTTGTACTGCTGCTGCTGTTGTTGGAAGGATGAACAACAAACAAGGAAGGTTGTTAAGGGGGTGCGGGAATAGAGGGGGGGGTTTGGGGGGTGCGGGAATAGAGGGGGGGGTTTGGGGGGTGCGGGAATAGAGGGGGGGGTTTGGGGGGTGCGGGAATAGAGGGGGGGGTTTGGGGGGTGCGGGAATAGAGGGGGGGGTTTGGGGGGTGCGGGAATAGAGGGGGGGGTTTGGGGGGTGCGGGAATAGAGGGGGGGGTTTGGGGGGTGCGGGAATAGAGGGGGGGGTTTGGGGGGTGCGGGAATAGGGGGGGGTTTCGGGGGTGCAGGAATAGGGGGGAGGTTGGGGGGTGCGAAAATAGAAGGGGTTGGGGGTGCGGAAATAGGGGGGGGGGGGGGTTTGGGGTGGGTAGAAAGCCTGTCCCCTATTCTCCCCCCAAGCCTGTCCCCCTACTCCTGCACCCCCCAAACCCCCCCCCCCCCCAAACCTGTCCCCCTATTCCCGCACCCCTTTAAGTTTCTCGTACAACTGTAGTTTCTCCACAACTCTGTAACAAAATACAACCTAATTAAATTATGAATGGTACAAAATACAACTATTTATTTATGGATAGTACAAAATTATAAATTAATTCATGGATGGTACAAAATGCACCCTAATTCATTTGGATGGTAAAAGAAAAAATGAAAAGAGATTTGTAAGAGGGAATAATTATAATATGTCTATTGAGAATGAAATGTATTTTTTTGGGCCTGAGCTGGGGGCTTCAAAGTATTCCCATCACAAATTCTATTACAAAATAAAAGTCAAACTTGTCTATTACAATTACTATGAGGCATGCTGTGTGTACCTTGTGTTCCAAGTTGGCTACTATAATTATATAATCAGATGGCATGTACACTCGTCGATACATAATTTCTGACCAGAGACGAACGGCAGGCACCACACATGCATACCCTGCATTCGAACTCAGCCTCTATAGGTGTACTGGGTGGGGAAATGAACAATACCAGGTGATTCGAAGCTTTCTACTCCTCACACTCTGGTCAGAAATTACGTATCACGAGTGTACTGTTGCAGGCAATAATTTCTTTCCATCAAGGGTGACTCATACAGTTATCTCCCCATTATTTTCATGTATTCCTATGATGATATTGCTTTGTATTGTGTGTGAGTGTTTGCTGGAAGTTTGAAGCTGCTTTTTAATTTATATATAAGAAAAAACATACAGCTCACTATTAGAGAAAAGCAGTCAAATATTTACTAAAGTCACTCCTATGTGGAAAGAAACTTTTGTCCGCAATAGTAGGCCTACACTTGGAGGAATAAATGGTGATAAAATGGGGAAAACAAATGAACTTGGTTTCATTTCCTTTTACACTGTATAAACCTAACTACAATGCCTTAAACTTAGAGTGGGACGGAGAAAAAAACCTAAAGACAAAGTAAGGGTTGTATAAAATAATTAGGGAGGAACAAGTGGTAGGGAAGGAGCAATGTTTACAATTAACATGAACCATCACAATTATTATAGGTACAGTGAACTCTCCTTTTACACCGTTATTATATATGTATAATGAAACTGTGTACAGAAAACCCTCATTGTACAGGAGTGGCATTGGAGTGGTAAATCATCCTCGTTTAGGGTCCTGATTAATCATAGTTATTGTACATACTCCTTCCATGCCCAGCGAATCAGAGAGGATTGACGTCATGTTTTGGCGGGAATTAGGATCCTATAAAAGCTGTGGACTGGCACCAGACGAGAGGTCTTGCCTCAGTGCGTTATCCAGCTAATTGCTGCTACTGTGTGTGGTTGTTATCGTTTACCACGATCTCCTCAGTGTCCCTGCTCGTTCAGTCTATTTCATCACTTCTCAAGTGAAGTTTGTGTTACTTAATCCAGTTCCTCTTCCCTTGGTATTCAAGTGTAGTATAATTTAAGGAACTCTTAGTTTGTAAGTAATATATTAAAGTTAAACTAGGGTTACTGTCAGTATTATAATGAACTGTGTGATGTAAGTAACTGTAGGTCATTGTTCATATTCTGGTAAAATTAATAACTATGTACAAGTAGTTGCCTTCACTCTTTTTATGACCTTTTAACTTAAGAAATACTTTTGTGTGCAGTCAGTTGCAGGAGTTGTCCATATTAATAAAATACTTTTGAGTTGTGTTCAGGGCATGAATGGTTGAACTATATATAGTAAACTGACTAAGCATAACAGTGGGCTACAGTATGTTGACTCTAATTCAACCATAACAAATGATCACTTTTGGGACATTCCTTGTAGTTAGTTTTGTATTTGTATGTTGTGTGGCAGCCAGGATAAACTTCTGGACACTGCATCCCAGCGCTGTGACTGACTTGTTCACATAAACCCAACCATATCTACAGTCACCCTTCCCTCCTAACCAGCTGAACAACACACACAGGGTCACCCACCCCCTTTTCACCAACTGGTCAGCTGAACAACAACACACCTCCTTCCCCCCCACACTCTCCTCTCCCCCGTGCAGCAGCACCTAACACACACAACATTAACATACTTCAACTAAACATAGATGGCATAAACACCAAAAAACAAGAACTCACACACTTCATCATACAACATAATATACACATTACCATCTTACAAGAAACAAAACACCTACATTCACCATTTTCACCACCATCAGACAAGACCGGGCCAACGGAAATGGCAGTGGACTCATCACCCTAGTCCATAAATCCCTTAATTATATTGAAACCAGTGCGGAACTCAAATCCCTCCTCCCTCACCACGACACCACCACAGAAATTCAAAGCATCAAAGTCCGCACTGGGAAATCATCCAATATTACAATAGTTAATTTATACATCCCCCCTCAAACCAGCCCAACAGTTCCCCAAAACTTCTCCCCCCAGCTCCATCAAATCACCAACCAACCTGACCTCATCCTGGGTGGTGATTTCAACGCCAAGACGTCAGCCTGGTATGTCAACAACCTCGACACAGACAGAGGGCTTGAAATCCTTGCACAAACTGACAGCCTCATTTCATTAAACAACCCACATCAACACACTCATATTCCTCACCAAGCCCTCTTCCAACCATCCTCTCCTGACATATCCATTTGCTCTCCCAACCTCGCCCCCAGAACATCATGGAGAGTAGTCAGAACCCTCGGCTCTGACCACCTTCCAATCATAATCACCACTAAAACAAGAATCACCCCAGTTGGCCACAGACACACATACACAAATTACAAAAGTGCCAACTGGGAAGCCTTCATTATGGAAACAGAACACCACCTCGAAACACTGAACAGTACATTCATCACAAACATCAACACAGCTGTTCAAAAATTCAATACAATTATACAAAATGCAGACAAACAGCACATCCCTAGAGGTAACAGAAGAAAACACAACCCCAACTTTACAACAGAAATTCAAGACCTCATCAAACAACTTGACACACTTAAACACACATCCCCAACTCCTCTTACACAACACACAATAAACCAAATACAAGCACTAAATACACAAATAAACAACAAAATTAAAGAACAAAAAACACTTAACTGGCAAAGTTTTGTCAATACACTCAACCGCACAACCAACACCAGCAAACTCTACAAAACACTAAACAGCATCACACTGTCCAACAGCAACACTACACAATCACATGCAGCCATTACAACAACAGACACTATACCCTCTAACAAATAACAAGCAAACACACTCATCCAACATTTTTTGCACGTCAGCCACCTTCATCCTCACCCTGAAGACAGACAAATCATTAGACACAAAAGACGTTTCCCCACTGACCCAGACTATACACCATTCACAAATCATCAGACAAATCACATCATTCACAACATAAAACACTCACCTGCCTGTGGTCCAGACAACATCAGTAACATACACCTTAAACACCTTGGACCACAAGGCATACAAGCACTCACTAACATAGCAAACTACAGCTACTCACACAACACATTACCCAACATCTGGAAACATGGAAACATCATCACCATCCCCAAACCAAACAAAGATCCCACACTACCCTCATCACACCGTCCCATCACCCTCCTTTGTACCCCCTCCAAAATCACTGAGCGCCTCATCATTAAACTAATCACACCACACATCCCCCTTGCATCTTCACAACATGGCTTCAGACCGCTACACTCAACAAACGCCCTTCTTACAGACCTCACACAAAGAATTTTTGATGGGATCAACTCAGATAGACCCCCACACAGAACACTCTTAGTTACATTGGACATTAGTAAAGCATTTGATGCCATCCCCTACCACAACCTCACAAACAAAATATACAACACAAATGCATAATAACACCAAAAGATGGCTGGCCAGCTTCTTGGGAGGAAGAATAGCCCATGTTACATTTGCTGGTCAGTCATCTAACATTAAAAACTTCACCAATGGAGTCCCCCAAGGTTCTGTACTCTCACCCACACTTTTCAACCTATACATGCACGACATACCAACACCTCAGGCACCACAAATACACATAGCCTCCTATGCAGACGACATAACACTCACATGTACACACAGAAATGCAGACACAGCCACTCTCATCCTCCAACCCTACCTCAACACACTTAATGCCTGGTTCACCACAAACAGACTTAAAATAGCACTCACCAACAGGAATGCAGAACACCACTACACACCACACCTCACCACTACACACCACACCTCACCATAAACAACACACCTATACCACACACACACACACCCAAAATACTTGGCATAACATACAATACATCCATGACATTCAAACAACATATCACGGCCATCAAAAACAAATGCATGCACAGACTTAAAGCCCTCAGATCACTTGCCAGCACAACATTCGGACACAACAAAGAAACCACAACCACAGTATACAAACAATATATTCGATCAGTGATGGATTATGCAAGCCCTGCCTGGGCTTCAAACCTCACTGAGACTCATCACAACACCCTTCAAACCATACAGAACAGAGCCCTAAAGATAATCACAGGCTGCACAGCTACCACACCTACAGACCACCTACACTATGAAACCAAAGTCCTCAAAATCAAGGATCACCTTGACATGAGAGGCACACAAACACTTGCTGCAGCCTCCACAAACCCACACCATCCACTACACTACATGGCACAACACCCACACATGCCAAAGAACATCAAAACAACACCCAGTACACGATACCATACACAAATACTATCATCTCTTACACCCTGTCCACCCCAAACCAATCTCCAGAAACACATCCATACTCAATCATTCATCAATCCATCCAAACACCCAAAAACAACACTCAGCTGCATGCACGACCTCCTGACATCCACCCATCCGAATCCTCCCTTCCCCATGAGGACAGAGTCCACCTGGCCAGGCTGCGGTGTGGCCATCACCCGGCCCTTCTGACTTATCAAAAGAGGCTGGATGGAGCCATTGCGGATGCCTGTCCGGGATGCAACACAGCACCCCATTCTATTAAACACATTATTGAAGACTGCAACGCACACAACCACACTCACCAACAACACAGCATACACTCTCTGAGGGCACTGTGAGAAAGCCCGGTTCAGGCCATGACCTTCCTCAGGAGCTCGGGGCTGCTCGGCCAGACAGCTTGAGGAACTTCAACATCAACAACACACACACACAATACATCAATGTCATTCAAACAATGTTGCAAACATAAAGAAACATGCACATTGCAACTCAGTGCCCTCAGATCACTTGCCAATACAATAGTAAAGACATAATACCCAAATAATCACTCACTCCTGTACATATAGAACAACAGGAAAATCACAACCACACTATACAAACCTATTGCTGTTCCAACTGTCAATGATGGTGCCAGGGAGGAAGTTGAGTCCTGTCAGTGTGTGAGTTGTTTACAAGTGTTGGGTCACACTCAGGGCCACATCACTGCTATCCAGGTGTCCAGACTTTTGTCTGTTCCCATCTCACAGTATATGCCATTTTGTCCTCCGTCTGGGGGTCTGAACCCATCTGAGTAAAAAGAATTACTATATATTATATAAATCAACACAATTGTAATTAAAACAGTGGGACCTGAATGCCATACTAACTATCAGTTGTGTGAGACCTACTGGGGTAGAATTACAAACACACACATTAAACCCCTTCTAGTCCATGGTTAGCAGGTAACTGGATATTTATTTTAGCTTGTGAAGGAAGTTTTTGGTAACAGTTTGATGTATCCACTAAAATGCAGGGTCCTTAGTAATTTCCTTAATTTTTTTCACTTGTGCCGATTCTCTTGATAGTAAATAACATCCCAGATAGATAGAGTACTATGTATCAATGACATTATTGTCTATAGGTCCCAGATAGATAGAGTACTATGTATCAATGACATTATTGTCTATAGGTCCCAGATAGACAGAGTACTATGTATCAATGACATTATTGTCTATAGGTCCCATACTCACTCACTTGTGTTTTTTAATGCTAATCTATACACAATGAGGGTTGACTTACAGGTCAAGGCTCAAATATATATAAGATAAACAATTAATATGACAAATACTCTACAATTGTGTTAAATATCTATTATTCACATTAAATCAAGGGACATTGTGGGGTTCTTGTCATTTTAATTCCCCAAACTGTCTGGTTGAATTGTCCTGAATCAGACTAACCGAAGCCGCGCAGATGGTCAGGCCCCCAAAAGGGAGCCAGGGAGATAGTAAGATCTGTTTCTTCGAAGGCAACATAGGAGAGGGAACTACTGGCTCATGGGCATGTACCCCCAAGCCAACGAACTCATCAACAGTAATCTCTCTTGTTGTGTCACACGATCGGCTGATCTCGCCAGCTACCCAGAAGGAGTGAGAAATAGTAAAAGAGACAGACAGAATAGGCCAGGGTGTGGTAAAGGATGCCAAATTCCTCATATCCGGATAGAATCAGCCTTCACCAGTGGGAAAAGGTGATAAAAAGGTGGGACAGCAAGCATGAAGGAAATAGAAGGAACAGAGGGACAGTTGAAGAACTGAAAAGGAGTGGTTGAGAGAGTGAAGAATAATATATTGAGGTGGTTTGGACATGTGGAGAGAATGCAAAGTGAGGAGTTTGTAAAAGTGTATGGAAGTGAAGTTGTGGGACCTGGTGTGAGAGGCAGACCTCCGGTTAGATGACAGAACAGAGGTAGTTCCATTATTACCATATTTTGTTAGAATGCTCGGTATATATTGAAAGAATTACCGTTTTGTAGCAGTGTTGCCAGATCTGGCTATGTCCCAGTATTTTGCCCCGGTTATTTCCTGTACTTTACCACGGTTATTTCCCGGTAGTTTGCCCAGGTTAGGTCCCGGTAGTCTGATGCGGTCTAGGTTAGGTTAGGTTAGGTAAGGTCAGGCTAATTTCAAAATGCCCCAATTGAATATTCCATTATCTTGGAAATGGGGCATTTGCAGAGGAAATGCCATAGAAAAAAATATTCTTAGAATGGTCAATATAAGTGGGTAATGAAGGTAGAAAAACCGTAAGCAATAACGGTAATTCTTTCAATATTTACCTTACCTTCTTAACTCACTATACACCATGTAAACTCACCATTATACTATAGTTTAATAGGTAAATTTTTACAAGTTGCCACAACAGGATTTCAGAGGAAAAATATATAATTCCTAGAAGGTTTTAGAGTGATTTGAGTAATGTTGACCTTCGTTTCTTTAGGAAATGCTTCGTTTTGGAGATAGCCCCCCCTCCCCCCCATCCAACAATCTTGGGGGAGAGCCTGGGAAATTGGGGGTTTTGGGTGGGGGGAAAACTCATAATATAGTATATTTGCCTTTCTAGATTGCACTCATGACATGCCATAAATGTCAAAAAGTGGAAAACCCGAGCCAAGTTTCGGCAAAAGTTGGCTCGGGTTTTCCAATTTTCAACAAGCATAAATCTGGAAAACTGGAAAACCCGAGCCAAGTTTTGCCAAACTTGGCTCGGGTTTTCCAGTTTTCAACGAGCATAAATATTGAAAAATTAAAAACCCGGGCCAACTTTTTTCTGACCCAACCTGGATCGGGCATCCTTCGGTCTTAACCATAGCATCGAGATATTACAGAATTAAAAAGACCTTACCTGACCTAACTTAACCTAGCCTAGAAGGGGGCATCCTTCGGAACCTAACCCTGTCATCCTTCGGAACCTAACCATGGCATACTTCGGGACCTAACCTTGGTATCCTTCGGGGCCTAACCTTGGCATTCTTCGAGACCAAATCATGGCATCCTTCGGGACCTAACCTTGGCATCCTTCGGTCTTAACCAGAACATCAATTTGTTATAGAATTAGGAAGACCAAATCAGACCCCTTGTTTCATACACCAATTTACCTAAATTGGAAGCAAATTATGTGGAAGGTACTGGTTCTTGTGGAGTTGAAGAGTAGGTGGTAGTGTTGTATTCTGGCAAGTTGTATTGGTGGAAGGTGGACTGGATGACCTTATATTCAAAGCACTTTAAACCAGTTATTATAACTGATCATGGACTAATTTATTTTTCAATAGGAGGCACAAGTGTTTTTTTGTATAATTTCTGTTTCTCCAGTAAATTTTCGTAAAACCAAGCAGCCAGGTGAGTTAACCAGGTAAGCCAAGGATATACCTCCTCCACAGACAGACAGTAATGTTATACTGGCAAGATAAATGGAGAGACTGAAGTTTCAGTGACGTAGTCACGTGTTGTAGGTCTATGATTGGTCAATAAGGAGATAATAGAATTGTGTGAAAAACTGATTGGTTAGATTTGGCTTGGAAGTTAAAAAATGTGCCACCAGGTCACACTGTGGGGCTCATAGATCAGCTGACCTATGTTTTGAATAGGCGAGCCCACACTTTGAGTGATGTTGCCAGATGGTGGTCTATTTTTTATCTGCGACATTTTAAGTGCTGGACATGGGTAACTCAGTTAAATTTCATACCTTATTTTACACTAGAAAATTAGCGTTCTAGTTCACGACCTTTTACTTAGATGTATAAAGAAATACATACTTTTGTGTTTTCGCATAATATATGCTGAATATACTATATTTTTCATATAAATTAGTAAATAGTAAAAGTCGAAATGTGTGCATTATGCGGCTTTCATGAACTGCATGAGTATAACAGCCTACAAATATTAACAATTGTATTTAACATGACCCATACCATGAAGCGGAAAATGTTGAAATGCCATATGTTCACATTTATTAGCATTAGAAATATGCATACCTTGCTCTGCCAGACGCATGAAGAGGTGAAAGCAAGCTAACTGAATGTGTGGATACTGTGGGGATCGCACACTGGTTGCTGCAGCAGCAGAGAACGTATCGTACGGAGACACCAATATATTATCAACATCTTATTGTGATTTAGTACTGTTACTATCATTGACGACATAAAATGTAAAATATAATTATAAAAGGTCTGTATAAGTTTGTATATCATTCTAATTTCGTTATATTTGCGTATAAGCGGACTAAAAAGCCTCTTCTGAAATAATAGGAGATATATTTCTATTCATGGCTGTATTCGTATGAAAAGAAGTCCAAGATAAGTTAAAAATATGTAAAAAATATTGAATAAGTTATAATAAGTCGTTCCACAATAGGAAGCCCAATATAACTTTGCCTGACATAGGACATATTTTCCAGCCTAGAAATCGCCATCAAAATGCCGTTTGGCAACTCGCTTTAAAGTGTGGGCTCGCCTATTCAATGCCCAATGGCAGCCATATTTGTTTTCACTTGCAAACACATTGCTTAGAAATCGTGAGAGTGGCCTTATAACGCATTTATAACGGAAATGCTACTAAGAAATATTGTAGTACAAGATGAAATAGAGCTTATTGTAATAAGAAATGTGTGAAAAAGCCAATGTTACGAAATTTTTGGACTCTGAAAAATACGACACTCAATACACTTATAAGAGATAATTAGTGTTATAACGCATTTATGACGGAAATGTTACTAAGAAATATTGTATTACAAGATAAAATAAAGCATATTGTAATAAGAAAAGCCTGAAATGGGGGATGTAACGAAATTTTTGGACTCTGAAAAATACGACACTCACTACACTTATAAGAGGTAAATAATGTTATAACGCATTTGCTAAGCAAATGGTATATAGAAAAGTTGTTTGTAATACTGAAATATAAACACTGGTAATAGTAAACATTTTAAAATCGCGTTGTGGCAACTTGTAAAAATATTCCGTTTAATATTTACCTTTTTAACTCACTATACACCATGTCAACTCACCATTATAATATAGTGTATTATTTACCTTCTTAACTCACTATACAACATGTCAACTCACCATTATAATATAGTGTATTATTTACCTTCATAACTCCATATACACAGGGGTAAACTCACCATTATAATATATATAAGGAGTTCCTGTAGCCTCAGTAAACCCTTTTAGTGTGTAGCCGTGTAGGTTATTCCATTATTCACAAATTATAACCAAAATAATAAGACGTGTGTCAATCACTCCCGCCATGACAGTGTTGACATCTCCAGTCAGTGTTGCCAGCTCTGCTTGACCAAATATCCCTAACTTTACCTTTAAAATTTATCTTTTTGACGCAATAATTTCCTATTTTACTCTTGAATATTGACAGTCTTTTAGGTATTTCGTCTGGTAGAAATATTTATAAAAAATTCCATCTGTGGACTTCAAAACTTCCTAAAACATAGAAATTTCCCTGCACCTGGCAACACTGTCTTAAGTCCAAACAACAACTTAGTTGAAAATTTTAAGTTTTTCACAGGACCTAAAATTTTCACACATTTTTAAAATTTGTCAATGATATACAATATTATCCCCATTTCCTGTATAATTATGATAAATATACTCAACAATGTGATAAATAAGTAACAAAATCACCATAAGTGCTCAATATGGAGAAATGGATCGAGTCTCCAATTTTTGTTTTGTTTATATTAGTCAATGACCTCCACCCCTCTACACACTGTTATTAATTACCCCGTAGTATTGCCTGTAGTGATGTGGGCAATACATTAAGGGTTTTGGCACCCCTTCAGCCCCAGCCATTAGCTTTCAGTTCTTCAGCTCTCCATCTTTTCTTTCTATCTGCTAGCTGTCACACCTCTCTATCATCTTTTTCTAGCGCCATATACGTCATATATCTACAGTATTATAGTATATGTATATAGACAAGTTTATCTATAGTGTGCACAGAAGCTCTAGTGCCATATAAGCTCGCTGTATCGGTGCCTATAATATCAATCGATTAATCAGTACCAAACACTGTAAATATAGCCTATACGTCATCATATAATTATCTATATGTATATGGGCAAGGTCATCTATAGTGTACACATAAACTCTAGTTCTTTAGGTTGTACGTAGGTATTCATTATTCTGCAGGTTATTTAAATTAGTTTTATATAAATTAGCCGTTGCATGTGATTTTATAAGTATAGGGTCAGTTAGGTTAGGTCAGGTTAGATGATGACTCAGATCAGGTTAGGTTAGGTCAGGCCAGGTTAATTGACTTAGTTTGAGCTTGTTTTATCCATCTATATTTCAAATAGACTGTATAAACTGACATGGAGTATATTTATTAGAAAATTATTTTATATTGGCTATAAGCACATTTCCTCTTTAAAGGATGATCATGACAGAACAGCAACTGGAACTACTGATGTAGTCACTACTGTCAAGACAATTGTCAAGACTCAGTAACAGGAACTACTAATACAGCCACTACTGTCAAGACTATTGTCAAGACTCAGTAACTGGAACTACTGATACAGCCACTACTGTTACCAACTGATACAGCCGCTACTGTCACCACACCTTCCTTCCTCTAGTCAAGACTCAACAACTGGAACATATACTGATACAGCCACTACTGTCACCAACTGATACAGCCACTACTGTCACCACACCTTCCTTCCTCTAGTCAAGAATCAACAAGTTAAGACAACAACTGGAACATATACTGATACAGCCACTACTGTCACCACACCTTCCTTCCTCTAGTCAAGATTCAGATTTGATTTGTGTTAGTGAACCAGAGGTGACATTAATGCCTCCAGCTATAAATCAGGCTCATCAAGGTTCATCAAACAGTCCATCTACATCACAAATTTCAACGAATCAAGCAAATGATATTTCTATGGTCCCTTTTGACGAACCCAGCCAACTAATATTGGCTACTCACCCTAGTAATGAAAATAATAGGAAATTTAGAACATCCTATTATTATATTTTCCCTTGGTTAATATATTCAGTCTGTCAAGATGAATGTTACTGCTTTCTTTGTAGGCATTTTGCTGGATAATTTGTTCACAAAGAGGAGGGTCTAGGTAGGAGGACGTTTATTGATATTGGAACAAGGAAATGGAAAGATATAAGTGCCATTCTCAAGTAGCACTCAGATCAGTACGTGAAAAACATTAATCAGAAATATATTGAAGATATCCATATGTGTATTGAAACTTATGTCCACGACTGTATAATTATAGTGTTTCATTAAGTTATTTATAACCCTGTAGAATGAAACTATAAAGGTTCTTTGAGTTTTATGTAACATTTAAAAGAAAAAGAAAATCTTAACTCATCTGATACTGAATTCTTGTAGTTTTACCTTTGTTCCTCTTTATATTTTATTAGTTGTAATAAAATATTTATAAATAAGAGTTTGTCATAGATTTGTTTCCACTATCACAGTCATTTGCAATATTTCTTACATTACAGTTATTAGTATTTTTTCTATCGTAAGGAAATGACTTGTTTTGTAAATATCTACTGCCACCAACAGTCTTGGGGAAGAGGTTGGTTGAGAATTGGTGGTTTGGGCCATCACCAACACTCTACTACCCATTTAAAGTAACTGAGGGTTAAATCATTAAATGCAGAGAACATATAATTTGTGACATTGAGCTTAAGTCAATTAAAGGTTTTATCATGATATTTCTTCTCTGTAAAGAAAACCACATGGGAAAGGAAAGTTATACTCAGTAATAGTGATGTATTTATTTTTATTAACTGTGGAATGGTGCAATACAAACAAAAGTAAATATGTCTGCTAAGAATTAATTGTTACCAATTACTGACCAAGGAAATAATATCTCAAACTAAATTTAATTTCAACAAGTCAGTGAATATTAAATGAATAAAAAGTACATAATGTAACCATAATATTAATTTCCATAATGAAATAAAATTGACTGTCAAGATCAATACTATATAGACTGTAGGCAAGAATATCCATGGTGTTGACAAACGATGGTGTAGTACGATGACTCCATAGATCAACAACAGAGCAGCCATCGTATTGGTACCACACCATCGTTAACACCACCTATGATTATTCTTGTTTACCATCCTTATTAGTGTGACGTCATCAGAGATGTGAGGCAACTCGCTGGTAGTGTGTGTAAAGGTGGTGGTTGGTCCAGGATATATATATATATATATATATATATATATATATATATATATATATATATATATATTATTACTGTGATGTCAGCAGAGATGTGAGGCAACTCGCTTGTAGTGTGAAAATAAAGGTGGTGGTTGATGAGAAGCCATGGTGGTCTGTCCAGGATATATATATATAGACTACATTATTACTGTGATGTCAGCAGAGATGTGAGGCATCTTGCTGGTAGTGAGAGAGAAAATTAAGTTGATGGTTGGTCCAGGATGTGAATGAATTTGTTTTGTATTATTATTATCATCAAGACTGTATAATAACTCCTTCAAGGTGGTAAGATATTGACAGTAATATGAAAATCCTATGCTGCATCAAGGAACAGACCAATTCAGTATAGGCCTACTCGTGTACGATCAGTTTGTGGCAAAGTTAAGGACTTTCCTCATCATTCTGGCCGGGTGGAAGAGGAGCCATGCGAGTGACAAGACATTTCACTTTTGGTGCTGCAGCTTGGGGCAAAGGCCGATCAGACTTGGTGATGAGGGAAATGGCAAAGGCATTCCTCAAGCTATAATCCATGTTTTCCTTTAAGTTGCCTTGGCGAGTACTGAAATGTTATTCAATATGTAGTTATTTATGATGTAACTCTCTCTCTCTCTGTTGGTTGTTTGACTTAGAGACCCTATATAGAGAGACTCTGCTGCTGGTCTACTCCTGGACAACAAAAATTTCTGCATGCTAGCAGGTTCGGCACAATGTATATTTTGCCTTGACTATGATGCGTGACTGATTACTCAGTAGAATGTTGTTATATTTATATAATATCTTCTTTAAATAAACTAGCAAAGATATATTTTAGTCAATCTTCAATTCGACACATAAATGTTCCTTGAAAACTTCCCTAAGCCTTACAGAATGCCGAACTATATGGAGACGAATCAGTAATATAATACTGTACTTAACCATCCCCTCGCAACAACAAATTCCCTCATATTTATGTAAACAGCATGTAAACAGTAGTGTGTAAACGTTGGTAATACTCCTACGGAAACCATTGTCATACAATAATTAATTAAACTAACCATAGTATCAAAGGTTTCACAGATACCCTAAACACATTGACTACTGCTGTATTCTTTCAGTAACAACAACAGGTGTTCACACATTTTACTCACCTGTACAACTCATCACCTGTTAGCTCGTCAGAGATAACTAGTTCATAGTCTTGAGGGCGCCCGCGTAGTTGTATAAGGGGACAGTTCACATTAGCAGCTTCTCCTTTCTCCAGCTGTTGAATATAAAATAGGTCTAGTAAATAGCAGTATTTAACACAGCCATTCATATTTTAAAGCTGATAATTATATTTCAAAGACAACAAAATTTTTGAGGATGAGAGATATTTTGCAAAGCTTTACTATTTATAAAGGTATTCAAAGAATAACCTTGTATCGTAGGAAGCGTTACTGATTAATTTTAATTGTGTTTATATTGGTTGTTATCACGATCACTCCACCATTTATACTCAAACAAACAAAAGCCAAAGAACAATATAGTACACATGAGTTGACAGTACAGTACACCAGAGTTGGCAGTACAGTACGTCTGAGCTGACAGTACAGTACATCTGAGTTGACAATATGTAACATGCATACCTTCACTCTTCAGTTCATTACCTCAAATTTATTGCGGATAATACCCTCGCCTGTAGACACTGAATAGGACATCTCTTGTGATATGATCTTCATATTGGCGCCAACTGAAAAAAAAAATATATATACGAATAGAGAGAGATTAGAACCTGAACTATCTTTGAGAGGGTTGAAATATGAACAGTTGAGGACACATGTAACAGACACACTTTAAGCGGGTTCCTTATTATCAGCACACAACATCTCATCCTACTCTATGTTTAATGATGGGCCCCGGTCCAAGTGCGTGTGTTTCATATATCCACAACTGTACACCCCTGCCTAGTCTATGGTGGTGTGTGGTAGGTAGGTAGGTAGGTAGATGATCCGTCCCTCAACTACAGACAAGGCATTGCTGTCATCCTTCCATCAACACACACACAGATGGATACATAACACTTTGAGATTCCAGGCAAAACTCATTGACTGAACATAAATAAACAAATATTCGTTACTGAACTCATTCTATTTCCTGAATGTAAACAAAGAAAGTATTGCAGTATTGATTGGCTAATGAAACCTTCCAACCATTGGACATAAACACAGAAAGTATTGCAGTATTGATTGGCTAATGAAGCCTTCCAACCATTGGATATAAACACAAAGTATTGCAGTATTAATTGGCTAATGAAACCTTCCAAACACTTAATTAACATAAACACAGAAAGTATTGCAGTATTAATTGGCTAATGAAACCTTCCAAACACTTAATTAACATAAACAAAGAAAGTAATGCAGTATTGATTGGCTAAATGAAGCCTTCCAACCATTGGATATAAACACAAAGTATTGCAGTATTAATTGGCTAATGAAACCTTCCAAACACTTAATTAACATAAACACAGAAAGTATTGCAGTATTGATTGGCTAAATGAAACCTTCCAACCATTGGATATAAACAAAGAAAGTAATGCAGTATTGATTGGCTAATGAAACCTTCCAACCACTTAATTAACATAAACACAGAAAGTAATGCAGTATTGATTGACATAGAGAATTAAAGGACTGAACTAACTTAACATTAATCATACATGTTGCCAAGTTGGTTACTCATTGATTTGTTCAACACCTTTGCCAAGAATGTATAAGATCCATCAGTTGGTTTGCTCAGAGTCCATTCCAACCGAGCACACTACTACATTTGATGTGTTGTTTTGATGTAACACATATGATTATTATGCAAATGGACACGTCTAGTAAGTTCCATGTGGATTCATAAATGATGGTTCCAGTTAAATCATAGAAAAAAAAAAAAAAAGTTGACAATTCAAATATTTAGCAAAATGTGGAACAAAATTAATCCTGGTTTATACTTGGGAAACATGCAATCACGAGAAAACTCATATTTTCATTTAGCAGAAGATATCGTAAGAGGATACTAACTTTCTATTTATGATTAAACTTAGCACATCATTATATTGAAAGTCACCAAGACATAGTTTGGTGTTTTATACTCGAGCCTATTTTATGCAGCAAAAGCCACAATTAACAATATGAGCCACGAGAAAATGTTGTATACTTTATAATAAGAGGAGGGAGTTGAGTGGATCCCAAGTTTCAAACAACACCTGTTGGTTTGGGTGGATTGCTGTGGAAGCTTCAAGGATTCTAAAGTTATGGTAGCTTGGATCCAACAAGGGACCCGTTGTGAATAAACACGAATGATCACTACTGGAATAATATTAAAGTATGATGGTGTGGAATATAATTATGTTGTACAATGACAACCGTCGTGAAATGTATGTAAAATACAGACTAATAAATTGTGATATTAAGAGGTCAACTTACATGGTGTTCCACTCTGGCCAACGGCAAGAACAGCCGGGGCGAACCCAATGCTGAGAATGAAGAAGATGTTGGCACACTGCATCTTGTCTGAGTCAAGTCGGACTGCGGGGTGGTGACGTCTGGTGTCTGATTGTTGAGGCATTGCTCTTTTATACACTCTAACCCTCCCTCACTCCCTCACACCCTGAAGGTGGCATCTGTAAACTACGTCATTACTTTATCACGACAACACTTGTTTACAACATGTAATATGTATTTGTATGTTTCATTTTATACACTCTATAATACTCCCTCACACCCTGAAGGTGGCATCTGTAAACTATGTCATTACTTTATCACGACAACACTTGTTTACAACATGTAATATGTATTTGTATGTTTCCTTAAGAGGAAAGTACAGTGTTGGTAAATATGGAGCAAATGATTCCTACAACCTACTCCATGCAACAAACATTATTTTTGTTAATCTGCTCCTGTTTCTTGGTATGTTTTGGAGGAATCCAGGTGCTCCAATGAACCCAAAGTACAGTATACTGTTGTTGTTAATCTGGTCCTGTTTCTTGGTATGTTTTGGAGGAATCAAGGTGCTCCAATGAACCCAAAGTACTGTATACTGTCCCCATAAGCATATTACTGCTTAGTGATCTATATCAATGCTATACTCTAATCCCCATCGTGAACTCATAGTATTTGTGTGCTTGGTGATTTATAACAGTTTGTTCAATGCTATATTTTTATCCCAATGGTAAACTTATAGTATTTTTGTGCTTGGTAATCTATAACAGTTTGTTCAGTGTTATAATCTTATTAATTACAAATCATTCTGGAGACTCACTCAACCTTATGGATTTGTTTACAAGAACTATTGCTTAGTGATTCGTTTTTTATGTCAAACATAAAACATTTTCTTCCTCGTGGGTATCTACATTCAGTCTTCTTTCGTTATTGCAATTAAATTATGTTTCATCTGTGTTTTCGGCTTTATCTGACCTTTACCATTAAGGGGCTTTCACACATTCATGAGTAGCGCAAAGAGTCCATATAGCCATCATGAAAGACCTTCACACAAATAACGGCACCCACTACTTATGATACAACTTGAGGGTCCCTGGTGTTGATTATCGTATATATACTGCATAATATACTTTAGTTTTTTGGCAGGAATAAAGTTTGTGATAATTGGTTCAGTCACATGTACTAACTAAGACTTGCTGCCTCCCTCCCAACCACTCCATATCCACCTCTCTGTCTATATGTAATGTGTTGTGATAATTATATAATTGAGTTACAGTCCACCTCCCTTCCACCCACTCCATTTCCATACTTACACATGTAATCTTTATTAAGGGGATATAGTATACTGTAATTTTAGTAAATTAGAGAGCCTGAATTTCTCCAAAGTATGCCAGGAAACAGGACAAGATGAACAAAAATAATGGTGTCCTGTTACTTGGAATAGTTTAGAGAACTCAGTTGCTCCAGATTTACCAACACAATACTTCCCCCTTTAAACAGAAACAAATATTCAATATTGCAATATTCTACTTATTTGTCATTACATTAAGATGGTTTTTTCTTTGGTTTCACACAAGTAGTGTTTTAGTATAGACAAAATTCTTTGTGTATTTAGTGTATTGTTGTACAGTTGTGGACATATATAACAGACACACCTGAAATGAGACCCCTCATTGATCATAGGGTAATATGAGACGTTGTGTATAGAGGTGTGTCCTATTCTATACTTTATAAGGGGACTGTTCAAAATGTGTCTGTTTCATGTGTCCGCAACTGTACATTTGTTATCAAATAATGTTAACTTTTAGACAACATAAATTTTTCTTCTCTGAGACAGGAACAAGATATATATATCACACAACTGATCTCAAAGATAAAAACATATCCCGGCGTTAAGCCAAATCAAGTTGTGTGTCTATCATCAACCTTCTCCCAGATTACATGAAGGACGAGGCTGTGAGGCGGGGCCCGTATTCACAAAAGAAATATCAGTTCTCAACTTAAAATTTTATTCGTAAGCGTTTATTCATGGCGAGGATTAGTACCCGACACTGCTTCGAAATAATAACAACAGCTCATACTGATGGAATAGCAAAACCATTCACTGCTTCGAAATGAACATGAAACATTGTGGCCAGGTCAGTATTGCAAACATACTAACAAGTGCAAACTCTAAGATGATTTGTGAATACTGGCCCTGGTCTTATACCGTCACACCTGTTGCTCTCGATTAATCATCCTGTCACTTTATGATACCGTCACACCTGATACTTTCGTTTTATCGTACTATCAAAAATGTTGATATCTGCTCGATTCAGATGGAAACTTTTACACTTGTGGGAAACTCGGCCACCTGTTTTCTTAAGGAATATCTCCGATTCTTCAAAATTATGTCACGAAACAGATATGCTTTCAGAACCACTGAGGACCTCTGTTTTCTGGCATAGTTAGGAGGATTCAGTAGCCTTCCAATTTGCCAACAAGACAGTTTCCTTAAAAAAAGCAGTTTTTAAAATGGCGCAACCCATAACATGGTTGTCTTGGGTGGCAACACTGATTGTGGACTTTTAGTAAGTAGAGATTCCCCCATAGCCATAGGCCACCAAGCTACCACCAGTCAGTCTTACTCGAACAATTAGGGTGGAGGGACATATTTTCATCACTCCTCTTTTCCTGTAATTACCATATATGTATGTATAAAACGAAATGAACATTATATTTCATATTGTTGTGTTGAAAAATGTGATTCTGACATGTTTTATAACGAAATTAGAGTGTGAAAACCTAATTAGATTTGTAAATAGAGTTTACAAGTGAATGGGTTGCTTTCCAAACTAGTCCCTCTGGTCCACGGTAGAGGGCACTTCTGGATAATGCAAAGCCAGCGTAATAAAAAAAGATAAATTTTCTTTGGTAAATAACTACATTGTTATGCAGTAGCCCACTGTGAATAACGGTTACGTTACGGAGATGGGGCCGTTTTCGAGATATGCCCGGGCCGTTTTACAAACATAATTTGGAAATTAGTCTGACCTAATCTAACCGAGACCACAGCAGACTACCGGGACCTAACCTGGGCAAACTACAGGGATATAACCAGTGTAAACTATCATAAAGTGACTGGTGCGAATTCCCGGGACCTAGTCGGATGTGGTAACACTGCACGGCCCTAGCCAAGAACGCAGTACTTCTGTAATAATACCCAATTTATCAATTAGACAATAGCCCCTTAAGGGTTTTATGCCATGTCAACTCACCATTATATTGTATTGTTAGCTGTGGTGTATTATTTACCTTCATAATTAACTCACTATACACATGTAAACTCACCATTATATTGTATTGTTAGCTGTGGTGTATTATTTACCTTCTTAACTCACTATACACCATGTCAACTCACCATTATAATATAGTGTATTATTTACCTTCATAACTCCATATACACAAGGGTAAACTCACCATTATAATATATATAAGGAGTTCCTGTAGCCTCAGTAAACCCTTTTAGTGTGTAGCCGTGTAGGTTATTCCATTATTCACAAATTATAACCAAAATAATAAGACGTGTGTCAATCACTCCCGCCATGACAGTGTTGACATCTCCAGTCAGTGTTGCCAGCTCTGCTTAACCAAATATCCCTAACTTTACCTTTAAAATTTCTCTTTTTGACGCAATAATTTCCTATTTTACTCCCGCTGAACATTGACGGTCTTTCAGGTATTCGTCTGGTAGAAATTTTCTTTACTCTTCAACAATCTTTATAAAATTTCCCTGTGTGGACTTCAAATTTTCCTAAAATATAGAAATTTCCATGCACCTGGCAACACTGTCTTAAGTCCAAATAACAACTTCGTTGATTTTTTTTTTTTTTTTTACAGGAACTAAAATTTTCACACATTTCAAAATTTGTCAATGATATACAATATTAACTCTATATCCTGTATAATTATGACAAATATACTCAACAATGTGATAAATAAGTAACAAAATCACCATAAGTCAATATGGAGAAATGGATCGAGACTCCAATTTTTGTTTTGTTTATATTAGTCAATGACATCCACCCCTCTACACACTGTTATTAATTACCCCGTAGTATTGCCTGTAGTAATGTGGGCAATACATTAAGGGTTTTGGCACCCCTTCGGCCCCAGCCATTAGCTTTCAGTTCTTCAGCTCTCCATCTTTTCTTTCTATCTGCTTGCTGTCACACCTCTCTATCACTTTTATCTAGAGCCATATACGTCATATATCTACAGTATATGTATATAGACAAGTTTATCTATAGTGTGCACAGAAGCTCTAGTGCCATATAAGCTCGCTGTATCGGTGCCTATAATATCAATCGATTAATCAGTACCAAACACTGTAAATATAGCCTATACGTCATCATATAATTATCTATATGTATATGGACAAGGTCATCTATAGTGTACACATAAACTCTAGTTCTTTAGGTTGTACGTAGGTATTCATTATTCTGCAGGTTATTTAAATTAGTTTTATATAAATTGCACCAACTGATACAGCCACTACTGTCACCAACTGATACAGCCACTACTGTCACTACACCTTCCTTCCTCTAGTCAAGACTCAACAAGTTAAGACAACAACTGGAACATATACTGATACAGCCACTACTGTCACCACACCTTCCTTCCTCTAGTCAAGATTCAGATTTGATTTGTGTTAGTGAACCAGAGGTGACATTAATGCCTCCAGCTATAAATCAGGCTCATCAAGGTTCATCAAACAGTCCATCTACATCACAAATTTCAACGAATCAAGCAAATGATATTTCTATGGTCCCTTTTGACGAACCCAGCCAACTAATATTGGCTACTCACCCTAGTAATGAAAATAATAGGAAATTTAGAGAATCTTATTATTACATTTTCCCTTGGTTAATATACTCAGTCTGTCAAGATGCATGTTACTGCTTTCTTTGTAGGCATTTTGCTGGATAATTTGTTCACAAAGAGGAGGGTCTAGGTAGGAGGACGTTTATTGATGTTGGAACAAGGAAATGGAAAGATATAAGTGCCATTCTCAAGTAGCACTCAGATCAGTACGTGAAAAACATTAATCAGAAATATATTAAAGTTATCCATATGTGTATTGAAACTTATGTTCACGACTGTATAATTATAGTGTTCCATTAAGTTCTTTATAACTCTGTAGAATGAAACTATAAATGTTATTTGAGTTTTACGTAACAAAGGAAAAAGAAAATCTTAACTCATCTGATACTGAATTCTTGTAGTTTTACCTTTGTTCCTCTTTATATTTAATTAGTTGTAATAAAATATTTATAAATAAGAGTTTGGCATAGATTTTTTCCACTATCACAGTCATTTGCAATATTTCTTACATTACAGTTATTAGTATTTTTTCTATCGTAAGGAAATGATTTGTTTTGTAAATATCTACTGCCACCAACAGTCTTGGGGAAGAGGTTGGTTGAGAATTGGTGGTTTGGGCCATCACCAACACTCTACTACCCATTTAAAGTAACTGAGGGTTAAATGCAGATATAACGACAGAGAAGCCCTTGCGTTACTACCCGGGTGAACAGATTCTAGAATACATGGTAACAGTTTATTGGTAGATACAAAGGTTATGCACAGACGTATATGTAGAAGACCAGCCTGCCGTGTAGCGTCGAGAAAGGGCCGTGGTTGCTGTAGGAGGGTTGTGTAGAACTGGAACGTACACGTGTGGTCAAGGCGGGAACACGGTGGAAGGCTTGGGCAGGTACGACGGCAGAGGCTTGTGCTTCTCGATCCAGAGCTAGCGTGGAAGTGGCTGTATATTGGCGGAGCGGCCCCTTTGGGGTCAGATCCCAGATGTGGTTTAGGAGTGGCTCGGTACAGGCGTCATCATGTGATCGTACAACCCCTGATGCAGTCTGGGAGCGGATTAGTCTAGCCGCTGCTCCCGGGATGACTTATAAGGCAGGAACAAGGAACGGCGGTGTTTGGCGCCAGGTGTACACAGGAGGGCATTTAGATGAGTGTGGAAATGGATTAGTACAACTGCCACTCCTTGGGATGACTGAGGCTAGGAGCGTGGGCCAACAAATGAAGGAATATAGGGGTGGCCATGCATGGGGCCTCTACACAGAGAACATAATATATACTTGGTGACATTGGGTTTAAGGGGACAGTACACTTTTGATATACTGGACTAACTTGATTACTCCAAAGTATGTCAGGAAACAGGACCACATTAAGAAAAATAATGGTGGCCTGTTGCTTCGAATAGTTTGGATGAATCAGTTACTCCAGATTTACCAACACTGTACTACAACTTTAAGTCAAGTAAAGGTTTTATTATGATATTTCTTCACTGTAAAGAAAACCACAAGGGAAAGGAAAGTTATACTCAGTAATAGTGATGTATTTATTTTTATTAACTGTGTAATGATGCAATACAAACTAAAGTAAATATGTCTGCTAAGAATTAATTGTTACCAATTACTGACCAAGGAAATAATATCTCAAACTAAATTTAATTTCAACAAGTCAGTGAATATTAAATGAATAAAAAATATATAATGCAACCATAATAATAATTTCTATAATGAAATATAATTGTCTGTCAAGAACAATACTATAATAATATTTATTATGGACTGTAGGCAAGAATATCCATAGTGTTGACAAACGATGGTGTAGTACGATGACTCCATAGATCAACAACAGAGCAGCCATCGTATTGGTACCACACCATCGTTAACACCACCTATGATTATTCTTGTTTACCATCCTTATTAGTGTGACGTCAGCAGAGATGTGAGGCAACTCGCTGGTAGTGTGTGTAAAGGTGGTGGTTGGTCCAGGATATATATATATATATATATATATATATATATATATATATATATATTATTACTGTGATGTCAGCAGAGATGTGAGGCAACTCGCTTGTAGTGTGAAAATAAAGGTGGTGGTTGATGAGAAGCCATGGTGGTCTGTCCAGGATATATATATATAGACTACATTATTACTGTGATGTCAGCAGAGATGTGAGGCATCTTGCTGGTAGTGTGAGAGAAAATTAAGTTGATGGTTGGTCCAGGATATGAATGAATTTGTTTTGTATTATTATTATCAAGACTGTATAATAACTCCTTCAAGGTGGTAATATATTGACAGTAATATGAAAATCCTATACTGCATCAAGGAACAGACCAATTCAGTATACTCGTGTATGATCAGTTTGTGGCAAATTTAAGGACTTTCCTCATCATTCTGCTGGCCGGGTGGAAGAGCAGCCACGCGATTGACACGACATTCCACTTTTGGTGCTGCAGCTTGGGCCAAAGGCCGATCAGACTCGGTGATGAGGGAAATGACAAAGTTATTCTTCAAGGTATAATCCGTGTTTTCCTTTAAGTTGCCTTGGCGAGTACTGAAATGTTATTCAATATGTAGTTATTTATGATGTAACTCTCTCTCTCTCTCTGTTGGTTGTTTGACTTAGAGACCCTATATAGAGAGACTCTGCTGCTGGTCTACTCCTGGACAACAAAAATTTCTGCATGCTAGCAGGTTCGGCACAATGTATATTTTGCCTTGACTATGATGCGTGACTGATTACTCAGTAGAATGTTGTTATATTTATATAATATCTTCTTTAAATAAACCAGCAAAGATATATTATAGTCAATCTTCAATTCGACACATAAATGTTCCTTGAAAACTTCCCTAAGCCTTACAGAATGCCGAACTATATGGAGACGAATCAGTAATATAATACTGTACTTAACCATCCCCTCGCAACAACAAATTCCCTCATATTTATGTAAACAGCATGTAAACAGTAGTGTGTAAACGTTGGTAATACTCCTACGGAAACCATTGTCATACAATAATTAATTAAACTAACCAAAGTATCAAAGGTTTCACAGATACCCTAAACACATTGACTACTGCTGTATTCTTTCAGTAACAACAACAGGTGTTCACACATTTTACTCACCTGTACAACTCAATCTCTGTGCCCTCGTCAGAGATAACTAGTTCATAGTCTCGAGCAGGATCCTGGTCTTGAGAGAGCCCGCGTAGTAAATTTATAAGGGGACAGTTCACATCAAAAGCAGCTTCTCCTTCCTTCAGCTGTTGAATATAAAATAGGTCTAGTAAATAGCAGTATTTAACACAGCCATTCATATTTTAAAGCTGATAATTATGTTTCAAAGACAACACAATTTTTGAGGATGAGAGATATTTTGCAAAGCTTTACTATTTATAAAGGTATTCAAAGAATAACCTTGTATCGTAGAAAGTGTTATTGATTAATTTTAATTGTGTTTATATTGGTTGTTATCACGATCACTCCACCATTTATACTCAAACAAACAAAAGCCAAAGAACAATATAGTACACCTGAGTTGACAGTAAAAGTAAACATTAGTTGACAGTACAGTACACCTGAGTTGACAATATGTAACATGCCTTCACTCTTCAGTACATTACCTCAAATTTATAGCTGATAATACCCTCGCTTGTAGACACTTCAATGGAGTTCCCTGATATAATATCCATCTTGGCGCTAACTGAAAAAAATATATATATACGAATAGAGAGAGATTAGAACCTGAACTTTCTTTGAGAGGGTTGAAATATGAACAGTTGAGGACACATGTAACAGACACACTTTAAGCGGGTCCCTTATTATCAGCACACAACATCTCATCCTACTCTATGTTTAATGATGGGCCCCGGTCCAAGTGTGTGTGTTTCATATATCCACAACTGTACACCCCTGCCTGGTCTATGGTGGTGTGTGGTAGGTAGGTAGGTAGGTAGATCCGTCCCTCAACTACAGACAAGGCATTGCTGTCATCCTTCCATCAACACACACACAGATGGATACATAACACTTTGAGATTCCAGGCAAAACTCATTGACTTAACATAAATAAACAAATATTCGTTACTGAACTCATTCTATTTCCTGAATGTAAACAAAGAAAGTAATGCAGTATTAATTGGCTAATGAAGCCTTCCAACCATTGGACATAAACACAGAAAGTATTGCAGTATTGATTGACATAGAGAATTAAAGGACTGAACTAACTTAACATTAATCATATATGTTGCCAAGTTGGTGACTCATTGATTTGTTCAACACTTTGCCAAGAATGTATAAGATCCATCAGTTGGTTTGCTCAGAGTCCATTCCAACCGAGCACACTACTACATTTGATGTGTTGTTTTGATGTAACACATATGATTATTATACAAATGGACACGTCTAGTAAGTTCCATGTGGATTCATAAATGATAGTTCCAGTTAAATCATAGAAAAAAGAAAAGAAAAAAAAGTTGACAATTCAAATATTTAGCAAAATGTGGAACAAAATTAATCCTGGTTTATACTTGGGAAACATGCAATCACGAGAAAACTCCCATTTTTATTTAACAGAAGATATCGTAAGAGGATACTAACTTTCTATTTATGATTAAACTTAGCACATCATTATATTGAAAGTCACCAAGACATAGTTTGGTGTTTTATACTCGAGCCTATTTTATGCAGCAAAAGCCACAATTATCAGAATGAGCCACGAGAAAATGTTGTATACTTTATAATAAGAGGAGGGAGTTGAGGGGATGACAAGTTTCAAACAACACCTGTTGGTTTGGGTGGATTGCTGTGGAAGCTTCAAGGATTCTAAAGTTATGGTAGCTTGGATCCAACAAGGGACCCGTTGTGAATAAACACGAATGATCACTACTGGAATAATATTAAAGTATGATGGTGTGGAATATAATTATGTTGTACAATGACAACCGTCGTGGAGTGCATGTAAAATACAGACTAATAAATTGTGATATTAAGAGGTCAACTTACATGGTGTTCCACTCTGGCCAACGGCAAGAGCAGCCGAGGCGAACCCAATGCTGAGAATGAAGAAGATGTTGGCACACTGCATCTTGTCTGAGTCAAGTCGGACTGCTGGTGGTGACGTCTGGTGTCTGATTGTTGAGGCATTGCTCTTTTATACACTCTAACCCTCCCTTACTCCCTCACACCCTGAAGGTGGCATCTGTAAACTACGTCATTACTTTATCACGACAACACTTGTTTACAACATGTAATATGTATTTGTATGTTTCATTTTATACACTCTATAGTACTCCCTCACATCTGTAAACTATGTCATTACTTTATCACGACAACACTTGTTTACAACATGTAATATGTATTTGTATGTTTCATTTTATACACTCTATAATACTCCCTCACACCCTGAAGGTGGCATCTGTAAACTATGTCATTACTTTATCACGACAACACTTGTTTACAACATGTAATATGTATATGTATGTTTCCTTAAGAGGAAAGTACAGTGTTGGTAAATATGGAGCAAATGATTCCTACAACCTACTCCATGCAACAAACATTATTTTTGTTAATCTGGTCCTGTTTCTTGGTATGTTTTGGAGGAATCCAGGTGCTCCAATGAACCCAAAGTACAGTATACTGTTGTTGTTAATCTGGTCCTGTTTCTTGGTATGTTTTGGAGGAATCAATGAACCCAAAGTACAGTATACTGTCCCCATAAGCATATTATTGCATAGTGATCTACATCAATGCTATACTCTAATCCCCATGGTGAACTCATAGTGTTTGTGTGCTTGGTGATTTATAACAGTTTGTTCAGTGTTATAATCTTATTAATCACAAATAATTCTGGAGACTCACTCAACCTTATGGATTTGTTTACAAGAACTATTGTTTCATCTGTGTTTTCGGCTTTATCTGACCTTTACCATTAAGGGGCTTTCACACATTCAAGAGTAGCGCAAAGAGTAGCCTATATAGCACCGAGTCCATATAGCCATCATGAAAGACCTTCACACAAATAACGGCACCCACTACTTATGATACAATTTGAGGGTCCCTGGTATTAAGGTATATATATATACTTTCGTTTTTTGGCAGGAATAGTTTGTGATAATTGGTTCAGTCACATGTACTAACTAAGACTTGCTGCCTCCCTCCCAACCACTCCATATCCACCTCTCTGTCTATATGTAATGTGTTGTGATAATTATATAGTTCAGTCTCATTCCATACACATACCCACCTCTCTGTCTATATGTAATGTGTTGTGATAATTATATAGTTCAGTCTCATTCCATACACATACCCACCTCTCTGTCTATATGTAATGTGTTGTGATAATTATATAGTTCAGTCACAGTCCATACACATATCCACCTCTCTGTCTATATGTAATGTGTTGTGATAATTATATAATTGAGTTACAGTCCACCTCCCTTCCAACCACTCCATTTCCATACTTACACATGTAATCTTTATTAAGGGGATATAGTATACTGTAATTTTAGTAAATTATAGAGCCTGAATTTCTCCAAAGTATGCCAGGAAACAGGACCAGATGAACAAAAATAATGGTGTCCTGTTACTTGGAATAGTTTAGAGAACTCAGTTGCTCCAGATTTACCAACACAATACTTCCCCCTTTAAACAGAAACAAATATTCAATATTGCAATATTCTACTTATTTGTCATTACATTAAGATGGTTTTTTCTTTGGTTTCACACAAGTAGTGTTTTAGAATAGACAAAATTCTTTGTGTATTTAGTGTATTGTTGTACAGTTGTGGACATATAAAACAGACACACCTGAAATGAGACCCCTCATTGATCATAGGGTAATATGAGACGTTGTGTATAGAGGTGTGTCCTATTCTATACTTTATAAGGGGACTGTTCAAAATGTGTCTGTTTCATGTGTCCGCAACTGTACATTTGTTATCAAATAATGTTGACTTTTAGACAACATAAATTTTTCTTCTCTGAGACAGGAACAAGATATATTTATCACACAGCTGATCTCAAAGATAAAAACATATCCCGGCGTTAAGTCAAATCAAGTTGTGTGTCTATCATCAACCTTCTCCCAGATTACATGATGGATGAGACTCTGATGCTGTGGTCTTATACCGTCAACCATGATGCTCTTGTTTTATCATACTGTTACACATTATCATACCATCACATCTGATGCTGTCGTTTTATCATACTGTCAAACGTTATCATACCATCACATCTGATGCTCTCGATTAATCACACCGTCACACCTGATGCTCTCCTTTTATCTAAGATCTTGCTTTTTATCATACTGTCAAACATGTTGATATCTGCTCGATTCAGATGATAACTTTTACACGTGGGAAACTCGGCCACCTGTTTTCTACCTATCTATCTATAGCTCCGACACCTCATTCCCTCCGGAACTCCCCCCAAGAGGGTGAAACTTGGTGGCTAGGGAAGAGGATGTAAGGAGGCTTGTACGTAAGATGAGAACGGCTAGATGAATGTGGGGTATTTCACTTAGAGATAGAGATGTGAGGCAAAATTACAAATGAACAAGTGAGAGCATGATTATGAATAGAAGGCATAGTGGAAGTGATGCGTAGAGGTAGTTTAAGGTGGTTTGGCCATGTGGAGAGGATGGAAAACGAAAGTTGGGTGAAAGGAAATATATATATGAATGTTGTGGGTAGATTGCCAAGAGGTGGGGCTAACTTGACATGAGAAGTGGTCCTGCATAATGATCTAAAAGTTAAGGGACCAAGCAGTAAAACTGCACGATTGAATTGCATGGAGAGCTGCCATTGAGTGAATGAAACTAACACATGCTCGTATGTATAAGGACTTTCAAAATTAAACGAAACAAAGTTATCATGAACTTGTGACCAGCAATTTTGGCCATGGCTCTGTATACTTAGTAGGACATCCCAGCTGAACATTTCCATCCAAAATTATGAACTGCTTATTACATTTTAAGTATGTCATGGGATATACAGCAATGGTCCTGCCGTGACCTACCAGCAACATCACCGGTTGCAAGAGTTACCAAAGTACAGTGTATATTGATGAAATAGAAGGGAAAAAAAATTAGGATCAACCACAAACCTAAAGACCACAAGGGGTCAAATTGTGGACTTTGGGCTCAGGTAGTGTACAGATTAGGGGTTTTCATAACTTCATTAATATGGTTCTTCTTAAATCCTTAAAGAGTGGAGCTCACCAGCACAGGCATATTATGCAAAATGTAAAGAAACATTTGGCGGCTAATAGCGTGTAAACCAATAAACCTTCATGAATAATTGATATATGATATGAAGTACAATCCTTTAGCTAACTCCTGATGTATTTGTGAAGACTACATGAACATCTGTAGGACAGGAAGCCAGGCCAGAATGACCTCCACTCAAAGCACACTTTTATACTCCTTTGACAATAGATTATTCCTCACACACTCAGTGCGTTGGCTAGACTGACTGCATTAACACCAAGGGAGCACGGGTGACTTGGTTTGATGGCAAGCAAAGTCTGCCTATGGTGTGAGAAAATCAAACAAGTCGGGTAGTGAGCAAGTTTGATAAATGTGCCTTCGACAAATGCCGACATCCATGGTCACCCACACTTGTTGCGGCACCCTCACTTTAAGGGTTAACACAGTGTAAGTGTTGCACAAGCACATTTCAGGTTAACTCGAGTCCAACTGTATGTTGTTGTTGTTGAAGTTCCTCAAGCTGTCTGGCCGAGCAGCCCCGAGCTCCTGAGGAAGGCCATGGCCTTAACCGGGCTTTCCCACAGTCCCCTCAGAGAGTGTATGTTGTGTTGTTGGTGAGTGTGGTTGTGTACATTGCAGTCTTCCATAATGTGTTTAATATAGTGGGGTGCTCTGTTGCATCCTGGACAGGCAACCACAATGGCTCCAACTGTATCTATCTTGGTAGTTTTACTCTTCACTAATTTTTTCAGGAAATGGATGGAGTATGTAGGGTGTCTGCAATGGAATTTTGTACATTCTTGAAAATATATTCAACCATACAGAATAACAAGAGTAATTTTATTTTCTCAGTGAAGGGAGGACCAATATGATCCTCTTTTTGTGTGTTGTTGTTGTTGAAGTTCCTCAAGCTGTCTGGCCGAGCAGCCCCGAGCTCCTGAGGAAGGTCATGGCCTGAACCGGGCTTTCCCACAGTGCCCTCAGAGAGTGTATGTTGTGTTGTTGGCGAGTGTGGTTGTGTGCGTTGCAGTCTTCAATAATGTGTTTAATAGAATGGGGTGCTGTGTTGCATCCTGGACAGGCATTCTCAATGGCTCCATCCAGCCTCTTCTGATAAGTCAGAAGGGCCGGGTGATGGCCACACCGCAGCCTGGCCAGGTGGACTCTGTCCTCACGGGGAAGGGAGGATTCGGATGGGTGGATGTCAGGAGGTCGTGCATGCAGCTGAGTGTTGTTTTTGAGTGTTTGGATGGATTGATGAGTGATTTGAGTATGGATGTGTTTCTGGAGATTGGTTTGGGGTGGGCAGGGTGTAAGAGATGATAGTATTTGTGTATGGTATCGTGTACTGGGTGTTGTTTTGATGTTCCTTGGCATGTGTGGGTGTTGTGCCATGTAGTGTAGTGTAATACAGAGTAGTGTTTATCACAAGAATGCTGCTCCATCTATAATAAATCTGAAAAAGTACAAAATTAAGGGTCATATCACTTGAGATTCCTGGACACAATACAGGATTTCTTCTTATAACAAGTCATTCCATAATGATATTCTCTTCATTCACATTTGCATGTTCAGTCTAAACTGCTCTCAACACAGTGCTAATCCCATCAAAATGTTATATCATACTGAATAAACAAGTTCTTCTATAAAAAAGAGAACTCCATATGACTACTCAATACAAAATGTTATCAAGGAGCAAGGGAAATAGCTAAAAAGGCTGTAAACAATTAATATATTATTTGAGTATTTACAATATGAAAAAAATTTCCAGAAAATTTCCAACACGAATTACAAACCTCCATGACTTCCATCTATTGTACTGTTTTCTTTCAAACAAAGAAAACAGATTGAACATAATATTATAACAGCATGTACAGGAATAATAATAATACACATTAATGTTCTGCTATTCCATCAGAGTGACAGGTCAGTCATAGTCAAGAAAAATGACCCATCCCTTATCCAATGTTTTTATAAGTGCAACCCTTTATATAGAGCAAGTCACAGTGAAGTAGAAAGGGGGAGAGGGAGGGGGAAACTAATACAAAGGGCAGCAGAGGAGGAACAGGAACGTGGGATGCGAGATACAAGAGATTACAAAGGAGACATGTTTTTTCTGTAATGTGAAGGGGGATGGATATAACTTGCTGCTAATGACATAAGGGCTCAAACCAGAATTATTTTCAAGAAGGATATGCGCTCGTATGTATGTAAAGGGAAGGTGCGTGTGTGACATGCCGTGTACAGAGGGTCAAGTCACACACACACAAAGCTTAAAGGGGTGCAGGAATAAGGGGACAGGCTTGGGGTGGGTAGAAAGCATGTCCCCTATTCCTGCACCCCCCTAACCTCCTCCCAAGCCTGGCCCCCTACTCCCACACACCCCAAGCCTGTCCCCTACTCCCGCACCCCCTTAAAGAAGGATGGATGATATGACTATCCCATCAGGTATTTTTTTTTTACTCCATTGGATTCTTCATGCCGGTGCCGACAGGGCCGTGACGACGTTCCCACAGCAAACGGTGCTTCTGCTTCATGTAGGCGGCCTTCACGTCACCATACACTCCAAGGTCACCATCTGTCACAATATTTGTACATGGGTTTAGGATTACTGTACTGTACTGTTCTACTATTATACCTGAAATGAAATGAGGTGTTGTCAGGATAGCTGTACATGGATTTTAGGATACCCATACTGTTCTATTATGTGATATGAGATGTCTTCAATTGTACACTCCAAGGTCACTGTCTGTCAGGATGTTAGTACAGTTGCCTCCACTATTAATGTCCACAGAGTCCAGCGCACTTGGCAAACATTTTTTTGGGGCTAGTGTATCATCGCTCAAAATAGTATCTGAAAAAATTGGCAACTGCAATAAGACAAATCGGAAGAAAGTTTCTGGTAAATGGTAGAGGATAAGGCGTGAAGTCTTGTTCATTATGAGAACCATTGCACCCTATTTTTCAGATACTTTTTTGAGCAATGGTACCTGTCTATCCTTATAAAATATAGAAACTCTTCTGCCCACACAACACTCTCCTACTACTTATCCTTCCTCTTCTGCCTACACCAACATTCTCTTACTACCTATCCTTCCTCTTCTGCCCACACAACTCTTCTGTTTTACCATTTATCCTCTTCTTCTGCCTACACCAACACTCTCCTTCTACATATCCTTCCTCTTCTGCTCACACAACACTCTTCTGTTTTACCACTTATCCTTCATATGACCTTAGCTGTTGCGCCGCCAGATGCTTAGTTGCATCAAAAATCAATCAATCAATCAATTCTTTTTCTATCAGCATCAACACTCTTCCATACCACCCATCCTTCCTCATCCCAAAACTCCCTTGTCTAACAATGTTACCTTCTAATTCCTGTTTACCTGATAACCAGAAAGGAAGGGCAGTGTGGAAAACTCCCAAACTTCACACAATACTCTTACTGAATTCTGTTGGTTAGCTTGCATCCAGGTTACTTACATTTGATGAACCAGTTCTCTGCAGCCTTATCGTATTGTTCCTTGATGGAGGCACACTTCTCCTTGTGGTCATGACCCTCGTACAGAATACAGTCGTGGTGGCGCTGACGTAGGATGCTCAACACCTCATTGTCCACCATCCTGTATGACAAATGTATCATTAACATCACAGGTCACATGCCCATTGACCTTCTTCTATGGGATGAGGGAAGGAGATTCAGACCCAAGGGGGAAAATATAAGCAAAGTACAGTATTTAGAAACAGTGCTTTTTAAAGGGAAACAATGTTCGTGTGAGGTTAGATGATAATTCAAAATGGAGTTTTGGTGTTCTTGGAAAGTCAAAGGTGTGTGAGACGAATGGGATGTCACCTTGGTTGTTCAATGAGTGCATAGCTGGTTTTATGGGTCATATGCAATTTTTGTGTTGACCATGGCATCGGACCAGTACGATGACTCCTTAGACACACTGCAGAGCCATCGTACCATTACAACGCTAATGTCATCACCAAGGATATTCATGGATATGATAGAGTGACAGAGATGAAAGCAAGGAGTATGAAGGTTGGGTGCAAGGACAAAGGTGGGTGGAGTAGAATGAGCCTTGGTTGAAAGTTTATTGGCAGAGGACATTAATTGGTCATCAGAGAGTTTGATGGAAACTATATTCATATCTTATAGCATTCACAAATAAAGGGTTTAGTAGTTTTTTCCTTAATTAACTACAGCAGACACAGAAGCCAATGTTAAAGTGAGGCTGGGTCACTGCACTCACACTGGTTTAGTAATCGAGTAAAGCAGGAAAACAAAGGCTGAGATCATGTAGCCTACAGTACCAAAGTAAAGTAAAGTACAGAACAGAACAGAACAAAAAATCCACATGTACTATATCAATCAACAGTCTACAGGCTGATCCGAAGACCTTATCTATATGTTTCTCAAGTAGATAAATACCTTGTAAATATCCTGTAAAATGGGTTGGACTCGCATTCACTCCCCCTTTCAAGCCTACAGATATCTCGGCTCCATCTCACAAAAGTCACTGGTTGGGATCCACAAAACACTTACACCAGCGTAAACCAGAGATACTCCTCCATCTGACTTACACAGGTATCCACAAAAGCAATCTGCACCTCACTGATTACGTCACAGGCACAAATGAAGGTGTAAAGTTACACTTGCTCCAGAGGTGGTTTAAATCTGTGCACCCGGATTTAAAACTTATAATTCTGGGTTATATAACAAATAACCTCTTCAGATTAGAACCTTGAGTATCAAGAACAGAATAGAAAGCCTAAATTTGGTTATATGTAAACATAAAAGTACTGTATATGTTGTAAGTTTTTAAGCCATTTATTCCCTAAATATTTAGGTGGGAAAAGAAGGATAGTTTGATGTTCACCACCACAGCCACAAGTGTCAAATGTATGTCCTACATTATACATTTATAATGTGTATGATTTTGCAATAAAAAGAGAAAAAGTAGTATTATTAAACTACTTTTCCAAGGAAAAGTTCTCTTCGTTGCTAAATTATTATTTACAGTATGGTGTCATATTTGATACTATTTATTAATCAGTTTCGGATTTGATTGACTAGAGTCAAACTCTGCCCTATGATTGGTTGATACATATGGAAGCATAACTGTGATTGGCTGACTAACTTCATGATGTCACTGCACCTCCCAGAGATACTCTTCCATACTCCAGCGTATGTTAACGTTGTGAATAGGTGTAAATGTTGGAGTAGCGAGGAGCAATTTACACCTCACACAAATAGATACTCCGGTGTACGTTACCCCACCTTTGTGGATCCAGCCAATTGCCTTAAACAATGGTACAAGTCACCCACGGAGTGTCAAGTTAATACCAGTTTGTCAGCCATATATACACTCCTAGCAAATCTCTTCCAATCCTGCCTACCCTACATAAGTTCTTTTGCATCACTCATTCTTACTACATGTTTCTTAAAACAATCACTCACTATATCCTACCATCATCTTCTTAGTATTGCCCTACTTTGCCCCTTGTAATCACTATCATACACCCTTGTTGCCACTTTTGATTCATTCATTCTTTCCACATGCCCATATCATATCAGAACACCTTACTCTACACACATTATGGAAGCACAACAATTTTACATACCAGGTACAGTCGCGGCACATAGTCCTTGAACAGACTTCCCCTTACACTCTGGTCAAGGACTATGTGCCACAACTGTACCTTTAAAAATCAAGTTTCAAAAGGGAAGAACAAAACCAAATTACACACTAAAGAAAGATTCACAATACAAAAGCTATTAGATATTTAATATTAATATGTATTTGTATTTAGAATCTCAGGATGGGTGGATGGGTTACAAGATTACAGGCAACTGCATAATGATATTAAACAAAGTGTATAGTAAATAACCCTTTGATATAATGAAAATCAATGTATTACATGTATACCGAGGGCGATAATGGAATATTCAGCCAGCATAAGTGATACATGAATATACAATGTGTAGAAACTGTGTACTGTATAGTGAGTGGTTCCTGACTAAGGGTCGGTTCTACAGTTGTTCGTAGTGGTTTGTAAGCATGCAAACGAAAGAATCTTAACCGTTTAAATGACTTATGGGTGAACTATTTAATGAATTTGGTGAATAAACTACAGTGATCATAATTATCTAACTGTTGGATAGATTTTGTGAATGTGGATACTCAGCTTTTGGAAAATAATGAAGCTTACAAGTGTGGTTGGTTGGGAAGCTAACAAACCAATACCACTGTGGAATCGACCCTAAAACATTCCCTACAGTATAACTAATCTAATAGTAATTGATTGAATGTAAGGTAAATTAAAAACACCATAGATGAAAATAGTCTTAGAAAGGTCCGTACTAGTGAACCCAGGTCTTCTATAAAAATACTGACTGTAATTTCCTGTTGATGTGGGCTGCCTCACCTGTCTCTCTTAAATTGTTCATTGGCCTCAACAAAACACACAATGTCATCAGTGTAACATTCATCTATGGTGGGAACTCTACGGAACTGTCGATGATACCAGTAGTACTCGGGACGGTTCTTATCCACAACCGACTCTGTAACAATTAACACATTTGTAGTTCTTAGAAGTTAAGGTATTATTACAGAATAACTGGGTTTTTGGCTAGGATTGCGCAGTGTTACCACATCCGACTAGGTCCCGGAAATTTGCCCCAGTCACTTTATGATGGTTTACACCGGTTATCCCGGTAGTTTGCCCAGGTTAGGTTAGGTCAGACTAATTTCCAAATTATGTTTGTAAAACGGGGCATCTCCGAGAGAAACACCATAACGTTAGATGAAGTGTCTTAGAATGGTCCCAAATAGTGGGTAATGATACTAAAATATACAATAGAGTGAACACAGTTCTTCTGTAAATTTACCGAGGTTATGTACCAACATTCTATACCACCAACCAAATCAAACAGGTCAATATCTAACCTTAATCAATGTACAAGTGAAACATTCGGGGGGATACCAAAATATGTGGTCAATTCAGGAGTTTACAGCTATTTACTCATTTCAACCTTATTTCCACCTCTTAACATTATTTTACTCCTTTCCAACCTTGACTCACCTCTGAACCACGTCACTGGGCCATCAAACACACTACCCACAGCATTCACAAACGCTTCAAACTGATTTAATGGATCACCTACACCCATCTTGTTGTTGTCTGCAGCCACTAATAAACCAAAACAACTTACACCGGTGAATGCAGTGTTGCCAATGTGTACGTGTTGCTAACTTCTTCTGAATGCAGTGTTGCCAAAGTGTAGGTGTTGCTAAATTCTTCAGCCAGGGATCTATTTCTATTCTATTATTTTATTTATTTCTATTAAAAATTCCGTCTGGGAGCAACGCAGCTAAGGTAGACCTCCGCATGCTCCTCTCTTCATCTCTGGGTGTTGGATTCTGGATGGGAGACTGTTGTTGGAGCTTGGGTAGCTGGTGTTGGTGGCTGCCTGGTCTGAAACTCTAGTAGTTAGCCACTTGTCGAGTTTGTGTTTGGTGTCGACAATAACACCTGTTATAGGTCCCTCAAGTTTTCAGGGATACTATTGAAGAGTCGTGTCCCGTTGTGACGGTTGTGTTGGAAGCTGTGGTGGACCATGGTCTTCATTCGTTGAGTAGAGGCTTGGGTGCTCTTGACAAAAAAAGCATAGGCGTCCTCGACTTGGGTTTTTGTTTGGGACCTTTCCTTCTAGGATTTTCCACACGTAAATTATAATGTATCTCTCTCGCCTCCTTTGGAGAGTATAGGTCTAACTGATCGAGCCTTTGCCAGTAATTCAGGTGGTTGACTCCTGTGATTCTGCTTGTGAAGGTTCTTTGTAATGCCTCATTTTTGCAATATCAGTTGCTTTGTGTGGGGACCACAACTAACAGCAGTATTTGAGTTTGGGGTTTCAAATGATAGATTGAGAGAAATTACGGGGTTGCAACCGGTAGATGAATAATTATGTTAGATTGTCTCGGTGGAAATGGCTAATAGGACACGTCTTGAGAAGGGATAGAAGAGAGAGAGGAAGGCTGAATGAGACGTGGGTGTACACAACCAGGCGGGAAGCTGCTGGTGAGGAGTGCTGGAGAGATTTTTGAAGGAGCTGGCACAAGATAATAGATGGTGGTGGTGTGAATTTATTGAGGCCCTATGCAAGGTAAATATAGCTATATTTACCTTGGCCCTATGCATCTCCTGGGTGCCACACGAGTTGATTGATTGATTGATTGAATAATAATAATAATAACAATAATAATAATAATAATAATAATAATAATAATAATAATAATAATAATAATAAGAAGAAGAAGAAGAAGAATGGAGAAATATAATATGTAAAAAAAGTGTAAAAATATAATCAAATAAATAACTCTGGGACTGCATTAAACAGACAGACAGAATCCAGGAGGAAAGACCAGACAGGACAGAATATAAAGGACAGAAGCAGACAGAGTAAACAGAGAGAGATAAAACAAAATAATAATAATAATAATAATAATACAGAGAGAGAGAGAGAGTCAAGAATAAGGTCAATAAATCAAATAATTAAAAAATAATAACACACAGGGAAAGAGTAAAAATAAATAGATAGATTAATTATATTACTGTACAGAGTAAAAGAGTAAACGAGTAAGCAACTATTACTACTGCTATTACTACTACTACTACTATTACTACTATTCCAAATCTACCAACACACACAAAACCTACTATTACTACTACTACTACTACTACTACTATTATAAATCTACTAACACACACACACACACACACACACACACACAAACAAAACAACAACAACATTATTAATATGAATCCACGAGCCCTAATAAGTATACAGGTGTGCTTCGAATAATTAACTAGAAACAGTATATATAAAATGCACAATAACATCTCCATTGGAATTAGTTCATTGGAGATTTGGACTGTTAAGGTGCATGGTAATTCTTTTTTGGTGCATTGGAGTGCCATGATTCCTCCAAAGTATGCCAGGAAACAACAGGACCATGAAAAAGAGCAAAAATAATGGTCTTCTGTTGCTTGGAATAGTTTGGAGGATTCAGTTGCTCCAGAATTACCAACACAAAATTGGCTGCATTGGTCTCTCTCTCTCTCTCTCTCTCTCTCTCTCTCCTGGTTCACACGGGGTAATTTAGTCTGGGAAAGATTTTTGTGTGACAATAGAGTGGTTTTGTGTGTGTGTGTGTGTGTATGTATGTGTGTGTGTGTGCGTGTGTGTTGGTAGATTTAGAATAGTAATAGTAGTAGTAGGTTTTGTGTGTGTGTGTGTGTATGTGTATTAGTAGATTTAGGATAGTAGTAGTAGTAGTACTCGTAGCATTCGTAGTAGTAGTAGTAGTAGTAGTAGTAGTACTCGTAGCATTCGTAGTAGTAGTAGTAGTAGTAGTAGTAGTAGTAGTAGTAGTAGTAGTAATAGTAATAGTAGTAGTAGTAGTAGTAGTAGTAGTAGTAGTAGTAGTAGTAGTAGTAGTAGTAGTAGTAGTAGTAGTAGTAGTAGTAATAGTAATAGTAGTAGTAGTAGTAGTAGTAGTAGTAGTAGTAGTAGTAGTAGTAGTAGTAGTAGTAGTAGTAGTAGTAGTAATAGTAATAGTAGTAGTAGTAGTAGTAGTAGTAGTAGTAGTAGTAGTAGTAGTAGTAGTAGTAGTAGTAGTAGTAGTAGTAGTCGTCTAAATAATAAAATAAATAATACAAACAATAATTTAAACTTATAAAGGATAATAATTTCATCTCTGCCTGCTGAAATAAAGGATTACTGTTTACTCCAAGGTGATCCACAAAACAGACCACCACAACATTAACTAATAGGGGTTTTGTTGTTTCATTGTTTATTTTGGAGGAATCAATTGTGCACGGTATTATCCCATTATTGTTGAAGATGTATTTTTGTTTACTTTCTCTTTCCTGTACAATAATAATAATAATAATAATAATAATAATAATAATAATAATAATAATAATAATAATAAGTATTTTGTTAACTTTCTCTTTCCTATAATAATAATAATAATAATAATAATAATAATAATAATAATAATAATAAGTATTTTGTTAACTTTCTCTTTCCTGCAATAATAATAATAATAATAATAATAATAATAATAATAATAATAATAATAATAATAATAATAATAATAATAATAATAATAACAATAATATAATATTGTTAACTTTCTCTTTCCTGTAATAATAATAATAATAATAATAATAATAATAATAATAATAATAATAATAATAATAACAATAATATAATATTGTTAACTTCCTCTTCCCTGTATAATAATAATAATAATAATAATAATAATAATAATAATAATAATAATTGGTATACTGTTAATCTTCCTATTTCCTATACAGTGAATAATAATAATTATAATTATAACAATAATAAGTATCCAGGTGATGTTGTTGTTGTTGTTTGGAATCATCTGACATACAATACATACATACATACATAGTAGTGAACCAATAATTACAATGCTTAAAAGACCCTGTGATCGTGTATGAAAATTGGAGGCTTTTGATTCCTCCTGACCATGCCACGAAACTAACTCCTTCCAATTAGGTGGTGTTTCGTGGCAATATTTGAAGGACTCATTTATCTCCAATTTTCTGACTACATCACAAGGTCTTTAAAGCGTTTACACAATTATATATAACCTTTCTAATATTACCCACCAGAAATGCAATCAGGAACGAGAGAGAGAGAGAGAGAGAGAGAGAGAGAGAGAGAGAGAGAGAGAGAGAGAGAGAGAGAGAGAGAGAAAGTGTGTGTGTGTGTGTGTGTGTGTGTGTGTTGACCAGGGCTTCGGTAACGGGTTTCATGATGCCTATGTCCAGAGTTCGAAACATTAAAAATAATAGATAACTAAATAAAGTCAATGAGGTGATGGAACCATAAATTGTTACGAATGTTATTGCTCCAGAAATTCAGACAAATGTATGCAAATTATTTTTTCTTTAAAAATAACAATTTACGAACATTAATATTTTCATTTTTCTGTGACTAAAATTAAATTTGTTTTTAATTGAAAGAAAGCACTATTTATTTTGAAAGGTTATAAACTGTACTAGATTTAATCTCCATAAATAACAAATTCTATTTTTTTCTGTTACTAAAATCGAATAATTTTCTTACTTAATTATTTTGAAAGGTCATAAACTATACTAAATTTAATCTCTATAAATATTAATTTGCTAACATTTCAATTTTTCTCTGACTAAAATCGAATATATATATATTTTTAATTGTTGGTGGGAAGGAATACACAATTAATTTAAAGGGTTATAAACTATATTGTTAATTAAAGGTGGACGAATTAAAGTATATATATGTACTGTACAGCCACAATCAAATATCCACCGACACTTTCCATCCATCGTAGTAAATATCTTGGTAATAAAGAACAACACGTGTATGATTTTGCAGCACCTCATAATAATAATTGAGGGGGTTGAGTTGACATAAGGCGTTGTAGGATTGTATTTTATATGATACTGATTTATTTGTACGATGGAAGGAAAGTGTTGGTGGTTATTTGTACAGCCACAATCAAATATCCACCGACACTTTCCTTCCATCGTAGTAAATATCTTGGTAATAAAGAACAATACGAGTACGATTTTGTAGCACCTCGTAATAATAATTGAGGGGGTTGCTTGAGTTGACGTAAGGTGTTGGATGATTATATTTTTTTTTATATGATACTGATTTATTTGTACGATTTTGTAGCACCTCGTAATAATAATTGAGGGGGTTGCTTGAGTTGACGTAAGGTGTTGGATGATTATAAATTTTTTGATATGATACTGATTTATTTGTACGATAGAAGGAAAGTGTTGGTAGTTATTTGATTGTGGCTGTACGTAGACTCTGAGGTGTAATATTATATCATCATAACATTATAAGTTTAATTACCGAAGTACTGATCAGTTTCCTGCAGGTGTTAATTAAAGTGTGTGTGTGTGTGTGTGTAGTAATCTGTAGCACTCCAAGTCACCCAAAAGAAACAATTACGACTTTAATTTAGGATCTTGTATTCATGTATGGAAATTGGAGGCTTCTGATTCCTCCTGACTATGCCACGAAACACGCTCCTTTCGTATATATGTGTGTGTGTGTGTGTGTGTGTTTCGTGGCAATATTTGAAGGACTCATTTACCTCCAATTTTCTGACTACATCACAGAGTCCCTTATTAATGTTCAAACGGAGAGATATAACTTCTGAAAGAGGTTCATTATAGGTGTATTTTTTAGTTAGAACAATTTGGAGGAATCAAGGCACTCCAATGTAACAAAAGTGAATTACCCTCTTAATTAATAAAGTACAGTGTTGGTAAATCTGGAACAACAAATGATTCCTCCCAACTATTCCAATCAACAACAACAACAGCTCATCATTATTTTTGTTGATCTTATCCTGTTTCCTGGCAGACTATGGCAAAAATCAGTTGCACCAGATTTACCAACATTGGGTTATCAAAGTATATTATGTGTCAGGAAACCGGACCAGATTAGGAAAAAAAAAAAAAGAAAAAAAAAAAAAGAAAGGAAGAAATGGAAAAAATAGAAAAAGATAGGAAAAAATAATTGAGGCCTGTTGTTTGGAATATAATTATAGTTTGAAGGAATAATGTAGTTGCTTCAGATACCAACACAGTCCTATTATATTATACTACCCTCTTAATAATTATAATCGAACAGCTAGGTTGATCGATCGTCAAAACATTTTACATCCTCCCCTAACCAAACCTAACCTAACCTAACCTTCTAAGTTGATTGATTGGTGGAGCAGCTAGGTTGGTTACAGTACAGCTATATAGGCTCTTAAACACATCTCCTTCCTACCTGCAGCTGCCACCCTTATTTTTCTCATTCGACGTAAAAATAACTGATAGAGTTTAAATATATTGAGACGAAAAATGCAAGTGGGTTGAATCGAACGAGGGGAGGGAAGGATCGAAAGACACACACACACACACACACACCTGGGTTGACATTTGGTCCTCTCTCTCTCTCTCTCTCTCTCTCTCTCTCTCTGTGGTGGTGGTGGTGCAGGTGACCTTATAGAAATTAGAAAGGTTTAGTTAGTTGGTTGGAGTAGAATTCTGCCCTTCCCTTTAAATTCAACTTTGTCTCCGCCCCAACGACACTATAATATAATCTACCTGTCCCTATCTAGTTTCTCTCTGTCCCTATCTAGTTTCTCCTTGTCCCTATCTAGTTTCTCCCCGTCCCTATCTAGTTTCTCCCCGTCCCTATCTAGTTTCTCCCTGTCCCTAATCTAACTTCTCCCAGCCCCTAATCTAACTTCTCCCCGCCCCTAATCTAACTTCTCCCCGCCCCTAATGTATACTTAGACTATATAGCTTTTGCCCCGCCCATCTATGCATTCTTCCTGAGCCATCCCGATCGGTATTCCCAGCCCCAATCTATTGTTTCTCTCCGCCCCCGTCTCACCTTTCCCCGCCCATTCAGTTTCTCCTCAGCCAATTATCTTGTAGGTTATTCCCGACCAATGAGATTCACCCATACATACACAACACTTTATCCCATTACACAATTAACTTTAGCATCATGTTAAACACATATATATGTACTACAGTCGCGGTCAAATATAATCATCCATATATAAAGGGGTAACTCACGTAAGAGTTTGACAGTTTTCCTCTGTTCCTTAGATGATAAACTTTCCAATAAATAGGTTAACTACCATCTTTTAATTTAATACAAGTAGCCCTACCAGGTGAGTAAACCAGGTGAACATTTGTTGTACTGCCTCAGGTAAATGACTACTGCGGCCATATATATATATATATATATATATATATATATATATATATATATATATATATATATATATATATATATATATATATATATATATATATATATAATCCTACCAGGGTAGTCCTTGTCATACTGTAGTTTGAAGGAATATATAGGTAACCTAATAAAGAGTCCACAAAAGGTTTCCTCTTTAGTATAACACTGTCCGTCATATCATTACATCATCAACATTTCTTTGTTGCCACAACTTAGAGGCTCAAGATTGAAAATTTATAAGGGAATTGTATTCACGTAAACGTAACTATGATGTATTCGTATACGTAATATACTTATAAATGTATGCATTCATGTATTTTATCTTCTTTTATATAATTATACATACATGCGCGCAGTTCAACATTTTGTTCAGCTTCTGTAAGTTTGGTCTACGACTCTACATTATCTCGACCATAATTAAGGGGATAGTACAGTGTTGGTAAATCTGGAGCAACGGATTCCTCCAACGTGTGCCAGGAAACACAACCACATGAACAAATATAATGGTGGCTGCCTGCTGTTGCTTGGAATAATTTGATATCAACTGGTGTCAGATGATGATAAAATCTTACCTTATGTTATATTTCCTAAGTACTGTACTGTAGTCTGTATATCTATTTGTTCCTGTTAGGATGGAGTATTACATAATAAATATAACAATGAACGTAATTATTATATATATAGTAAAATAATTAGTATCAAAGGTCCTGTGTATTACAAGTAAAGAAAATACCACTTAAAAAATGAATGAGGATAAATGGAATCAGACGGGAGGTGGAGTGAATAATCATCACCTCTACGTACAGCCACAATCAAATATCCACACACACTTTCCTTCCATCGTGCAAATAAATCAGTATCATATCAAAATATCATCATACAACAACACCTTATGTCAACTCAAGCAACCCCCTCAATTATTATTATGAGGTGCTGCAAAATCATACACGTGTTGTTTTTTTATTACCAAGATATTCAATAGAATCAGTATCATATCAAAATATAATCATACAACACCTTACGTCAACTCAAGCAACCCCCTCAATTATTACTATGAGGTGCTGCAAAATCATACACGTGTTTTTTTTTTATTACCAAGATATTTACTACGATGGAAGGAAAGTGTGGGTGGATATTTGATCGTGGCTGTACACACGGTTACATCATCCTGCTGAGAAATACTTGGGACAAAACTTGGCCGACCCTATAAAAAGTCACATTTGTGTCTGTATAACCAACTCTTATTATCTATTTCAGGATATAAGATATAGATAATAAGATAAATAACAGTTGAAGCAGACATATATTTTAATAGAACATAATATATAGTTATACATAGTTTGTTTATATGCTTTCCCAATTATTGTCCTATACAAATTCCGGGTTAGTTTTTCCATACTTCATGCATGGTATCTCTTAAGGGGGTGCGGGAGTAGGGGACAGGCATGGGGGGGGGGGGTTTGGGGGGGTGCGGGAGTAGGGGGACAGGCTGGGGGGGGGGGTTTGGGGGAGTGAGGGAATAGGGGACAGGCTTTCTACCCACCCCAAGCCTGTGCCCCTATTCCCGCACCCCCCAGTTCCCCCCCAAGCCTCTCCCCTACTCCCGCACCCCCTTAAGGGACCCTGTGATGTAGTCAGAAAATTGGAGGTTTGTGAGTCCTTCAAATATTGCCACGAAACACCTCCTATTTGCAAGGAGTGTGTTTCGTGGCACAGTCAGGAGGGATCAACAGAAGCCTCCAATTCCCATACACGCTCACATGGGGGAAATTTTGTGTTGGTAAATCTGGAGCAACTGAATCCTCCAAACTATTCCAAGCAACAACAGAACACCATTATTTTTGCTCTTCTGGTCCTGTTGTTTCCTGGCATACTTTGGAGGAATCAAGGCACTCCAATGTACCAAAAAAGAATTACCACCTTAATTCCTTTCCTACTACCAGTTTCCGTTGAAGGGAGTGATGGTGGGTGGGTGGGGAGGAGCCTTCTTCTTTACTATACTTTCCCTCATATCAGTAGACTAGATAGTGTAGCAAAACCAAGCAGCCTCGCAAGGACCACTAGGGCGGTTGCTATTTGCAGGTACTTTGTATTCCTCCTCTTCTATCTCCTCTTCTTCCTCCTCTATCTCTTCTTCCTCCTCCTCTATCTCTATTCCTCCTCCTCCTCTATCTCCTCTTCCTCCTCCTCTATCTCCTCTTCTTTCTCCCCTATCTCTTCTTCCTCCTCCTCTATCTCCTCTTTCTCCTCCTCTATCTCTTCTTCCTCCTCCTCTATCTCCTCTTCCTTCTCCTCTAACTCTATTCCTCCTCCTCTTCTATCCCTTTCATTACATCTAACTCCTCCTCCTCCTCTTCCTTCTCCTCAAACTCTAATTCCTCCTCTTCCTTCTCCTCTAACTCCTCCTCCTCCTCTTCTATCCCTTCCATTAAACTCTAACTCCTCCTCCTCCTCCTCCTCCTCCCCCCTCTACACACACTCACAGATGGCCTGGAAGGAGAGATAGATATATATACCCAGTGCTATCCCCTCGTCTCCATCAGTGTGACAGCAAGTATCACATCTGTAGGTCGGTCAGTCAGTCAGTCAGTCCACCTCACCTTCTTCTCCTTCCAGCACTAGACTGCCTATACAACTCCTCCTCCTCAACAACAACAACAACGACAAAAGCTGGGCAGGTATAAATTTAGGGCTATCGTAGGGTCATTGTATGTATGCAAGAAAATGCGTGGTGGGAAAGTCTTGTTGTCACCCCCTATCAAATGTTTCTAATATGAACATTTTTCCAGGAATTTCTAAGTTTAATGCAAATCAAGTTAGTTCATAACATCATAGCTGTGAAAAATAAATTTGATTGTGTATATAGATACTGGTGTGATTGTCTATGGCGAGAAGAAAACCCACACTGGCAGACGGAAGTTTAAACAGTCCACCCAAACAGTTTGGGTGGACACTGCCACCTTCCTCAGATGACAATGGTAGGTACAGCCACAATCAAATAATCACCCACACCTTCCTTCCATCTTGCAAATAAATCAGTCTCAAATAAAAATATAATCTTACAACATTTTACGTCAACTCAACCTCCTCAATTATTGTTATGAGGTGCTGCAAAATCATACACGTGTTGTTCTTTATTACCAGGATATTTATTACGATGGAAGGAAAGTGTCGGTGTATATTTGATTGTGGCTGTACAGTTAAGAATCAATGGATTTACACACACAGTTCATTCATTCATAATTATGTCCATTTGAGAGGATACTGATGGCTGATATCAATATGTTTCCTCCACACCACATTGGCTGTTTAATAATTATATCCTTTACCTTCAATCATCTGAGTAAGTAATTCAGGTCTTGGCTGTGACGAGTATCAGCTCATGGGGTGTAGAATAATCTGTATTAGGTGTAGAGTACTTGTAGCTGTTGAATGGCTGATGCTCTGTTTACCTTAAGGGGGTGCGGGAGTAGGGGACAGGTTTGGGGGGGTTTAGGGGGGTACGGGAGTAGGGGGACAGGCTTGGGGGAGTTTTGGAGGGTGCAGGAGTAGGGGGCAGGCTTGGGGGGGGGGGGGTTAGGGATGTGCGGGAATAGGGGTCAGGCTTTCTACACCCCCAAGCCTGTCCCCCTATTCCCGCACCCCCCAAGGCTGTCCCCTACTCCCGCACCCCCTTAAGGGACCCTGTGATGCAGTAAAACAATTGGAGGTAAATGAGTCCTTCTAATATTGCCACGAAACGCTACCTATGTGGAAGGAGCTTGTATCATGGCATGGTCAGGAGGAATCAGAAGCCTCCAATTCTCATACACGAGTTTACAGGGTTCTTAAACATTTCAGTAAGACAGTAAGTAATAAGTAGGACGAGTTTAATTATACAGTCGTCGCTCGAAAGAATGGATAAGGAACGACACCGTCTGAGGAGGAAGTCTTTATTGACCATGGATGTATACGCTTCACTACTGCCTTTGACCTGAAGATGCAGGAGTGAAGTGTTGTCAATAAAGTCTATAATGTGCACTCGTGATATGTAATTTTTGACCAGAGACGAACGGCAGGCACCACACACACACACACACACACATACCCTACATTCGAACTCAGCCTCTATAGGTGTACTGGGTGGGGAAATGAGCAATACACATACCATGCAAGCGATTCGAAGCTTTCTGCTCCTCACACTCTGGTCAGAAATTAGGTATCACTAGTGTACTCCTCATACGATGGTGCTCCGTATCAAATATATATATACTAAAACAGTAGTGTATATATTAATTGTTTGTGTGTGTGTTAGCGTATATAATTATCACATTATTTTGGTTCCCCAGACAGAGCAGAGCGGCCGGTGAAGATTGAGAAATAAGGATGTCCAACGAAGAGGAACAGCAGCAGTGTATACGTGTGGCCTCGGCTGCTGTACGTTAAATTGTTGATGTTGTTGCATGTAGTTGTTTTTGCCTATCGCCTCCTATGGGGACATTAAGGGGGTGCGGGAATAGGGGGACAGGCTTGGGGGGGGGTTAGGGGGTTGCGGGAGTAGGGGAAAGGCTTGGGGGGGGTTTTGGGGGGTGCGGGAGTAGGGGAAAGGCTTGGAGGGGGGTTAGGGAGGTGCGGGAGTAGGGGAAAGGCTTGGGGGGTGCGGGAATAGGGGGACAGGCTTGGGGGGGGGGTTTGGGAGGTGCGGGAGTAGGGGAAATGCTTGGGGAGGGGTTTTGGGGGGTGCGGGAGTAGGGGGACAGGCTTTCTACCTTCCCCAAGCCTGTCCCCCTAATCCCGCACCCCCCAAACCCCCCTCCCAAGCCTGTCCCCTACTGCCGCACCCCCTTAAGGACCCTGTGATCGTGTATGAGAATTGGAGGCTTCTGATTCCTCCTGACTATGCCACGAAACAAGCTTCTTCCATATAGGTGTGTGTGTGTGTGTGTGTGTGTGTGTTTCGTGGTAATATTTGAAGGACTCATTTACCTCCTGTTTTCTGACATTAAGGGGGAAGTTTTGTGTTGGTAAACCTGGAGCAACTGAATCCTCCAAACTATTCCAAGCAACAGAACAACATTATTTTTGCTCTTCTGGTTCTGTTTCCTAGAATATTTTGGAGGAATCAGGGCACTCCAATGCAACAAAAAAGAATTACCACCTTTAAGGGGTATTACAAGGTTGGTAAATCTGGAGCAAATGATTCCTCCAAACTATTCCAGGCAACAGGATACCATTATTATTATTATTATTATTATTATTATTATTATTCATCTGGGTATGTTTCCTGGCATACTTTGGAGGAATCAAGGCACTCCAATCTTTCAAAAGTATACTATCCCCTTAAGGCATCATCACTATATACATATTTTTTTTTTTTCGTTGGTAGCATCAGCAGTATTAGTAGTAATTGTAATAGTAGTAGTTGTGGTAGTAATTATAGTAGTAGTAGTTGTAGTAGTAGTAGTAGTTGTTGTTGTTGTTGTAGTTATGGTGTTAGCTGGGTTGTTGTTGTTGTTGTTGTTGTAGTGATGGTATTAGCTGGGTTGTTGTTGTTGTAGTGATGGTGTTAGGTAGGTGGTGGTGGTGTTATTATTATTTTGTTGTTGTTGTGGACGCGGGAAAATGGCGCCACTCTCGCTGGGAAATGGTGTTGGTAGGTATAATATTATAGAGGTGTTGACTGGGCCATGACTGGTTCTGTTGTACTGTACGTGAGTTTCTTCTGTATATAATTCATCCAATACCCTTTTTTTCCCTTGCAGTTCCCGCCAAAACTACTAAATCATCCAATACTTTTTTTTTCCTTGCAGTTCCCGCCAAATTATCCAATACCTTTTCCCTTGCAGTTCCCGCCAAAACCACTAATTTATCCTACTCCATTTCCCTCACATTTCCCGCCAAAACCACTAATTCATCCAATACTTTTATTTTCCCTCGCATTTCCCGCCAAAACCACTAAATCATCCAATACTTTTTTTTTCCCTCGCATTTCCCGCCAAAACCACTAATTCATCCTACTCCATTTCCCTCGCATTTCCCGCCAAAACCACTAATTCATCCAATATCTTTTTTTTCCCTTGCAGTTCCCGCCACACACACTCTGGTTTCCTCCCAACACAACTGTTACCAAGACCCTCGGTGGCGTTGTACCTCACATTTTGACTTACCTCGCTCACAGTATTGGTCGCTGGTAGGAATGAACGGATGATGATGATGAAGTTTCTGACATTGCTATTATATTTGGTATAGTTATAGTAGTAGTAGTATTAGTACTCGTAGTAGTAATAGTAGTAGCAGTATGAAATTGAGTACCGGTATTATTATTATTATCATCATTATTATTAATTTGAGTGCCACGAACGTTATATTTTATTTTATATTTTGGCAACTCCAACACGACACTTACCTCTCTCTCTCTCTCTCTCTCTCTCTCAGCGTGGTGTACGTAACCAACTCTGAGGACACGTATGGCAAGAGGCTGGACAATGGTTCATGGACGGGTTGTATTGGTATGGTGAACCGCGGCGTGAGTATTGGTTATTAGCTCGTCTTCATCAGTCCCTCCCTTCTCACCTTATATTTTGAACTACTGTATTCAGCTTATTGAGGATGAAAGAAGAGTTGGAAGACTCTAGCTGTAGGATGTGATGGAGAGAGAGGTGGGAGAGCAATCACGATGGAAGTAAATGGAAAAGAGGTAACTGATATACTTGAAGAGCAAAGAGCAAAAGAAATTAAAAACATGAACACCAAGCTTTCGTCTATTTCTCAAGACATCTTCAGGGTAACATCAGAGAAAGGACACAAACAGAATAATTATATCCTATACCCTAGACTCCTAGTACCAGCTACAGTTGCAAGATCGTGAATGAATTACGTTGTTTTTTTTTTTTTTTTTTTTTTTTTTTTTACAAATATCTATTTTTTTGTACTTGTTAATCTTAACTATATTACATACTATATAAATACACAACAATAAAAGACACAAATTACAAAGCCACTAGCTACACGAAGAAAAACACCTTACAACTGGAAAACTATATTCCCCTACAATGAGCGGGAGATGTGAGTTGTATTGTACCTATGTATGCTGGCACAAAACATACTCCACTCCACCCAAGGGTACGACCATCAAAGAGGGAAAGTCAGCTGGAATTCCCATCTCCCTCTCCTTGTAGTTAACTGGCAGGTATCTATCAGCAATTACATACATTTTTATCAGCAATTTTATAGATCATTGCAGGTGCTAATAATCAGAATTTGACTGTTGACAGGTTTTTACATACAGTATTTTTCTATCAGCAATTTTATAGGGGCCGGCATATAGATCATTACAGGTGGTAACATTTAGAATTTGACTGTTGACAGGAGGCGGACATGACAACCGTGATGAGTATTGATCAGTACAGGTACCACGCTGGAGAGATCAGTGAGTACTTCATCATGGACGAACACAGCGCCGGCTACCGTCGTCCAGACGTCCAGTCAGACATAATAGGATTCATCAGGCCCTTCACGCCATTGGTAAACAAACGACTGTGTCCATTTTATCCAATTTTCAACAGCAGCTGATCATAGACAGTTCGTTTAGTTATATCTTTAAGCTCACCACGCCCTTGCCTTGGTAACAAAAGACCGAATCCATTTTATCATATTTTCATCAGCAGCTGCTCATAGACAGTTTGTTTAGTTATATCTTTAAGCTCACCACGCCCTTGTCTTGGTAAACAAAAGACCGTATCCATCTTTACCAAGTCTTTCTTCATCAGTCAGTTTGTTGATAGCTCAGGTATAGGTATCATTCAAACCCAATTGGTAAACAAACGACCGACCGTGTCTAGTTTACAGTCAATGTACATATTAGTTCATTTGGGTTAGGGTTGATTCACACTATGCCGTCACGTCACATCACCGTTCCGTCAACTACTAAAGCACCGTCTTGTTGCCGCCCATCCTATATACGAGTGGGCTTCATGGGCGCCTCATAGATTTGAATTAAGGGAAATTACCTGCTGTGGGACAAGCTTGGAGGGGGGGGGGGTTAGGGGGGTGCGGGAGTAGGGGCAGGCTTGGGTTTTTTTTGGGGGGTGCGGGTGTAGGGGACAGGCTTGGAGTGGGGGGGGGGGGTTGCGGGAATAGGGGACAAGGCTTTCTACCCCCCCCAAGCCTATCCCCCTATTGCCGCACCCCCCCCCACCCCAAGCCTGTTCCCCTATTCCCGCTACCCCCAAACCCCCCCCCCCCAAGCCTGTCCCCTACTCCCACTTCCCCTTAAACCAATTTGTATTATGCAAGCCTTATGGTAAAATTGGAATGGGTACAGTAGATTCCTCCAAACTGTGCCACGAAACAGACTGACCCTAAATAATATAAGCAAGAAGAGTACCGGTACATTTTCTTATATTTTGGTGGAATCAGTAGCCCTCCATTTTGACCACAACAAGTTATTATCTCTATTTCCTAATAATATGTTTTGTGGTTGTTGTTGTGTTCCAGGTGTGGGTGTTGGTGTTGGTGACTGTACTGATGGTGCTGGTGGATCTTTCTCTTCTCTCACACACTCAACATTACCTCGACAGTCTCCTTCCCATCCCATCTACCAGGTCAGATTAAATTATTTCTATCTTTCTCTCTCTCTCTCTCTCTCTCTCTCTCTCTCTCTCTCTCTCTCTCTCTCTCTCTCTCTCTCTCTCATATATACAGTAATGTGTGTATGCCAGCCTGTAAGTGAATATACAATCGGCATAAATAGTTTTAGAAGGATGGACCCCTGTGGCTGGTGGTATGTGTAACCTGTCCCCTACTCCCGCACCCCCTTAAACCCCCTCCCCAAGCCTGTCCCCTACTCCCGCACCCCCTTAAGGACCCTGTGATCGTGTATAAAAACTGGAGACTTCTGATTCCTCCTGACCACTCCATGAAAATTATCAAGCTCCATCCATATAGGTGTGTGTGTTTTGTGGCAATATTTGAAGGACTCTTATATCTCCAATTTTCTGACTACATCACAGGGTCCTTAAGGTGGTAATTAGCTTTGGTTACATTGATTGGAGTGCCTTGATTCCTCCAAAGTATATACCAGGAAACAACAGGACCAGATGAGCAAAAATAATGGTGTTCTGTTGCTTGGAATAGTTTGGAGGATTCAGTTGCTCCAAATTTACTAACACCGAATTTCCTCCTTAAGGGTTTGGGCGCCCCTTCAGACCCGAGCCAATCCCTCTAAAAAAAAAAAAAAAAAAAAAAAAAAAAAAAAAAAAAATCCTCTTTTCAACTGTCCCATGCACCCTTCTATCTTCTCAATTCCTTTATATTTACTCTCTCTTCTCTTGGCATATATAGTCTGGAGGAATCAGTAGCCTTAAGGAGGAAATTTGGTGTTGGTAAATTTGGAGCAACTGAATCCTCCAAACTATTCCAACCAACAGAACACCATTATTTTTGCTCATCTGGTCCTGTTGTTTCCTGGTATACTTTGGAGGAATCAAGACACTCCAATACAACAAAAGCGAATTACCCCCTTAATTCTCCTTCGCCACAACAACACATAGCCCTATAATATATTGCTCTTTTGAATTATACTATTGTTACAAATTTACAGTGGTGTTGTCTGTGGGGTTGGTCAGCATGCTCAGTCTGGCCTTCTCCTTTGTTATTATGTCTGTATAAACTTTACAATTCATATCAAATCGTTTAATTAAGGGAGTAGTATACTTTTTTTTGATATATTGCAGCGCCTTGATTCCTCCAAAGTATACCATGCAGGAAACAGACCCAGGTGAGGAAAAATAAATAATGTTATCTTGTTGCCTGCATGGAATAGTTTGGAGGAATCATTTGCCCCAGATTTACCACCCAAAACAATGTGCTATGTATGTACAGTTGCCAGCACTTATAACTGGTACATTCAGCGTTGTCAGTCCTCTAGTCCTGTACCAGTTATAAGTGCAGGCAATTGTACACTCATGATACATAATTTCTGACCATAGTGTGAGGAGCAGAAAGCTTCGAATCGCCTGGTAGTGTTCATTTCCCCAACCAGTACACCTATAGAGACTGAGGTTTTTTTTTTTTTTTTTTTTTTTTTTTTTTTTTTTTTTTTAAAGAGGCTGAGTTCGAATGCTGGGTAGCCTATGTGTGGTGCCTGCCGTTCGTCTCTGGTCAGGGATTACGTATCACGAGTGTACTGTATCCCCTTAATTAAACCTCTATAGGAGCTGCGGAGGTGAAGGGACGGCGGTGGAGGGTGTGAAACAGGAATCCAACCCGACCAATCAGCCCCAAAATATCAACCGTGATGCCGTGTTCTGGACCATATGTACTCTGTTGGCCCAGTGTGAGTGAAACATTCGGTGCAGTAGTCACCACGAGCCGTAATAGGTACCCAGGTGTTGAAAATTGAAATGATCTGACATACCAGTGAGCAAATTACAACGCTTATCATGTCTCATACATACATACAGTCGGCCACAGGAATTCGTATACACCACTGAGACATCAAGGCCTTGAAACAACTAGAAAATTTAGTTCATTGATTTCTTAACACCAAACCTTTCTAGTAATATTATTTGGCTCATAATTGAATCAGTCAGCAGAACAATTCCTACAGTATGTGTAAATCAAAGGCCCATTTTAACCAATGCTCTGTGTACGAATTCCTGAGGCCGACTGTACAGCCATGGCTGATAGTGGTGGACCTGCCAGGCAGGGTCCAAGGAGTGTTGGAGAGCAACTGAACAGAGTTCGAAAAAGTGAGTCTTCTAAACCTCTCTCAACGATGAGAATGGTTTGGAAAATTCACTTGTTCGAACTCTGTTCAGTTGCTCTCCAACACTCCTTGGACCCTGGTCCACCACTATCAGCCATGGCTGTACGTAGTCTAGATTCACGTATAGTTGAACACAGGGTCCATAGAACAGGTAAACCTCATAAAAGGCCACTATGGGCCTCCTGTTGCCTGTACTTCCTTTGTATTCCTTTGTAACCCTCTATTTATAATCAGTGTCTTCATCGCACCTGCTACCTTTCTCCTTTGGGTTACTCTATTTTCCACTTCTTTCCCACACCTTCTTCATTTATCCAATATTCCACTATACTTAAATTCTTCATGCACCTGCACACAGACTCACCTTCTCTCTCCACTCTCATCACCTCGCATTTACCCATATTCACTCACCTTCAAACAGCGTCGTTCACATACCATACCTCTTCAAAGCTCGCCATTAATATTCCTAGATCTCTGTCACTAATAGCCAAAAGTACCACATCATCTGCAAAGAAAAGATGACATTAAATAGCAACAGACCTACTGATTCTTTCAAGGCTGTTTTATTACGTTATGCTATGCTGTACTAAGGTGAGGGAAAGTATACAGTCTTAATTAAAGATGATGAAGGGTGTTATTCTTAAACTATTTTTTCGAAGACAATATTATGTTTCGTGGCTTAGCTTTCTCATAGAACTGTTTCGGGGAAGAGGGAAGATGCAGTTCTATTAATATTATGACCCTTCAAAGATTCCTCCCCACCTTCCTTATATATATATACAGCGGTGACCCTTCAAAGATTCCTCCCCATGCACCTTCTATATACAGCTGTGCCACTGGAGCCTCCCCGTGGTGTAGTGAAATCGTTGACTGGACTGTGGCTGCTACTCTCCTTCATCCTGGCCACAGTATACCGCTCCAATCTCAAGGCAATGCTCATCCTGCCTAAGGTTACTCTGCCCTTCAATAACCTGGAGGAGCTTGTTGTTGCTGGCCTGCCCGTCTGGACGCCGATCGATTCTATTTTACATCGTTCTATGTATGTAAGTGCTTTTGTTTATCTTTATAACGATACGTCACTGTTGTGGACTAATCAATATATTATCTTATTGTTTCTTGCAGTAGAGTTCTGGAAGAGGCCTTGATCTCAGACACGTGACTCCAGCTTCAAATGTCCAGTCACGAGCACTAATAAGTATCCAGGTGCATGTGCTTCGAATATCTAGAGACAGTAAATAAATGCACAATAAGATCTCCATTGGAATTAGTTCGTTGGTGAATTGGACTGTTCAAAGCTTCAACCAAGGCTGTATACTTATTAGTGCTCGTGACTGTACACTCGCCCATATCAGCCCATTTTTAGAGCATCGGTATAAACATCAATATCGGCTGTAGGACTTCTGCCGATACTTAAATTTCAGTTTGCAAATCATATACCTTCCTTATTACGTAAAAATCAGTGGATACAGACAGTATTAGTTTGCCAACCTGAATTAGCCTAAGTAGTTCCATAATCCAAACAGAATTTCACGGCTATTAGTTTGCAGGTGTAAATATCCTCCGAGGTATGTACAGTTGGCACAGGAATTCGTGTTACAGCCCAGGTGGAAGAAGCTTGTCCATCTCCAGTATCCAGTGACATTTGCCTCACATTTCCTTATCGTCGCCATCCCACGTCTTGGTTTCAGCCCTTGGTATATTCTATTGGTCGCAAGGTAACCTGATACTGTTAGGAGCAGAGCATCTTCCACCTGGGTTGTACAGTCACGGTCAATGGTCCTGCAACACCTTTCAATGAGATGGCTTCGAAAAATGATCCGAAACTATAACTGTTGGTCTGTGCAATATTGGTTCATAAGATTCACTCAAATGGCTCGCTTTTATCCACCAGGTTGCAGGACTTTTGACCATGACTGTACCACGAATTCCTGTGTCCAACTGTACTTCCATGCCTAAAACAACTGTGTGTGGATTTCAGTTTGCAGACCCTAATAGTCTTCTGGGTGGGTTGAACCGGACCATCTACAACGCCGGCGAACCCCAGAACACAGCTTGGGGGGCGGCAGGACTCGTTCAGGGGGCACATGTGATTACCGTTCCTAAATTAGCCCTCTTACAGGTCATGGACGTACACTATTCCAAGGTATAGTTGTGCTGTGGTGAATGGAAGTTGTGGGTCGGGGCTGCTCGGTCAGACACCTTAAGGGACCCTGTGATGTAGTCAGAAAATCGGAGGTAAATGAGTCCTTCAAATATTACAACGAAACACCACCTATATGGAAGGAGCTTGTTTCGTGGTATACTTAGGAGGAATCAGAAGTCTACAATTATTATACACGATCACAGGGTCCTTAAGGAACTTCAATAACAACTACTCTGGGTTTGCATTTTACGAGTCTGTGAAGTTTATATTTCCATACTGTACTTAATGACTTGGCAGATCTGTTAACACGACTTTTGCCGCCGACTATACATGTGTTTAGGTGGTATTGATGTTTGTTGAGTATGGTAACGTAGCGTTAATCGGCGGTATTCTTCCAAGATACAAGGTGTTTTGAAGTGATAAACTTCTCAGTAATGTCAGAGATAATTGAAAGATAAAAGTCTCTGTACAACGGGAAGAGAATATGGGGAATGTTTGGTGTTACCCCTTTGAGATTCATTATAAGAATTAAAGTTTATGAGTGAAGGTAAATGTGTATGAGAGATGTGGTTTATGAGTGAAGGTAACTGATGTTGAGTGTGGGGAGATTGTGTAATTCATTTAGATGGTTCGTATTGACACGAGGAAAAAAACATGATAGGGAGTTTATAGGTGATAGGAGTCAGATTGGGGAGCGGCAAACCACCATTCAGATGGATGACAGGGTAAACATCGGCTAATGCCTACACCCGGACGCATTTTCGCCAAATCTGGTGGGCTACGTGCCCACACCACTTACTGCTGGGCCAAAATCATGGTGGTTGGAAGGATAATAACGCTTGGGTTATAACGATAAAACCAACCATGAGATAATCTTTGAAATAGTCTCATTCTTATTCCCAGCTCATTTTACCCGTCATTTTATTTAACCTAACTTAACCAAATCAAACGCTGGCATATACCCGTATAAAGTTCACGAATATGCCACCCGGACTGCTGTAGAGTGTGGTCATATTTAGATCCCCGGGCAACTCTGCAGAGTCGACACATGCCTATCCTCTGACACTGTAGGGGTTAAATGATTCCTATCGTAATGATCAATACTGTGGCAACCTCCAAGGCACACACATTTTCATACGTTTAAATTATCTTTAACTTATCTTTCATCGTAAATACCTGACTCTTGGAATCACAATAACTATATTTATTAGGACCAATGGTCAACACAGACACAGTAGAGAAATAATCCCATAAATAACAGCGAAATCCCAGCAAGCACACAAACGCAGCACAGGCAAAAAAATGCATGTGTTTTGAAATCTCAGATGACTATATATCCGAGAGAACTATTAAGGGTGTGTTGTACTGTATGTAGCCTACAGTCACCGGCAAAAGTTGTGTCGCCACATCTGCCAAGTTATACAGTAGAGTATGGAAATATAAGCTTCACAGGCTCGTAAAATTAAAACCCAGAGTATTTTAATAAATTGGCCCCTGGATATTGTAATTCTGTGTTGGTGAATGAGTTGGTTTGATAATTATCCTGTATGTTATTCTTCAAGAAACGCTATATGTGAGGCATGACTTTTGCCGCCGACTGTACAGTGCAATAATTTTTAATGTTTTTTATTAGTTGTTGTATTTTAAATTGTTTTTAGCTTCTCATATATTTTATTGTTATTTCTTATGTTCTTTGTTTATATTCAAGGTGTGTATTTTATTTATCTTGAATATGATTTAAAGTCGGATATAATGACATTCACTGAAAAAAATATATTACTCTAGAAATGTAGCGTCAAGTCAGATTTGACATACTGTTGGTTGAAATGTATATGATCTAAAACATTATGTGTAAGCAAGTTCTTACAGTAAAATTGGGTGCAAATAATGTCATACAGCTTTGTTAGTTTTGAGTTTTATTCTTATAGGCTTTTATTCTTATATTCTTTTCTAGTATATATTCTTTTCTAGTAGTTTTGAGTTTTATTCTTATAATAGTCTTTTATTCTTATATTTTTTTCTAGTATATATTCTTTTCTAGTAGTTTTGAGTTTTATTCTTATAATAGTCTTTTATTCTTATATTCTTTTCTAGTATATATTCTTTTCTAGTAGTTTTGAGTTTTATTCTTATATTGTCTTTTATTCTTATATTCTTTTCTAGTATATATTCTTTTCTAGTAGTTTTGAGTTTTATTCTTAAAGTCTTTTATTCTTCTATTCTTTTCTAGTAGTTTTGAGTTTAATTCTTATAGTCTTTTATTCTTATATTCTTTTCTAGTATTGTAATGACAGCAAACTGGGAAAAAGTCATATTAATTTTTCCCACTTCCAGACCGGCCAATGTTCTATGTACCGGATGGAGGAGAGCTTCATGAAGACCAACATCATCTGTTTGCTCTTCAAGAAAGGTTCACCATTCAAACACAAATTCAATTCCCTGTAAGAGTATTTGTGAAATGTAGCTTAATTAATCATACCCATTAATTATTACTGATAAAATTGAAAACGCAAATTCAATTCCCTGTAAGAGTATTTATGAAATGTAGCTAATCTTACTTCAATAAGACCTGGATACAAATTTTGGATTGCGAGTGTACTTGTTAACGTACCACTTCCACTCACTATTATAATAATTTCTTTAGAATTCGGAGTATGCGGGAGTTTGGGATACTACACCACAGTTATCAAAGGGCACTGACGAATGTAACCAGGTGTTTGAAAACCATCAAAAGCAACTCTCTTCGACCACTTAGCCTGGGAGATTTCTACGGGGTCTTCTCAATCTACCTAGGAGGTGAAAACACAACCAACTGTTTTGTCTAGAGATATCAAAACACGTAAGTCAGTAATACAACTTTTCCCACTCGCTCAGCTCTCTGGTTATCATTGCTTCACTTACAAGACAGTAACTGCAAACAAGACCCTGACTCTCTCTCTCTCTCTCTCTCTCTCTCTCTCTCTCTCTCTCTCAAACAAACATACAGTACATGTAGATGATCAAGATGTCCTTTACTTTTACTCTCTTTTATAACACAATCAAAACCGTCTACTTTCAAGAGGCTGAATAATTAATTTTATATCCAAACAAATGGCAACATTGCTTCGGTAAATGTCTGAATTTTTAAGACAAAGTAAGAATGCAAGAGGTGCTTCCAATCCAGCCACCACCTTTTCCTACTCCTCCTGTATTGCCGATTTCCAAGAAAATGTCATGAGTAGCTTAAGAAATGGCATTGCTAGTTCTGTTTTCTTCATCATTTAGGCTATACATATTGTAAACCTGAAATAAGAAGGTAACCTGTCGTCAGCTACTTGAAGGAATACTTACTGATTCCTCCAAACTACATACACTACAATACAGATCCCCTATTCTTATGGAGAGATATTACTGTATACCAGCTGCTCCATCACATAATTTGTTATTTCAGTAAATTTAATGCACCCCAAGATTTATATTACACCAATTATTTACACAACTAGGTATGGTACTTATCTGCCCGCTTGCATAGTGTGAATTTAAGGAATTAGTAGCCCTCCAGTTCACCTACAACCTAATCTAATAAGTGACAACCTCCCAATCAAAGAAGAAAATATCACAGCTCACATGATGTTCTCCTCACTCAGGTTTGTATATCGCATTCAACTGCTTTCTGGTGGAACTTCTGAGGACAGCAATAGTTAAGGGTCGCCGCAGGTCACCACACCACAACACACACCAAAACCCACAACAGTACTGGCCTCAACAAGGGCATGATGAAAAGATGTAATTGTTCCTGTTGGTTCACATATAACAACCCGGAAGCCAAGGCCATGATGTCACACAACTGCATAACACAAGAATAATGAAGTGTGTGTGTGTGACAATGGAGGACACATATTTTGTCACACTTCATTCTCTTCGTCAGCTTGTCTGTTTTATAATTCTGGAAGTTTTTTTGTCCATTCCGTTTGGAAATCCATGGGGATGTAATTTGAACACCCAACACATGAGTTCTGATAGAGGTAATCTTTTATGACAAATGTAAAGGTGTACCTGAACATTAAAGTAGCTGAAGTGATGCGTTCATTGGTAACATTGGAATTAGTGTAATATTTTATTTGGCATTGCCTGCACAGTATTGTAGTATCCTTCAATGCACAGAAAACCAAGTATATTAAGTTTTCTAACAGACAGAATCTTTCAGACTCTCACTTTATTATCAATGATGTTAATATTTTCTTTTCCTCCAGTATTGACATCCTTGGTATAACACTGAATGTCAACTTAAGCCTGACACCCTTTGTTTAATCCATTGCTGAAAATATATAAAAATAAATGTGACCTCTTTACAGACTCTTGAGAATTTTTCACTGACAAGCAGCTTGACTTACTATACAAAAGCCATGTGCATTCCCAGATGGAATACTGCCTACAACAGAGGGGTGGTTGTGTCGAGGCAGTCAGATAAAATTAAAAAATAAAGCCATAAAATTAGTCAATAACCCTACCTAGCACAGTCTTCCTTCCTCACCCTTTTCAGCAATTAACAAGATAACACTGGATAGCTTTGTCTTGGTTACATTCTCTCTTCAGGGGGAAGTATAGTGTTTGTAAATCTGGAGCAACTGATTCCTCCAAACTACGCCAAGAAACAGGCCAACATTATTTTTGTTAACCTGCTTGTTGCCTAGCATATTTTGGAGGAATCAATGCACTCTAATGTACCAGAAGTGCATTATTCCCTAAAATAGATGCTGCACTGCAAATAAGTTATTAATTACACATGGATGGGTTCCCAGGCCAAAGCTCTGTGAACAGCTGGATAGGAGAGATAACTTCATTATTACAACTACATAATTAAGACATGAAGAGTTCGAATATCTGCTTACCTAAAAAAATCATATGGCTGAATATAATGGACTGAGCAACAAATTTGCCATATAAACTGTATGCAACATATTTCAAAACGAATAACTTACCTTTCTTAATCTTAATTTCACAGTATAAGCATTAGTTCCAGTTTGATGTACCGTACTAAACATGCAACAATATCAATTAATTATCTCTTCTAAAGCTATAAAGTACAAAAGGAAGGAATGAGTGGGCGTGCATGGTGAACAGATAAAGTAAGGGATGCAATAGAGAAGAAGAGGAAGGCATATAGGAGGACACTTCAGAGGAATGTAACAGAGGAAGTGAAAAATGGGTGGAAGACTGATGAGTACTATAGTCAAACATTTAGCCCTACTTGATACTTGGGGTAGAGAAAATTAATAGTTGTTTTATGCGTCTGCTTGGATTTATGAACTTTTGAGAGAGGGAGAAGGATAGTGCTTGTGGAGGATATGAATGGGTAGGTAGGAAGTGATAGAATAGGTAATGTAGTTGGCAAGTGGGGTGTGAATGGAATATATGAAAATGGTGAGTGCCTGGTGGATGTTAGTGTCGAGGGAGGGACCACAGGGTTGTTCCTCGCCAACACCTGCTTCAAGCACAGACTGATCCACAGGTATACATGGAAGAGGAGAGATGAAATGGGAAAGCAGATGAGTTTGATAGATTACATAACTGTTAATGAAAAGATAAGGAAAGATGTGATGGATGCTAGAGTGGTGAGAGGAATGTTTCAGTGCTTTGCTGACCACTATGCGATTATGGCGAGGATTAGGATCAGAGAAAATGGGAGTAAGGTAGGAGGGATGAAGGGGGAGGTGGCAAGTGGAAGATTGAATGACATCGAGTATAGAGAGGTATATAAGAGGAGGGTGGGTGAGGTGCTGGAGGATGCAAGGCTGAGTATGGGGGAGGAAGTAGGAGTGAATAATGTGTATGAAATGTTTATGACAGTAGTAATGAGGACAGCAGCAGAGGTAGTAAGATACAAGACACAGAAGAAGGGCAAGAAAGGGAGAGCATGGTGGTCAGAAGAAGTGAAAGATGCCGTAGAGAAGAAAAGGAAGCCATATAGGAGAACATTACAGAGGAATGTGTCAGAGAAGGTGAGAGGGAGGTGGAAGAGAGAATACAATGTATGTAAGAGACAAGTGAAAAGGATGGTGAGTGAGAGTAAAAGGAGAGTGGATGGGGAGTTTGGTAGGAAACTGAGTGAAAAGTTTAGAGAAAACAAGAAATTATTCTGGAAGGAGGTTGAAAGAGAAATAGGAAAAGGAAAGTCTGGTAGCTTGAGAATGAAGAGAGAAGATGGAGTTACTGTGAGAGGAAGTGAGGAAGTGAAAGAAGTGTGGAAGAGGAATTTTGATGGTTTGATGAATAAGGGGACGGGAGAGGAGGCGGTGGTGACATGCATGGGGATGGAGGCAGGTGGTAGACGACACTGACGACAGGGTGTACAGGGAAAATTAGGAAGGGAAGAGGTTAGGAAAGCAATAGGAAAATTGAAGATGGGAAAGGCACCGGGGGTGGATATGATAACTGCTGAAATGTTAAAATGTGGGGGGGAGGTAGTGATGGAATGGATGTTGCTTATATGCACATTGGCCTGGAGGCAGGGAGAGGTGCCAGAGGATTGGAGGAGAGCCATAATTGTACCTTTGTATAAGGGGAAGAGGAGTAAGGAGGAGTGTGTTAGCTATAGGGGAATAAACCTTCTTAGTGTACTGGGCAAGATGTATGGGAAGGTTCTTACTGAAAGACTGATTGAAGTAACAGGAAATAAAGTTAGTGAGGAGCATGGAGGGTTCAGAAAGGGTAGGATATGTGTGGATCAGATATTTACATTAAAATCAACAGTGGATAAATATATTGGGAAGGGTAGGAAGTTGTATGCTGCCTTCATAGACTTCGAGAAGCCATACGATAGGGTTGATAGGAAAACTATGACAGAAGTGTTGAGGATTTACTGTGTTGAGGGGTCTTGGCTGAAAGGCATTGATGCCTTTTATGCAGATGCAAAAGCATGTGTGCAGGTAGAGGGTGGTCTAAGTGAGAGTTTTAATATTAGTGTAGGGCTGAGACAGGGGTGTGTTACATCACCTTGGCTGTTCAATATATATATGGATGATATGAGAGAGATGAAGGCCAAAGTGAATGGCCTGGGGACAAAGCTGACGATGAAAGGAGTAAATTGGTCCTTGGTGGCAAAAGCTTATTTACGGATGACCCTGTTGATGACTGAGAGTGAAAGGGAGTTACAGAGGGTGGTGGATGAGTTTCAGTCAGTGTGTAAACTAAGGAAACTGAAGGTGAATGTGGGTAAAAGTAAGGTGATGGTATTTGAGAGAGCACAGGAGGTTTTGTTTTATGGGATGAAATGTTTTATAACATCATTGATTTAATAAGTGCTGCAGAAAAACAATGATAATAAAAAGTGGCATAAATATATTCAGGAACTTTGTTCGCTTCTACTCGTCATAATTTCTTTGTTTAATGTTATATCGAGTTGTAACAAATATATCTGGACGCTACAATAATTTCTGAGAATAATATGGTATCAACAAAAACTGTATATCTTGAATAAGAGAAGAGCGAGAGTAAATAATATACAAACATATACCATCAAGAGCATGGTGACAGAGTGGATTCTCAACATAAGGAATCAGCAGTAGGCTACACCTAAGTGAATAGCCTATTAGCCCTATTGTAATAAACACAGGTTACATTGTCCGGAAAATTTAATGTCAACCTGTTGTAATAATTTCGTGATTATATTAATAGTCATCATACGATATTACTGCAGTATAAAATACATCAAACAGGCTATTCACTTCAGCCACATGGTGTTGTATGACAGAAATGACAGAATAGATAATGTTTTGAGTAACCTTTTAGAAGTTCTTGTTTTATACTGTAGAACCTTAATCACAGGGTTGCAAAATCATATTCTGGTATAGCGCTAATATTTACCCTAAAAAGCGCTAGAAACGCGGTAGATTTATATACAGGCACACTGACAGAGTTTCCTGCTACGCCATTAACATATAAAAGTTTAAAATAAGTATAGTGGGATGCATCATATAATTATACCATGGTACCAATTTTCTTGACTACTTCTTTAGGTAATGCATATGTAGCACAACATTTTCCATTTCTTTTCCTTCACAGACATGATGACGCTCAGTGTTGATAAATTCATCCTGTTGCGCAGCTTGGTCTTAATCAAGTTCATGAGGCTGAAGGAACGCTCTACATGATTACATCTACATTTGAATGAGGCAAGCTGAGAGCAGAAAGAGCTACTTCTGATAACTCTTTGTAGGGATTTGCACCTGAAGAGTCTCTGTAATTTGCTACTTCAGCCCAAAAATGCAGCGTGTTAGCAGTCTCGGTCCACTTTGTGTGGTGAAGTTTTTTCCACTAAAAGTCAACTTGGGTAAGGTACTTTTCATCTGTTTTGATTGAGACTGTAGTCATTATATTTTAAAACCACTTAACAATAACGAGCTAGATTTGGCCCTAGATTTTGCAAAAGGCGCCAGCAGGATACCGCTATCGAGCAAAATGAAATTTTTTTCCGCTAGATAAAACAAAAAGTCGCTAGTATCTAGCGCGAAACGCGCCAGTTTGGCAACTCTGCTTAATCAGTGTTGGGAGTTGTGCCACTTGTATTATTGTATTATCCCATTTTTACTGAAACTAGCTGAAATATTTTTTTACTATCTACGTACCGTATAATAACTAAGAAAGTACTAAAAGGTGGTTGAAATCCCTAGAGAAGAAAGTTGATATGGTTGAATTATATGTGCGTAAAATAAAGTCGCGGCAACAGTGTGCGCGCCACGTCCGGTATATAAACACGGCGCAGCCAGATTTTAGGTCTTTCCAGCAAGTGAGGCACAATGGTACGTGTAACGTCTTTTTTTCCGTGTTTATTTAGCTTCTTTTTAGCTGTGTATTCGAACATTGAAGTTTAAAGTATCGTGTCTACGTGGCATGGCGTGTGGGCAGTGTGTATCTAGACAATAGTATTAGTTTTGGTAGAGAAATGAGGGAGTAAAGAGTGATTAATGTATGTATATTTGTGACCGGGTCCAAGGGTGGTACCAAGTTGAGTATCCCACGTGTTGCCTATACTGTCAATATTAATGGCTAAAACTATAATGATATATAGACCAAGACCCCCGAGGTACTTTAAGTTATTTATGTATTATCCTGAAGGCTTGTGTAAATGGGTGGGAAGCCTAATATGTAGACGAAATATATATAGCCTCGTGGGCGAATTGACTTGTGCATATGGTCATTATTTTTATAAGGTAACATTACTATGGGCCATATTCAAGAACATTTGTGGTGCATACGATGGCTCTATTGTGTTCCTATGGAGTTATCGTACCAGTACCACGCGATCGTATGCACCATGAATGTTCTTGAATATGGTTCTTTAAGTCACGTGTTGTGGTGGGAGGGAAAAACTGCAACTTGCGATAAGCCTACATACGTCCGGTAATATTTGGTAAATATTGAATGAATTACCGTTATTGCGTACGGTTTTTCTACCCACTTATTTAGATCATTCTAAGACTATTTTCTTCTATGGCATTTCCTCCGTAGATGCCCCATTTCCAACATAGGGCATATTCAAATGGGGCATTTTGATATTAGCCTGACCTTACCTAGACCGCATCAGACTACCGGGACCTAACCTGGGCAGACTACCGGAACCTAACCTGGGCAAACTACCGGGAAATAATCGTGATAAAGTACAATAAATGACTGGGGCAAAATACGGTATTTATTGAAAGAATTACCGTTTTGCAGCAGTGTTGCCAGATCCGGCTGGGTCCAAGTATTTTACCACTGTCATTTATTGTACTTTATCACGATTATATCCCGGTAGTCTGCCCAGGTTAGGTCCCGGTAGTTTGCCCAGGTTAGGTCCCGGTAGTCTGATGCGGTCTAGGTTAGGTTAGGTCAGGTCAGGTAAGGTCAGGCTAATTTCAAAATGCCCCATTTGAATATCCCCTATCTTGGAAATGGGCCATTTGCGGAGGAAATGCCATAGAAGAAAATAGTCTTAGAATGGTCTAAATAAGTGGGTAATGAAGGTAGAAAAAACGTACGCAATAACGGTATTTACCGGGTATTAAGAGCATAGACATTTAACGTTAGGAAATGGGGCAGAAGGCATGGTTATTGGTCAAGTTCTTGGCAGATCCTAGAGGGCCCTTACTTGTTACTTGTTGGATATTCTATGCCCCGCTCCTTATAGAGTCCATGCATCATATCCAGCACATTTTTAAAGCCATTCAGTGTTTGGATTTCCTGCTTCTCTGACGTTATTTGGAGAAAGTGGTTGATATTCTTATCTTAAAGAGCTCAGTACGAACCCATATGATGGTAATATATATAGGGATGTAAATTGGTTATGCTTAAGGAAATTTGAGGTATTTATTGAAAGAATTACTGTTTTGTAGCAGTGTTTCCAGATCTGGCTAGGTCCCAGTATTTTGGGTTACCGTATTTTGCCTCTGTCATTTCTTATACTTTACCACAGTTATTTCCCGGTAATTTGCCCAGGTTAGGTTCCGGTAGTCTGATGCGGTCTAGGTTATGTTAGGTAAGGTAAGGTCAGGCCAATTTGAATATGTCCCATCTTGGAAATAGGGCATTTGCGGAGGAAATGCCATAGGAGAATAGTCTTAGAATGGTCTAAATGAGTGGGTGATGAAGGTAGAAAAGCCTTACGCAATAACGGTAATTCTTTCAATATTTACTAAATATGAGTATACTATATTGTGCATAGTTTGGTAAATATTGGAAAAATTGCCGTTTTTTTCGTACGTTTTTTCTATCATTACCCACTTATATAGACCATTCTAAGACTATTCTCCTATGGCATTTCCTCCGCAAATGCCCCATTTCCAAAATAGGATATATTTAAATGGTGCATTTTGAAATTAGCCTGACCTTACGGTACCTAACCTAACCTAGACCACAGCAGACTACCGGGACCTAACCTGGGCAAATTTGCTTATACCCGATATTTAGCCTTAGTTCTTGGCAGCTCCAGATTTTGACCCATCCCTCTGGAGTCAGATATCAGTCCTCAGTCTAGCCAATTTTTAAGACTTCAATGGTTGGTTGGCCTTTGTATGCATGATCAAATTCATATCTTTAGCTAACGAGCAGAATCCACTGATATTAGAAATGTGTATAGAGTTGTGGCTGACTTTGGGAGTTTGTTTGGTGTGTAAAACCTAGTTGGACATTAGTTAGTTACTGTCATGGAGTACTTCCTAGTATGGAGGGGGGGGGGAGGTTGTGCTCTTAAATCAAACTGGTGCTGTAACAAGTTATAAGTAGGCTAGACATCAAAAGCAGCCTGTACAGTGCTTTCAGAATTTTCTTCAAATTATGCAAGTTCCTACAGCCAATATCAATGTAAATAATGTAATTAAATGTGTTTTTTATGCTACATTGCCATAATACAAATTTTTTATTTTTAATGAACTGAACAATTTTGCTTACAGTCTCACCGAAAGTTTAGTGCACCCCGTCATGGGTCTATGGGCTTCTACCCCAAGAAGCGTGCTCGTAGGCTCCGTCCAAGGATCAAGTCTTTCCCCAGGGATGAACCAAGGAAGCCGGTGCACCTCACTGCTTTCCTGGCATACAAAGCCGGTTGTACCCACATCGTCAGAGTGGCTGACAAACCAGGCTCAAGTGAGTAAAAGTCCCATTTTGTTCAAGCCTAATACCGTACCTTGGTTAATGGTTTGTATTATGAGGAGAAGGTTGCAACCATATTTCTTTCAGTTTCCTTTATTCAGGGCCTATCTTGATTGCTTTTAATTTTCCTCATGCACAAGTCATGTTGGCACCAAGGAGTGCACAGGATCTTTTCTTGTACTCCCATTTCATATTCTTCGTAATTTAACAGTATCTGTCAAGTTAACAGTATATACGGTATACCATACAGCACTGCTTGATGCAACTTATGATTTTCAATTACCGAATATCATATTAGCCAGTTTCTGTGTTATTCACATCCTTTACACACACTGGCTGTGATGGTTTATATTATTTTTTTTTTAGTAACTTATCCTTTATTTTATTTGATTCTGATTTCTGAATATGGTGGTGGTGTCTGCAGGGATGGGTTACTCTTCTCCATTTGGCCATTGATGTAGGAAAATATATAATTTCCCCCCTCACTGGTATTAAAAACTTCTAACCAGGCCCTACTCCCTTGCACTGTTCAGTTGTGGTGGAGAATGTTATCAATGACTACATTATTTGTAATATATCTAGTAATATAAATTAAGACTTGATGGGAAATTGAAAAGCAATTTGGATTTTGAATTACTGTACGGTACTGATTGTGATGTCAAAGTGCCAGCTGGCCTCGGCCGGCTTGGGAACTTGGTCGACTTTGGTAACTGCTGCATGCAGTTGTACCGTGTCGTGCATCATAGAGTAACCCAGTCCCCTGAGGTAACACTTAGGTGAGGATGGGACTGTGTATATTCCTATACTCCCAAGAGCTCCTAGTGGGCCAGGACTTGGGAGTAATAACCATATACTGGTCAAATTAATTATTCTATGTACAGAATGAATGTACCATTTGTTAATAAGTTAGTAGATTTTTCTGTGTTTATATTGTGCCATATGACCTTGCTGTTGCGGCGCTTAATACCAATAAATCCTGTGTTTATGAAGTAATGGTTGAGAAAGGCTCTGATGGTGTACTTTTATATTTTCTAGAGGTCAACAGAAAGGAGGTTCTTGAGTGTGTGACAATCCTGGAAACTCCCCCAATGATGTGTGTGGGTCTTGTGGGTTACTTGAGCACTCCAAGTGGCTTGCGTCCATTCAAGAGTATCTGGGCTGAGCATCTGGCAGAAGAGTGCAAGAGGCGCTTCTACAAGAACTGGTTGGTTTTTCTTGCTTGCCTATTGGGTATAGTATTTAGTAATATGGATACCTTATCTTTGCATATCAGAAATAACCTCTAGGGGGGTGTTACCTGTAGTGATGTGGACAATACTTTTAGGGTTTTGGCACTCCATTGGCCCTAGCCACAAGCTTTCAGTTCTACAACTGTCCTGCTTTTCTATTTCCTTACTGTTTGCTGTCACGTCTATCGCCTTTTTCTGGCACTATGACCTTGCTGTTTCGGCTCATATCAATATTGAAAATGCTTAAAATGAGTAAGCAAGTGTTAGGTTTTTCTCACTGTATTTTAAGTGTTTAGTTTTGAAGATAAGTAAGCTGGGTTTTATAAATATACTGTATTGTGTAGTTTAATGATAAGACTAATTTTGTCAACACACCCTCAGTCTTTAACTCCTCTGGTACCATAAACTGGTTGGCCATGAGTTTTAGACTGGGTTTCAGTGACCCTCTCAAAGTTTAGTTGGCTGATAAACTATGAGCTGTTGCCAATAGTTTATCAGTAGGTGTATATTCTTTGAAGGGGAGCTGCCAACAGAGCATTATGCATTGGAGGCTTGGCTCTGTGTGTGTGTTGGGTCTCTTCCTCCAAGCTAATGTGTTTGTGACAGAGGCCCTCACACTTTTCTACCTACAGGCACAAATCAAAGAAGAGGGCTTTCACAAATCTTGCCCAGAAGTGGCAGGATCAAATGGGCAAGAAGGTGATTCAGAGGGACTTGGCCAAGATCAAGAAGTACTGCAGTGTTGTTCGAATCATTGCCCATACTCAGGTGAGAACATTGGTTTGGTGGTAGTTTTGAGGACTGACTGAAATACAATTTTTCAGGTGTTTAGGGAAGTAAATGCAGGGTTCTAAATCTAGTCTAGGTGAGAGGGTGCAGCAGAGCATTCTTAAATGGTGAACTCCTAGTGAAGGTATACATAGTTAAGAGGAAGGCCAAGGAGGAACTGGAAGGACAAGTGTTGAAGCTTTGTGTAGTAGGAGGGATAGATATCTGGGAGGCTAAAAAGTGTGCAATGGAGAAAAGCTGGATCAAAGTGGTGTATGGAAAAAATTACTAGAGGAAACCTTGGGCGTGAAATGACATTGTAGTGGAATAGTACGTATTTTCTGTGCTGTACAAGGTATGAAAGAGTGAGGAGTGAATGTGCAAATCAAGAAAGTCCCTCTATAACCCTTCTATTGACTCTTAACATATTTGCTTTTATGTCATCCTTCTACTAGAAACTACTTTCTTTTTTTTTATTTATGATGTCAAAGTGCCAGCTGGCCTCGGCCGGCTTGGGAACTTGGTCGACTTTGGTAACTGCTGCATGCAGTCTACCGTGTCGTGCATCATAGAGTAACCCAGTCCCCTGAGGTAACACTTAGGTGAGGATGGGACTGTGTATATTCCTATACTCCCAAGAGCTCCTAGTGGGCCAGGACTTGGGAGTAATAACCATATACTGGTCAAATTAATTGTTCTATGTACAGAATGAACATACCATATGGTGTTAAGCAGTAAATTACAGTAGGCTTTAAAGTCTGCAGCGTATCTTGATACCGGGGGTGGGGTCGGGATGAGCTCGCTCTCTTGCCACATGACCTCTCTCATCCTCCCGCCCTTTTCCTTGTTGCTCGGCTTATAATTTGAAAACTAACCATAAAATTTTTTTCAATTTTTTCCCAATGAGTTTTCCATGAAAATTTACTGGAAGTCTGGAAAACCAAGCTAAGCTATCCTGCTCCTACCCTAAAGACTTGACATATATTCCTCCTCATTGAACTATACCTGGGTGACTCGATGACCGCACGGGATGTAATGTAGGCAACGCCGCATGAGTTTTATATGTTGCCAAGTGTAGTGGAAGGTATACAAAGTTAAAAAATATTATTTTACCATGAAAATACAAATCATTTATGAAACTATACAGCCATATAAGGAAAATATATAATTTAATTATAGTTGGTGTGAGAGGTCATTGGGAGAGGTGATTTGGCCAGAGCACAGACTTCTCCCAACCCCAGGGCCAAGATAAGCTGCAAAGAGTATACTAAAGTTTAGAGTTTAAGAAAGTTTTACTGTGTATGCTAGAATGGTGGGCCATCCATCAGCATTGTCTGCTTATTGTGTGAAATCAAGAATGTAATAACTGGTAAGCATTCTCAGGAAAAAGCTATGCATATTGCTTGTGCATGCAGGTGTAACTTTGGTCTTTGCACAATCTGTTCTGAAACCCTACAGTGCCAGGTCCATATTTAGTCTAGTCATACTCATACACACTGCCAGCAGGATTTAGGAAATGATAAATAATCTCACAATTCACAGGTTTTGAGATGCAGATAATCATTCAGGGTATCTTGTTGGTCATTCCCTTAGTATGGAAATAAATTAAATTTCTTGTGGAGGTGGTGAATTTTGTAGAGTTCTATCACTTACCTCTCAACTGCTACAGAGCCATATATGAGGAAGTGCTATACTATCATACAGAAAAGTATCCTTCCTCGCGTGAACTGCTGAGTTTGATACGATTCAAGCAGTTTTGGTCCTACACTCCAAACAATATTTTCCATATTACTTCGTCCATTAAGACTAATGGTGCGTGCCATTTTAGTAAGGATAATTTTCTGTATAATGGTACAGCCGACAGCATAAATTCGCGTCCATCTCTTGTACTTAATATTGTTAATATGGCCAGATGCATTCTGAACCAGTTTTTATTCCAACAACATATGTAATTTACCATATGAGAACTGTATGTCATCTCTGCATTAAAATTGTATTACATCACTATAGCTAATACATACACAGGTGGAAATGAAGCGAACTTATGCTGCCGACTGTACATCCACACAATGACTACTACCTCCATCCCCAATTGGGTCAATTTTAGCTCAAGGAAACACATCGACTGTTTCCTACCATCTCCTTTAATATATAGCTATGACCCAGATATAGTGGCTGCCCCTTTTCTTCAACCCTAATATTAGAACTAAACTGCCTGAACAAAGGCCCAGAAAGATAGATTCATGAGTCAGGATGAAAAGGAGTGGGGGGGGGGGGGGAATGAAGGAAGCCCTTTGTTGATATGTCAATCTGTGGATTGGGCTTGCAGACATGCTCTTGGCTATTTCTACTTGTACTATTGGTCACGAATTTGTGTACACGCTGTTATCATCAATGGTTTACAACATCTAGGAAATGAAAGACTACAGAACTGCAATATAACCTTATTATTAGGTTTGTTGTTTAGCAGTCAGTCACTTGGAGTATCATTCATTGCAGTACTTCCAGAATAATGACTTCTCTTTCCGTACAGTGTGTAAGAATTCCTGTAGCCAACTGTACATATCACTAATGATTTATGTAGCTTTGTCTAATTTTTGAAAGGAATGTATATCGGACTCGAACTTCATTTGCATGCATTACTTTTCCCAATAGCTTAATGTTTCCAGATTCAATTTAGTGGTTGATCTGAGAACACATGCATTCAGACAATGTACAGTTGAGCAAGTAGAAAGTGCAGGTAAAATATGAGTATATATGTCCACATCTGGCTACCACTCAAAATTTCAGTCAGTCACGTTTCACTTTACATTGGTTCTGGAGTCTTAGTGATTCATTGATAAAAATACTAGGGTTTACTACAAAGAACTGAAAGATATTGCTATAGACACTCTTATTTTTCTTGCACTTTCTACTTGCTCAACTGTACAATACAGGATTCCGATGAATTATATAATTCTGTTTTGTGATGGTCAGAATTTTGTCGGAATTATGCCCGGGATATAATTTTTCCCTGCATTGCAAGGTTTAAAAGTTAAAATGCAAAGATTATTTTACTGGAGTCTTATAATTAGTGCTTACTGGTAGCAATCAGTTTTTCTGATGGTATTTGAAACTACCCTGTTCTCTGTTCCAATAGGATAATTGGCTCCGATTCCTGAGCACATGCCTGTAGAGGTGGCGCTCCTGCTACTGATAGGAGGGCTTGCAATTTGTTTACTTTCTCAGTTCTATGCAGTAATTAAAGCAATTTTAGAATATAACGTCCTAGTACCTAAAATTCTCCTGAATATGATGGTGCTTTCAGATTTTATGTAAAGAGCAGTAGCTTGAGTCACCTCTACAGACGTGTTTACAGGAATCGGGACCAATTTCTTATTGTAACAAAGTATAGGTGCCCTTGGCTGGCTTGGTAACTTGCACATCTGCAATAAGTCCAGTAAGCATTTGATCTTTAACCATTTTATTCATGTGAGCATTATGTAATAATATAAATTGTCAAGCTTCATTTCTCAATATTACCTTTTTCTGCAGATCAAAGTCCTGAAAAAGAAGCAAAAGAAGGCTCATTTGACAGAGGTCCAGCTCAATGGAGGAAGTATTGCTGACAAGGTTGACTGGGCTGTGTCTCACTTGGAGAAGCCCATCCCTATTTCCTCTGTCTTTTCTCAGAATGAGATGATTGACATTGTTGGAGTGACCAAGGGCAAAGGATTGAAGGGTATGTAGTTAACTGCTAATGCACAGAACATTGAGATTGGTACTCGGTGAGCACCTAGAAATTGTGTAAAATTTGTGCTTATGGTATATTTTCTTTAAATTTTTTTAAATTTTTCATTAATGGATAGTTTTACAAATTGCTGCAGAAAGTAGGCATCTCTGCAAGTACCGATTAAAAGTTTGATGGTTGTAAAATTCTGCACCCCTAAATATAACTGTACCCTGTCTCTTAACCACTGTTGGTTGTAAAAGGTAGGAGATTGATTGCCTATTATGGGACTTTCTAGGCAAACTCTGTTTTGAGTTTCTGGATTTTCATTCTATGGCTTGTGCTTGTCGGGATAGATTTACTTCTTGCCATTCATTTTTCCAGAAAGCACTTTCATGAGTTGTAACTTTGACCATTCTGGTTAATGATTTAACGTGTTAGTTGTCTTAAATTTTTTTATATACCTCTTGCTTCCTGGCTGAAGTTGTTGATCACTTCTATAGGTCACTGTACTTATGGTTTGTTAAATTTACTGATATCGAATTAATGATGAATAGCATGCTCTGATTTACATCTGCTGAGAACAAATGCTGCCTTCCTACTGATAATCTGTGTCAAGTTTTCGTATATACGAGTTTTTGGCATTTAGATAATATTTTGATCTTTTCCATCAGGTGTGACTTCCCGTTGGCACACAAAGAAGCTTCCCCGCAAAACTCATAAGGGTTTGCGCAAGGTTGCCTGTATTGGTGCCTGGCATCCCAGTCGTGTCCAGTTCACTGTAGCTCGATGTGGTCAGAAGGGCTATCACCACCGCACAGAGATGAACAAGAAGATTTACCGCATTGGGCAAGGATTTCATACTGAGGATGGAAAGGTAAATTCTTTGTGAACATGATTCTTGGTTAACACAAGTAGTAATATTTGTTTTTGTGATTGAGGTGCCCTCTTACCAAGTGAGGCAAACAACATGTACCAAACCGTCGAGAAAACTGCAATTGAAGATAGTGTTATCCCCTTGAGCCAACATAGGCTATGACAGATACCTCGACCAAACATTGATAATATAGTAGAGGGAAAACTGATTAAAAGGAGTATTGCTTGCACGCTCATTGGTTGACAGCAGAGGGTGTAACAACACTGATTGGTGAATAGTTGCAAAACCTCTGTTCTAGTCATGCACATATTGGGCGAGTGAAACAGGCATTGCATTTGGATTATAGTCCTTGTCAACACTTTCTTTTAACTTTAGGCTTTAAACTATCTTAAAGTAAAGGCTAGAAGCAAATTTTTAACGCTTTTAAAAACTAAATTTCAGTCAACCTATTATTTACCTCCCTTAGGCAGGGGGTGCCTCAATTCAGGGCTGGAAAATTCAGAACTTTATGTAAAGATAGTGTAACTTCAACAACTAGTTTTGATTTTATTTTATTGATGTCAAAGTGCCAGCTGGCCTCGGCCGGCTTGGGAACTTGGTCGACTTTGGTAACTGCTGCATGCAGTTGTACCGTGTCGTGCATCATAGAGTAACCCAGTCCCCTGAGGTAACACTTAGGTGAGGATGGGACTGTGTATATTCCTATACTCCCAAGAGCTCCTAGTGGGCCAGGACTTGGGAGTAATAACCATATACTGGTCAAAGAAGAAATTGTTTTGAAAGACTGCAAATTGAGATACAAATTAATTATGAAGCATAATATGCCAGCAGATAAAATTTTGTCCAAGGAAATGAGCTAAGCACCACCTGGGCACAAGAAACTTACAGCTTTTATTATTGTGAAATTTGTCTTATATTTCCCAATTTTGTATCAAGTTTTCGTATATTTTTTCATATATCGTGGCCTTTCTGCATAGGTTTAATAAAGGATGTAGTGACCCTGATCCTGACTGATAGAATGCCATTAGTTACAAATTGAAGGCTAAAAAATGGCATAGTATTTGCCCCTAAAATATGAAGATCTTTGGGAAGTATATTTACATTTTTTCATGTTCCTGTATCTATTTTGTCTAAAATTTGTAACCACTTCATTAAAGGATAATAAACTGCTATATATTAATATACTATACTATTTGGTAATTTGTAAATGTATAATTTTAAATGGGAATAATGGCAAACACACCATCAATGCCAGTGTTTGTCTACTGTATAGTAACCAGTGTTTTCCAACTCCTTAAAAGTTGTTTGTCATTACACTTAAAGTTCAGCTTTATAGCATCAGCTAAGCACTTGAAAACAATTCTAGTGTTCTACAGTAATTGTAAATCAGTTTTCTAAATTCAACTAAAGTTATGAATGAAAGACTAACAGTACTTGCCTTGGTCTTTTTCTGAAGCTATTTAGTGAATTCCTTTTTCATCCAAAATTTCATGCTATACTGCTGCAGTATTATGGTGGATCCACAAGTCTTTTATTTAGGTTCATATTGTCTCCCTTATCACAGGTTGTTAGGAACAATGCCTCGACTGAGTATGACTTCACTGAGAAGAGCATCACTCCTATGGGTGGTTTCCCTTTCTATGGTGTTGTCAAACAAGACTTCATCATGATCAAGGGTTCCTGTGCTGGAGCCAAGAAGAGAGTAGTCGCCCTGAGGAAGGTAGGATCATTCCTGTATTTTTAATGCAGTTCTTCCACCACAAATGATGAACAAAGTAGAGCATATTACATGATAAATGTTATGATTATGAATGATAGGGCTGATGAAAATACACTTAGCACATAATTAGGGAAAAAACTTTATGATATTAATTTTGTTTTTCTCTTCAGTCCCTGCGTGTGCAGACCAAGCGTGTCGCTCAGGAGAAGATTGACCTTCACTTTATTGATACCAGCAGCAAGTTAGGTCATGGTTCCTTCCAGACTAGTGCAGAAAAGAAGGCCTTCTATGGACCTCTAAAGAAGGACAAGGAGAGACTGCTTAGGCAGCAGAAACAGCAGCAGTCCTCTTAATAAACTGCAGTTGCGAGGCACACTTTCCTTTCATTTACCTTTAATTTTGATTGTCGTTTTGGTTTAAATTTTGGGGAGTCTAACCACAAGATTTTGGGTGATGGGAAGGCCTTTTTCCTAACTAATGGTTTGCCACTGGTATTTTAGACAGCCAATCACTCCTCACCCTGACTTGACACAGGGTGATGTTTGGGAGGTTATAAATAATTTTTCTGGAATGGTTCAAGAATTAGATCAGTATAAAAACCATATGAATAAAGGTAATTAAAAGTATTGGTTATGGAGAACATGTTACTTATGTTAATGGTTTAGGTGAAGTTCTAAGGGTAACACCTAGACTATACAGTATCACTTTACCAAAGGCTCGATGAGGGAGGGTGAGTGCGGCAGATGCTGAATTTCGCCTGATTTATCTTTCTGTCCAGTATATATTTAATAACTATACCCGAATAAAGTAGAAAACTTTTCACATCTCTGGGTCCATCCATAATCTGAACACTACGGTATGTTAAAATAAGCAATTGTGGGACATTGCAGGAATGAAATGCTCTGTGATCAGCAAAGATTTTGAGTAGTTTTGCCAATTGTGACCAACAAAAATGAGCTAGACTGAGGTCGGAAATGCTCTAGAAAGCATCGTCCCTACATATAAGCAGGATGATACTGATTGTGAAGATAACTAATTGTATTGATTTTATAAATAGTAACCGTAATTATTATAGTGATCTGTTGAAGGATTTGCAAGTTTGCAACAGCTGATGATTTTGTTTCCCTGGTTGAGTATGCTGCCATTGTCCCTATTATTTTTACTATTTCTGGCGGTTCATATGAATAGCAACATTTTCAAACTACGTAGGCCGCCACTCGCAGCAGTAATGGCACTAACGAGTTCAGCTGGTTTCTGAGTGTTTTTAACTATATTATTTTGGCTTAATTAAGAGCCTCAACTACGGTAATTGAGTGGAGTGAAAGTACACCGAGTGCCATTCCACAGATATCCTGAAAACTGTTCACTGCTGTTGCATCTGTGCCACTATCTACTTCAGTCCAAAATGTTAGCTGATTTATTAGTTTCATGCCAACGAACAAATGTAGTTTCGCCATTGACTATAAATTTTTTAAATTTGCTCAGGAAGATACCCCAATACTTCAGCGATTTCAACCGAAAACAGACATTTTCTTCATTACGGTCCAGTTAAAAATGAAGTACAGTATGTTCAGCTATCATCAATGCTAGTCGTCCTTCTGCTTGACTAGTTGCCCGGCGTTGGGTGTCACTGATATGGGAAAAAGTTAATTTTCTTTGCCTTGAGCTAGAGAAAGGACTGCAGCTCTTTTAACACGTTTTACAGAAGTTGTATGTATTCTTAATTAAGTCGCCGAGTTTTACTGTGATCTCTCATTTACAAAACGAATATTAAGCCTTACTCCAGTATTTTTCTAAAGGTTTCAACCAATCTTTTAACTCCGGATAGGATTACGTTTACTGTTTTCGCTTCGGTGTCTTATTGTTTTCCTTCATATATTCTGGAAAGGCATAAGGAATAGTTGGGACAGCTCCTTTGAACTAATTGTTAGGGGTAAAATTCTTACAACTAAATGAATGGCTTCAGGCTCAATTGAAATTAAAACTGTAAATGGTGTATCACAAGGTCAGTCAGCTTATGTTTCCCTCCCATTGATCCCTTCGTCTTTTTCAACGCACGTAACCCTGTGCCAAGTCGTTTGGTTACATGATTTATACATTCAGCCTTCACTATCTCATTATCATTACCATAACGGCCTCTCCCACCATTCATGCCACGCACTGCATGAAACTCCGAACTATCACCATCAGAAAGAAATATAGTGTACAGTCAGCGGCAAAAGTCCTGTCGCCTCACTTGCTTCACCGAGGCAAGTGATGTCCATAGACTCGAGATTATTAGGTGTAGAAAACTTGCGTATTTCCCGAGTCCATGAACTCTGCATGTCTCGGTGAAGCAGGTGAGGCGACAGGACTTCTGCCGCTGACTGTACATCAATTTATAATTTTTGGACCTTCCCCCACAACACTGGAGCACCAGCAGCTGCCTCCGTCCACCCAGACGAGCCATCATTATTTTCATCAGTCATTGTGTTCCTCCTCTATAGCCAATAAACGTATGTACGCTCCATCAGTTATTTAGCCTTTGGTCCATATACCCTCTCGAAAACCTTGTAGCAATATCCATACAAAGAGGAAGATGATTTGCCCTTTGTTCCATACAGCTCTGCTGTAAAGGTTTTCAAAACTTTTTCATGATTTTCTGCTATATTCAAAACAATTTATTACGTTCTATTCATAAGTTTATTACGCAATATTCATAACAATTTATTATGCTATGTGGTTATGTATACACATAGAAAGTTTACACATTATGGGGAAAATGCATAATGCAAGCACTATGCAATAATATCAACTGATTTCGGATATATAAACATAATTATATAACTATTATTACATAGGTAAGACATGTGCTAACAATAATATTCTATATATGGTAATACATTATGAATGTATTATACACAGCACAAGTAATACAAAATGAACAGAGTGTACTGCACCAACTAACTGTCTCTCCTTGCTCAGTCACCAATTGTTCACTATGACAAGTGTTAGTGATAGTTTTGATTGACTATCAACTAGTTGCTTAAGACGAGAACTTTTTTTTGGAAATTTAGAGGGCTACTGAATCCTCCAAACTATGTCACAGAGCAGCAGACTTTCTATTAGTATTATAAATATGACTTGTTTCCTGGCCTAATCCTACATTACGTTTGGATTTCTCTTGCCAACATGATACGTTCCTCTTCTGTGTAATGATAACAGTCTCTCATTACTGTTTCCTGTTTCTGCCTTTATTCTCTCGCTTCCGTAATCTTATACTGCATCTCATTGTTATGCTGTTTCTGCTGTTTACTTTCCCTTCAGTTTCTTTTATCCCTCAGCCTTAGAAAGATAAGAAGGGCTTGGAAGGGATTTCTTAAGGCTTAAAAAGGGAGGAAGGGTATGCCACCACCACCACCGTCATCACAGCCGAATATTTTCCTGCACCTCCCGTCAGACAAGCGAATCTCACATTTGCCACACTCTAGTAATGATGGGTTGATTATCCTCCCTTCAATATTCCTGTCCTTATCTCGTCCGAAAACCACTTTCACTTGCCTAGTCTCCCTGGCGTGGTTGGGGGCCATGTAGAGTCCACAAACACCCACAGCACTACACAGCACGACAAGGATCACACACACCAACACACCCATTCTTGTCACACGCATCTTGTTGACTTCTTGTGATTGTTATATACTTTACTTTGATCTGACTACTAACTCGACCGTGGATCAGACAATGTACTGTGTTCATACACTCGGTCTTACTTGCGTCTATTGTGGTTCTCGAGTGTGTGAGGGATTTGGGAGACGGTGTCAAGTTACATCGCCACTTTCTTCACCTTTTACGACGAACAAGTGATATTATAGTTTGTAATCCGTATGGAAGACACCAACTTGCACTATCTCCAAGAACAACTTCTAAATACAGAAGCATTCACTTTAAATTGTTTCCACCTTTTCTTGTTTTCTTTTTCTTGTTAAGGGTTACGTTTCGAAAGTAGAAATAAACAATGTTGGTGAGTGTTCTAGAAGGGTGTTGTGTAGACACTGTAGGCAGGACGGGAGTGAGGGACTGATGAGGCCCTGAGGGACACCTGGCTGGCTGGCGGATGCGGAACCACCTGTGACGTGATAAATATCAACCATTTATTTCCTACACATTGTGGAGTCTCCAGTAGTCCTTACTTTATTTATATTATGGTGAATATGATATAATGTAATTTGATTTGTGTTATTCTTCCACCCTGTGTGTTCATTCATGAACATTAGTTCATTAATCGGTAGTGACATCTGACAATGTTATGAAGTGAGACAACACTGTCATTGTACAGGAACTGTATTGTACATTGACGTAAAACACATTGAAGACTTCCTCTACGTATTCCTTCAAACTTTGTAAGGAAACAGAACCCAGCTGCCACAAATAAGTAAGTCGAATCAGTGACGTCATTATAAAGGAATGTTGGTAGGTTAAGGTGGCGGAAGTGTCTGTAGAGAGTTGGCTCCTGATTGCCCATCACGTCTCTGATTGGTCCAGCCAGCGCGTCACTGATTGGTGGATACAAGTATTTATTCATTATAAATATAAGGCTTAATTAAACTACGGTAGTAATGTGGTGATGTAGTGGGTTAGAGCTCCTGTATGATATGCTGTGCTTGTTGGGTTCAAGGCTCCCAAAGGTACCGGGTGAAGGGAGATATCTACAATGGACCAATCATAGACGCACTTACTGGCTGGACCAATCAGTAACGTCATCGGCAAACACGAGCCAACTCTCTGCAGACGCTTCCTAAGGTCGCCCAGTGTTCCACCTGTAGGCCAACCCGCTGCAAGAGGTGGATAACGGTGCTGGCAACAGTGTATATGTTTGTTTGTGTGTATAATTATGCTGTAGTGAACCATGGAGGTATATAATATGGAGAGGCCATTGGTATAACATACTTGGTCTCAGCTTTCTATTGGTTCATTGACAAGTACACCCAAAACATTGGTCACCTGATTTGGACACATCTTGTGGTGAGTGATATTTTTCTCACTTTTTGAACCATTATCCCTGCCTATAGATGTGTGAAAAGGTATCATAGTGATATTATAATATTCCACAGGTGAGGTGACAACTTATTAACAATATATATTTACAAAGGAAACGAAATAAACCAGACTAAAATGTAGCATCTGCCTTGGCTGATTAGAATCTTTGCCAAGGTTGATAAGAAGAACTTTATCTGATTTGGGTTTTTGCGTTGGCTGATTCGATCCCATATGAACCACAAGCAAGTTTTTTTTTTTTTTTTCAGAGATGACCATCCATTAGTTGCATGTACAGTACTTTGAGGCAAGGCGGGTGTAATTAGTCCAGTAAAATAAAGAGATACCAAAGAAAACCGGTGAAGAAGCTACAAGGGCACCTCATGAGACTGTGAGAAGACTACAATGAAAGGAAGATAATGATTGGTCACTTACTGAAGAACTATTTAGTAATATATTCGCAGGAGTGAATGGACTCCTTAACAACGATGTTAATTTTTATTTTGTGTGTAATTATCATCACCAGTTTTACAAAGGTCCAAATAAGCGAATAAATGGTTTGAATCAGCCTGGTGTGAATAAGCCTGTTACCCATTGTTGGTTGCCTGTCTCAAAATATAATACATTTTTATTCCTGAGGCCCTACCAGTGTTCCTCCTGACCTTGTACAGGATACTACACCAACAGCTCTTGACGATATGGTACATAGAACTTGCTTCTGAGTGACCCGTAAGTTTGTTTAAAAATGTGTATCTTGTCATAATGTACACTCGTGATACATAATCTCTGACCAGCAGAGACAAACGGCAGGCACCACACACACATACCCTACATTCGAACTCAGCCTCTATATGTGTACTGGGTGGGGAAATGAGCAATACCAGGCGATTCGAAGCTTTCTACTCCTCACACTGTGGTCAGAAATTCTATATCACCAGTGTACGGTATAGTTTGCCTCATTTCACTAAGAATGCTATCAATGTAATTTCATGTCATGTCATGTGACAAGAAATCTAGTAACTACTTGTATAATTAACCTCTTTTTTTTACCATTATGTATCTTCTCACAAACTGCATATATAGTGTACAGTCGGCAGCATAAGTTCGCTTCATTTCCACCTGTGTATGTATTAGCTATAGTGATGTTGTCATACAATTTTAATATAGAGATGACAGATATAGTTCTCATGTGGTAAATTACGAATGTTATTGGAATAAAAACTGGTTCAGCATGCGACTATCTGGTCATATTAACAATATTAAGTACTTGAGATGGACGCGAATTTAGGCTGCCGACTGTACATTATTATGTATATAATAATTCTCATTACTTGGTTCAGAGGATTTATGTGGACAATATATATACGTTTGATACACGAGAGTTCCTTGATGCCTCCAAAGTATGCTGGGAAATAGTACCAGATTAACATAAATAATGGAGGTTTGTTGCTTGGAATAGTTTGGAGGAATCAGTAGCTCCAGATTTACCAACACCATAATAATATACTGTGTTATTAGGTTGGTGTGTTAGGGTTTTCCTGACACGTCATTATAAAGGAATGCTCCTGTGTTCAGGGTTTTCCCGATTCGTAAATGCCACTTTGGCCTTGAACAAACTTGCATAACGAACCAAGAATCTTGTTGACATGTCTGCCAAACTTTATACACATTATTACAGGCATTGTTATACAACGAAATACATGTAGCTTATTACAGATACTTTGAATAATCTGTGAAACCCTGAATTAGAAAGCTGCAAGAAAAGTATTTTGTCACAAAATGGTAAATTCAATATTTTTGTTAAGGGGGTACGGGAATAGGGGGACAGGCTTGGGGGGGGTTTAGGGGGGTGCGGGAATAGGGGGACAGGCTTGGGGGGGTTTAGGAGGGTGCGGGAATAGGCTTGGGGGGGTTTTGGGGGGTGCGGGAGTAGGGGGACAGGGTGGGGGGGGGGTTAATGGGGTGAGGGAATAGGGGACAGACTTTCTACCCACCCCAAGCAAGCCTGTCCCCCTATTGCAGCACCCCCCCAGTCCCCACCCCCAAGCCTGGCCCCTACTCCAGCACCCTCTTAATACTAATTATACTTTGATAAGTCTGTATATTTTAATTAATGACAAATTCTTCGTGTATATTTCATTCACAGTAAAAAAAAATAGGGATAAATGAATCCAATATATATTTCTATGACATTAGGTAACTTTATGTTTTATTTGGATGAACACATTGCCTATATTATTAAGTTACAGAAGTATTACAAATAGCAAATGTTAATTAGATGATTAGTTCTCAATCCAAGTGAATAGATTACAGAAGGTTATTATAATACAAATTAAAACTTTTACAACTTGTGTGTGTTACATAGACAGGGTCGTATAATATTATATCATAACGTTAACTTTATGAATATATTACCGTAATATAACATTCTGCATTACACTAACTTGATAATAACTTTTTTGAACTGAAAATGATGGTAAATATTATATACAATACAAATTAAATATTATAAACAGTACAAGCAGTGTTACCAATGAGTATAATTATGTTTACTATAAAAAATAATACGTACAGTCACGAGCACTAATAAGTATTCAGGTGTGCTTCGAATACTTAGCTAGAGACAGTAAATAAATGCACAATATCATCGCCATTGGAATTACTTTGTTGGTGAATTGGACTGTTCAAAGTTAAAATCAAAGCTGTATACTTATTAGTGCTCGTGACTGTACACTCTCAATTCAAAATATGTATCCAGGCTTGTTTCGAATAGCCTGATCGAGTATTAAGCGAGCTCGAGCAAATATAAAACAGGATAAACGTTTTAATTGGTTCACTAGTATGTCAAATGATTCGAAGCTTCAACAAGTCCTGGATACACATTTTGGATTGGGAGTGTACAGTCAATATTCAAGAAGCAAATAGAGAAGTTACAGAACATTTGATATGGGGAGAACCTCGTTGGTGAGTACTGTATTGCTTGTAGTGATGTGGGCAATACTTTAAGGGTTTTGGCACCCCTTCGTCCCCAGACATTCCCTTTCAGTTCTTCATCTGTCCTTTATTTCTTTCTATTTTCTTCCTGCTTGTTGTCTCTCGCCTGTCTCTATTACCTTCTTTAGGAGCTATATGACCTCGCTGTTGTGGCGCCTAATATTAATGAATCGATTATCATTAGTATTGGGAAAACTCCCAGAAAACAAATCATCGTAATGTTACAAATAGGGGATTTGTTTCGTGATATAGTCAGGAGGATTCAGTAGTCATTCAATTTACTATCAAGATTTTCTCCCTTTAAAGTTTATAATATTATATACACTTACGTGACATTTGCTAAAAGGTTACATTTCTGACGACCAAATTTGCTTTTCTGTATCATGTATACCTAATTTAAGTTAATGACTGTATTGTCCCGTACGATTTCTGAGAGAGAGAGAGAGAGAGAGACTTGTTGAAAAGTTTTGCTTCCTCTTGGCAGCGAAATAATCCCGATTTTTGTCTGCAAACATGAAGTGCAAAATACGTTTTGGTGCCTCTTCTGACCCGATCCATTCCAATATCTATTTCTACCTGTTTCTCCTTTTATTCCTTTTTATTCCCACTTTCTGTCACTCCTGTCTGTCTGTCTCCTCCTCGATCACTGGTCATACATTCTGGCCAAGCACAGTCTTCTCTCATTCTTTTATTATCCTTACTCGTGTTTTTTTTTTTCTTTTCTTTATTGCCATGGTCCTTCATTCTTTCGCTTTCACAGTCTTCTGTTTGCACTGTTCCTCCTGCTCCACGTTCCATCTCCAGGTCTAAGGAAGGGGTCACGTACTGTACAACTTAGAAAGGGAGGAAGGGACTGCCACCACCACCGTCATCACACCCCTCGATTTTCTTGCACCTCCCGTCAGACAAGCGTGTCTCACACTTACCACACCCTAGTAACGGGGGCGTGATTACACTTTCAGGAGAGGCACGGACTGGTAACGGTTGTAGTTTTTGACTGAAAGCTTCAATTTGCCTGGTCTGCCTGGCGTGGTGGGGGGCCATGTAGAGTCCACTCACACCCACAACACTGCACAGCACGACAAGGATCACACACACCCACACACACATTCTTGTCACACGCATCTTGTTGGCTTCTTGTGTTTGTTATATAGTGTAACGTGATCAGACAATATACTGCGTTTACACACTCGGTCACCTTTGCGTCTGTTGTGGTTCTCGTTTGTGTGTGAGGAAGAGGATACAGTTAAGTTACTTCACTTTCTATTTCCTTCTTTCTTCTCCTTTTAGGATCTACAAGTGACACTGTTTTTGAGAACACCTTAAAAACAACTCTTCTTGCATAGCAATAAACCTTAATTATTGGTCAGGGTTAATTTGCGAGAGTGGATATAACAATGCTGCCGAGTGTCCAAGAAGGGTGTTGTGGAGAGACTGGTGGCACTACTGGCATGACTCGACTGACTAACTAGCTGAATGAAGGACAGAAGGAGAGGGATGATAAACCACCACCTGATAAACATTAAAATGGGTTTCCTTTCACATTGTGGAGTCTCCAGTAGTACTTATTTTACTTATTGTTTTTTTTTTTTTTTTTTTGTTCTGCTGTGATAATAATTTGTTATTTTTCTACCTTGTGTGTTGTTTACTAGTTATCCACGTAGGTGTGAAATCTGGCAATAGTATAAAGTGAAACGAACACGTTCATGTACAGGAACTGCATTGTACAGTGATGAAAAATTTGTTGAAGATTTTAGCTACGTATTCCTTCAAACTTTGTAAGGAAACAGAATCCAGCTGCTACAAAAAATAGAGAAGACGGGTCAGTGACGTAATCACAAAGGAATGTTGGTGTGTAGGATTTTCCGGATACGTAAATGACATTATATCCTTGAACAGAATTCCACAACGAACCAAGAATCTTGTTGACATATCTGCCCAACCTTACGTATCCTATTATAGGGGTGTTTATATAAGGAATTACATGTAAGATACTGTGACAATGTTTAGTTCTACTTAGTAGTTGAAATTACAATAGTATATCCTGCCGTAATAACTCCCATACTCCCCATTCTCTATGATGGTTTGTTTACATTCTTTATACACCAGTATTTTATCCTCCTGCTCTAGGCTTATCTACGCTACAAATAAAGCCTATAGAAAAGATACTGTACATTGAATATTCAGTGATATCTTGAAATTAAACGAAGCAAGGAAATAGTCTTGCCAAACATTGGTAACACTGTAATTTTGATTATAATATAACGTTATGGGACGTTATCACCCAGCTGGCAGGCCTTCTGTAGAGACGGCATTGGCACAGGGTTACGTGCGTTGAAAAAGATGAAGGGATCAATGGGAGGGAAACATAAGTTGACTGACCTTGTGATACACCATTTACAGTTTCATTTTCAATTGAGCCTGAAGCCATTCATTTAGTTGTAAGAATTTTACCCCTAACAAATAGTTCAAAGGAGCTGTCCCAACTATTCCTTATGCCTTTTTCATGATTTTCTGCTATATTCAAAACAATTTATTACGCTCTATTCATAAGTTTATTACGCAATATTCATAACAATTTATTATGCTATGTGGTTATGTATACATATAGAAGGTTTACACATTATGGGGAAAATGCATAATGCAAGCACTATGCAATAATATCAACTGATTTCGGATATATAAACATAATTATATAACTATTATTACATAGGTAAGACATGTGCTAACAATAATATTCTATATATGGTAATACATTATGAATGTATTATACACAGCACAAGTAATACAAAATGAACAGAGTGTACTGCACCAACTAACTGTCTCTCCTTGCTCAGTCACCAATTGTTCACTATGACAAGTGTTAGTGATAGTTTTGATTGACTATCAACTTGTTGCTTAAGACGAGAACTTTTTTTTGGAAATTTAGAGGGCTACTGAATCCTCCAAACTATGTCACAGAGCAGCAGACTTTCTATTAGTATTATAAATATGACTTGTTTCCTGGCCTAATCCTACATTACGTTTGGATTTCTCTTGCCAACATGATACGTTCCTCTTCTGTGTAATGATAATAGTCTCTCATTACTGTTTCCTGTTTCTGCCTTTATTCTCTCGCTTCCGTAATCTTATACTGCATCTCCTTGTTATGCTGTTTCTGCTGTATACTTTCCCTTCAGTTTCTTTTATCCCTCAGCCTTAGAAAGATAAGAAGGGCTTGGAAGGGATTTGTTAAGGCTTAAAAAGGGAGGAAGGGTATGCCACCACCACCACCGTCATCACAGCCGAATATTTTCCTGCACCTCCCGTCAGACAAGCGAATCTCACATTTGCCACACTCTAGTAATGATGGGTTGATTATCCTCCCTTCAATATTCCTGTCCTTATCTCGTCCGAAAACCACTTTCACTTGCCTAGTCTCCCTGGCGTGGTTGGGGGCCATGTAGAGTCCACAAACACCCACAGCACTACACAGCACGACAAGGATCACACACACCAACACACCCATTCTTGTCACACGCATCTTGTTGACTTCTTGTGATTGTTATATAGTTTACTTTGATCAGACTACTAACTCGACCGTGGATCAGACAATGTACTGCGATCATACACTCGGTCTTACTTGCGTCTGTTGTGGTTCTCGAGTGCGTGGGGGATTAGGGAGACGGTGTCAAGTTACATCGCCACTTTCTTCACCTTTTACGACGAACAAGTGATATTATAGTTTGTAATCCGTATGGAAGACACCAACTTGCACTATCTCCAAGAACAACTTCTAAACACAGAAGCATTCACTTTAAATTGTTTCCACCTTTTCTTGTTTTCTTTTTCTTGTTAAGGGTTACGTTTCGAAAGTAGAAATAAACAATGTTGGTGAGTGTTCTAGAAGGGTGTTGTGTAGACACTGTAGGCAGGACGGGAGTGAGGGACTGATGAGGCCCTGAGGGACACCTGGCTGGCTGGCGGATGCGGAACCACCTGTGACGTGATAAATATCAACCATTTATTTCCTACACATTGTGGAGTCTCCAGTAGTCCTTACTTTATTTATATTATGGTGAATATAATATAATATAATTTGATTTGTGTTATTCTTCCACCCTGTGTGTTCATTCATGAACATTAGTTCATTAATCGGTAGTGACATCTGACAATGTTATGAAGTGAGACAACACTGTCATTGTACAGGAACTGTATTGTACATTGACGTAAAACACATTGAAGACTTCCTCTACGTATTCCTTCAAACTTTGTAAGGAAACAGAACCCAGCTGCCACAAATAAGTAAGTCGAATCAGTGACGTCATTATAAAGGAATGTTGGTAGGTTAAGGTGGCGGAAGTGTCTGTAGAGAGTTGGCTCCTGATGCCCCTTACGTCTCTGATTGGTCCAGCCAGCGCGTCACTGATTGGTGGATACAAGTATTTATTCATTATAAATATAAGGCTTAATTAAACTACGGTAGTAATGTGGTGGTGTAGTGGGTTAGAGCCCCTGTATGGAATACTGTGCTTGTTGGGTTCAAGGCTCCCACAGGTACCGGGTGAAGGGAGATATCTACAATGGACCAATCATAGACGCGCTTACTGGCTGGACCAATCAGAAACGTCATCGGCAAACACGAGCCAACTCTCTGCAGACGCTTCCTAAGGTCGCCCAGTGTTCCACCTGTAGGCCAACCCGCTGCAAGAGGTGGGTAACGGTGCTGGCAACAGTGTATATGTTTGTTTGTGTGTATAATTATGCTGTAGTGAACCATGGAGGTATATAATATGGAGAGGCCATTGGTATAACATACTTGGTCTCAGCTTTCTATTGGTTCATTGACAAGTACACCCAAAACATTGGTCACCTGATTTGGACACATCTTGTGGTGAGTGATATTTTTCTCACTTTTTGAACCATTATCCCTGCCTATAGATGTGTGAAAAGGTATCATAGTGATATTATAATATTCCACAGGTGAGGTGACAACTTATTAACAATATATATTTACAAAGGAAACGAAATAAAACAGACTAAAATGTAGCATCTGCCTTGGCTGATTAGAATCTTTGCCAAGGTTGATAAGAAGAACTTTCTCTGATTTGGGTTTTTGCGTTGGCTGATTCGATCCCATATGAACCACAAGCAAGTTTTTTTTTTTTTTTCAAAGATGACCATCCATTAGTTGCATGTACAGTACTTTGAGGCAAGGCGGGTGTAATTAGTCCAGTAAAATAAAGAGATACCAAAGAAAACCGGTGAAGAAGCTACAAGGGCACCTCATGAGACTGTGAGAGGACTACAATGAAAAGAAGATAATGATTGGTCACTTACTGAAGAACTATTTAGTAATATATTCGCCGGAGTGAATGGACTCCTTAACAACGATGTTAATTTTTATTTTGTGTGCAATTATCATCACCAGTTTTACAAAGGTCCAAATAAGCGAATAAATGGTTTGAATCAGCCTGGTCTGAATAAGCCTGTTACCCATTGTTGGTTGCCTGTCTCAAAATATAATGCATTTTTATTCTTGAGGCCTTACCAGTGTTCCTCCTGACCTTGTACAGGATACTACACCAACAGCTCTTGACGATATGGTACATAGAACTTGCTTCTGAGTGACCCGTAAGTTTGTTTAAAAATGTGTATCTTGTCATAATGTACACTCGTGATACATAATCTCTGACCAGCAGAGACAAACGGCAGGCACCACACACACATACCCTACATTCGAACTCAGCCTCTATAGGTGTACTGGGTGGGGAAATGAGCAATACCAGGAGATTCGAAGCTTTCTACTCCTCACACTGTGGTCAGAAATTCTATATCACCAGTGTACGGTATAGTTTGCCTCATTTCACTAAGAATGCTATCAATGTAATTTCATGTCATGTCATGTGACAAGAAATCTAGTAACTACTTGTATAATTAACCACCTTTTTTTTTACCATTATGTATCTTCTCACAAACTGCATATATAGTGTACAGTCGGCAGTATAAGTTCGCTTCATTTCCACCTGCGTATGTATTAGCTATAGTGATGTTGTCATACAATTTTAATATAGAGATGACAAATATAGTTCTCATGTGGTAAATTACGAATGTTATTGGAATAAAAACTGGTTCAGAATGCAACTATCTGGTCATATTAACAATATTAAGTACATGAGATGGACGCGAATTTAGGCTGCCGACTGTACATTATTATGTATATAATAATTCTCATTACTTGGTTCAGAGGATTTATGTGGACAATATATATACGTTTGATACACGAGAGTTCCTTGATGCCTCCAAAGTATACTGGGAAATAGTACCAGATTAACATAAATAATGGAGGTTTGTTGCTTGGAATAGTTTGGAGGAATCAGTAGCTCCAGATTTACCAACACCATAATATACTGTGTTATTAGGTTGGTGTGTTAGGGTTTTCCTGACACGTCATTATAAAGGAATGCTCCTGTGTTCAGGGTTTTCCCGATTCGTAAATGCCACTTTGGCCTTGAACAAACTTGCATAACGAACCAAGAATCTTGTTGACATGTCTGCCAAACTTTATACACATTATTACAGGCATTGTTATACAACGAAATACATGTAGCTTATTACAGATACTTTGAATAATCTGTGAATTAGAAAGCTGCAAGAAAAGAGTTTTGTCACAAAATGGTAAATCCAATATTTTTGTTAAGGGGGTACGGGAATAGGGGGACAGGCTTGGGGGGGTTTAAGGGGGTGCGGGAATAGGGGCACAGGCTTGGGGGGGGGGGTTTAGGGGGGTGCGGGAGTAGGGGGACAGGCTGGGGGGGGGGGTTAGTGGGGTGAGGGAATAGGGGACAAACTTTCTACCCACCCCAAGCAAGCCTGTCCCCCCCAAACCTGTCCCCTACTCCAGCACCCTCTTAATACTAATTATACTTTGATAAGTCTGTATATTTTAATTAATGACAAATTCTTCGTGTATATTTCATTCACAGTAAAAAAAAATAGGGATAAATGAATCCAATATATATTTCTATGACATTAGGTAACTTTATGTTTTATTTGGATGAACACATTGCCTATATTATTAAGTTACAGAAGTATTACAAATAGCAAATGTTAATTAGATGATTAGTTCTCAATCCAAGTGAATAGATTACAGAAGGTTATTATAATACAAATTAAAACTTGTACAACTTGTGTGTATTACATAGACAGGATCGTATAATATTATATCATAACGTTAACTTTATGAATATATTAAAGTAATATAACATTCTGCATTACACTAACTTGATAATAACTTTTTTGAACTGAAAATGATGGAAAATATTATATACAATACAAATTAAATATTATAAACAGTACAAGCAGTGTTACCAATGAGTATAGTTATGTTTACTATAAAAAATAATACGTACAGTCACGAGCACTAATAAGTATTCAGGTGTGCTTCGAATACCTAGCTAGAGACAGTAAATAAATGCACAATATCATCGCCATTGGAATTACTTTGTTGGTGAATTGGACTGTTCAAAGTTAAAATCAAAGCTGTATACTTATTAGTGCTCGTGACTGTACACTCTCAATTCAAAATATGTATCCAGGCTTGTTTCGAATAGCCTGATCGAGTATTAAGCGAGCTCGAGCAAATATAAAACAGGATAAACGTTTTAATTGGTTCACTAGTATGTCAAATGATTCGAAGCTTCAACAAGTCCTGGATACACATTTTGGATTGGGAGTGTACAGTCAATATTCAAGAAGCAAATAGAGAAGTTACAGAACATTTGATATGGGGAGAACCTCGTTGGTGAGTACTGTATTGCTTGTAGTGATGTGGGCAATACTTTAAGGGTTTTGGCACCCCTTCGTCCCCAGACATTCCCTTTCAGTTCTTCATCTGTCCTTTATTTCTTTCTATTTTCTTCCTGCTTGTTGTCTCTCGCCTATCTCTATTACCTTCTTTAGGAGCTATATGACCTCGCTGTTGTGGCGCCTAATATTAATGAATCGATTATCATTAGTATTGGGAAAACTCCCAGAAAACAAATCATCGTAATGTTACAAATAGGGGATTTGTTTCGTGATATAGTCAGGAGGATTCAGTAGTCATTCAATTTACTATCAAGATTTTCTCCCTTTAAAGTTTATAATATTATATACACTTACGTGACATTTGCTAAAAGGTTACATTTCTGACGACCAAATTTGCTTTTCTGTATCATGTATACCTAATTTAAGCTAATGACTGTATTGTCCCGTACGATTTCTGAGAGAGAGAGAGAGAGAGAGAGAGAGAGAGACTTGTTGAAAAGTTTTGCTTCCTCTTGGCAGCGAAATAATCCCGATTTTTGTCTGCAAACATGAAGTGCAAAATACGTTTTGGTGCCTCTTCTGACCCGATCCATTCCAATATCTATTTTTACCTGTTTCTCCTTTTATTCCTTTTTATTCCCACTTTCTGTCACTCCTGTCTGTCTGTCTCCTCCTCGATCACTGGTCATACATTCTGGCCAAGCACAATCTTCTCTCATTCTTTTATTATCCTTACTCGTGTTGTTTTTTTTTTTTTTTTTTTTTTTTTTTTTTTTATTGCCATGATCCTTTATTCTTTCGCTTTCACAGTCTTCTGTTTGCACTGTTCCTCCTGCTCCACGTTCCATCTCCAGGTCTAAGGAAGGGGTCACGTACTGTACAACTTAGAAAGGGAGGAAGGGACTGCCACCACCACCGTCATCACACCCCTCGATTTTCTTGCACCTCCCGTCAGACAAGCGTGTCTCACACTTACCACACCCTAGTAACGGGGGCGTGATTACACTTTCAGGAGAGGCACGGACTGGTAACGGTTGTAGTTTTTGACTGAAGGCTTCAATTTGCCTGGTCTGCCTGGCGTGGTGGGGGGCCATGTAGAGTCCACTCACACCCACAACACTGCACAGCACGACAAGGATCACACACACCCACACACACATTCTTGTCACACGCATCTTGTTGGCTTCTTGTGTTTGTTATATAGTGTAACGTGATCAGACAATATACTGCGTTTACACACTCGGTCACCTTTGCGTCTGTTGTGGTTTTCGTTTGTGTGAGGGAGAGGATACAGTTAAGTTACTTCACATTCTATTTCCTTCTTTCTTCTCCTTTTAGGATCTACAAGTGACTGTTTTTAAGAACACCTTAAAAACAACTCTTCTTGCATAGCAATAAACCTTAATTATTGGTCAGGGTTAATTTGCGAGAGTGGATATAACAATGTTGCCGAGTGTCCAAGAAGGGTGTTGTGGAGACTGGTGGCCCTACTGGCATGACTCGACTGACTAACTAGCTGAATGAAGGACAGAAGGAGAGGGATGATAAACCACCACCTGATAAACATTAAAATGGGTTTCCTTACACATTGTGGAGTCTCCAGTAGTACTTATTTTACTTATTTTGTTTCTTGTTTTTTTTTGTTTTGTTCTGCTGTGATTATAATTTGTTATTTTTCTACCTTGTGTGTTGTTTACTAGTTATCCATGCAGGTGTGAAATCTGGCAATAGTATAAAGTGAAACGAACACGTTCATGTACAGGAACTGCATTGTACAGTGATGAAAAATTTGTTGAAGATTTTAGCTACGTATTCCTTCAAACTTTGTAAGGAAACAGAATCCAGCTGCTACAAAAAATAGAGAAGACGGGTCTGTGACGTAATCACAAAGGAATGTTGGTGTGTAGGATTTTTCTGATACGTAAATGACATTATATCCTTGAACAGAATTCCACAACGAACCAAGAATCTTGTTGACATATTTGCCCAACCTTACATATCCTATTACAGGGGTGTTTATATAAGGAATTACATGTAAGATACTGTGACAATGTTTAGTTCTACTTAGTAGTTGAAATTACAATAGTATATCCTTCCGTAATAACTCCCATACTCCCCATTCTCTATGATGGTTTGTTTACATTCTTTATACACCAGTATTTTATCCTCCTGCTCTAGGCTTATCTACGCTACAAATAAAGCCTATAGAAAAGATACTGTACATTGAATATTCAGTGATATCTTGAAATTAAACGAAGTAAGGAAATTGTCTTGCCAAACATTGGTAACACTGTAATTTTGATTATAATATAACGTTATGGGACGTTATCACCCAGGATGATTGAAGACTCGCTGTGCAGTACAAGGTAGTTTATTGGTAGGTAACAGGTTGTGGTGAATCAAGCAGCGTGGTGTGTGAGTGTGTCTGGCTCAGAATAGCGAGAGGAGAGTGGAGAGATGTTCGCGTGTCTGGAGCAGTCTGAGAGTACGTGTACAGCTTGCTTGATTCACTACAATAATTTTCCTTCTGTGATTCCATCAATTTGAACGACAAATTCTTACCTTACAATTCACTCACAGTAGTATCACTTTCCAATTATATTATTTATGTGTACTTGGGCAGAACATTCAGTCTCAACACCATGTGAAATAATAATAATAACGGGTAAAAATACACACTGGAATACAACATATATTTTATTTTTAACTATCAAGCAGCACAAAGTGGTCAGGTTTCTGTTGATATTCACAAGTCTTTTCACTTCAGCGGAACTAAACATGCATTCTGTTCTCAGATTTTAAATGATTCCTGTTTTAAACAATTAAAATGAGAATACAGTATACCGTACTACAATAAATTATACCTAACCTAGTAGGCTAGTACCGAGTACTCCATTCTCTGACTCCCAGATATAAGTCAACAAGTAAGAAAACTACCATGATTGTGGCTCAGGTCAGAATGTACAGTACAGACTATAGGTCTATCTATACCTTCAGTTTTTGAGTGTTGATAGTTTTCTCTTCATATTTTTTTCCTTGACTATTGTATTGTTATATGTCTTTGTGAAATTATTCAACAGAATATTAGTTAGAGGCCATATGCACATTGAAATTAGGTTCTTTACTGATGTTTTGCAGGGGCAACATTCATTTACATCAAAATCCCTCCCCAGAAAGTTTAGGGCTAACTGAACTAGCACTTTGTTTTGACAGCTGCAGTGCACAAAATCTTTCTTAAATTTACCAATGAGAGCTTGGAATACTTGGTAGGTTGAAATACATACAGAAAGTGTAAAATCTGTTGGCCATTTCAGGCCACCTCGATCAAGGATCTTTATATACTGGTAACTGTCAGGAATTTCAGCTTTAAGTTTCTTCTCCAGAGAGACTCTACTCACACATACTGAACATTTCAACTTTTTCTTAACACTGTGAGCAACATAACCAGCAATAAAAATCATCACACTTTCATCATCCTTTGACAGTGTTTCCTCTTCCACATATTCTTCAACTCCCTTGAATTTTTCCAGGTGGTCAACAGAACTACATTTTGAGTCTGGTTCACCTTTAGAGCTACATAAATCAGTGAGAGATAAGGGACCTGTCTTGGATGAAGCCATGGAGAGAACATCCATGATTTTTAGTTTTTTTTTCTGATTCCATCACCTGAGCAACAGCAACATTATAATTTGTACCACTCATCCTCCAACTTACTTAACTTGTTCATAGGCACTCATAATATAGTGTAACTGTGTAAGGTAAGGAGATGAAACTTTGGCAGGATAATAACTGATGACAGGTACTGAGGTATACAGTATTAAGAAAATATAATAACGTACAGCACAAAATGCATATTATAATTTGTAGGCTTGTGTCACACCATAATTCTGAAGAACAGGTCCACTTGGATTTTTACAATTTAATTAACTTTTTCATAGGCACTCATAATTGTTCTAATAATTTTTGGCCAAAGTATTGTGAGGAAAGAACTTTTAAGTTACCATACCTAACTTAACCTGGGATTTCAGATTTGCCCACGTCAGCACCATATTTCATACTACAGCTATATTATAACAGATATACCTTATCCTCCTGTTTCGTTATAGCAGCTCCACAGTATAATCGAAACTATTCCAAGCAACAGGACCCCATTATTATTGTTAACCCGGTACCGTACTTTGGAGGAATCATGGCACTATAAAGGACCAAAAGACACATTCCCCTTAAAACCACTATGGAATAGGTGAACTGCCACAACAAATAACTCAGTGTTTCTCCCAAGATATTCAAATATACGGATCTGGGATAACAGTTTACCAGTTACGGCTTGTCTGTTTTAATTACAGCAACTACTCAAAGATAAAATGCTCACCTTGTATTGTATTTAATCCAGTTGAAGTTAAACAAACAAGGAACCCCCAAAGCACATTCGGGACCCCTTGGCCTTGGAAAAGGGCAAAAATGGACGCTGACTGAGCTGCCAGCTGCCTCGGCAAGTTGGCGCGCTGTATAATCTGTGATCTGTCCCTCAGGCGGCCACCAGTGTGACCACTCACGAAATGGACAAATCCCAAGACTGACCCATAAAAATAGCCAAGACAGACAAAAAAATCCCAAGATTTTTAATACTCTTTATTATTTGTATAACTAGGGCCTATTTTCACAAGATAAAGTATAACTGACCTTATATATCACCGTACAAATACTTGAGCCTGCTGGTACCATGCTTTTTTTTCTTTTTTAGGTGGAGTTCTTAACCCGCTCCCCCCTGGTATAGGAACATCCTCATCACTCATTTCTTCTTTATAAGTTACCCTTTGAAATAACCTGGAATTTAATATATATATATATATATTCACTATAACGTTACTGCACCAAGCTACATCCTTCTGGTACAGTTGGAGACACTTTTCTGGTACACTCAAACGGTAACTATAAAAATTTATATATAATCAAGTATTGACACCTATCCGTGGCTAACACTTAATTCAGACTACCAGTAACCAGTCCAAACTCCAAAGTTCCAATCCAACCGATTTCAGAAGTGAACGTGTGCAGGACGAAATAGGATAATATAAAAGGCGTAAAAACACTCATGGTTATGCTAAGAATATTCGTACGTACGACGTATTTACATAAGGATGAATCTTGGTTGGACCCTCACGGGCACAGTTCGGAAGGAGGAAAAAAGGCGGAAAACCCCTCATGATTAGAAGCAATATTCGTCCTTACGAACTATTTACATAATGATTAAAGTTGACACGAGTTCCCTGTAGGCTGGTATACCCACCTCCCTATCCCTGGCGACGCCTGCTGGCCAATATCTCTGTCCCGTGGTTGAGGTATATATATATATATATATATAAAAGACAATTCAAATTTGTCATATAAAATGTTGTCTTGTGTGTACCATTAATTAATACATACGGAAAGACAAAATTGACACTTGTAAATATCATCAAGAATTCCCAAGATCAGCGGCTTTTTTGTATGAAAAATCCCAGATCCCAAGACTAGGTGCAAAAATCCGAGATCTTGGGAAAAAAGCCAAGGAGTGGTCACACTGGCGGCCACCCGCGTTTGTGACGTCACGTCTGTATCGCTGCCGAACACCCAGGCCTTCTGTAGAGACGGCATTGGCACAGGGTTACGTGCGTTGAAAAAGATGAAGGGATCAATGGGAGGGAAACATAAGCTGACTGACCTTGTGATACACCATTTACAGTTTCATTTTCAATCGAGCCTGAAGCCATTCATTTAGTTGTAAGAATTTTACCCCTAACAAATAGTTCAAAGGAGCTGTCCCAACTATTCCTTATGCCTTTTTCATGATTTTCTGCTATATTCAAAACAATTTATTACGCTCTATTCATAAGTTTATTACGCAATATTCATAACAATTTATTATGCTATGTGGTTATGTATACACATAGAAAGTTTACACATTATGGGGAAAATGCATAATGCAAGCACTATGCAATAATATCAACTGATTTCGGATATATAAACATAATTATATAACTGTATTATTACATAGGTAAGACATGTGCTAACAATAATATTCTATATATGGTAATACATTATGAATGTATTATACACAGCACAAGTAATACAAAATGAACAGAGTGTACTGCACCAACTAACTGTCTCTCCTTGCTCAGTCACCAATTGTTCACTATGACAAGTGTTAGTGATAGTTTTGATTGACTATCAACTTGTTGCTTAAGACGAACTTTTTTTTGGAAATTTAGAGGGCTACTGAATCCTCCAAACTATGTCACAGAGCAGCAGACTTTCTATTAGTATTATAAAGATGACTTGTTTCCTGGCCTAATCCTACATTACGTTTGGATTTCTCTTGCCAACATGATACGTTCCTCTTCTGTGTAATGATAATAGTCTCTCATTACTGTTTCCTGTTTCTGCCTTTATTCTCTCGTTTCCATAATCTTATACTGCATCTCATTGTTATGCTGTTTCTGCTGTATACTTTCCCTTCAGTTTCTTTTATCCCTCAGCCTTATAGAAAGATAAGAAGGGCTTGGAAGGGATTTGTTAAGGCTTAAAAAGGGAGGAAGGGTATGCCACCACCACCACCGTCATCACAGCCGAATATTTTCCTGCACCTCCCGTCAGACAAGCGAATCTCACATTTGCCACACTCTAGTAATGATGGGTTGATTATCCTCCCTTCAATATTCCTGTCCTTATCTCGTCCGAAAACCACTTTCACTTGCCTAGTCTCCCTGGCGTGGTTGGGGGCCATGTAGAGTCCACAAACACCCACAGCACTAAACAGCACGACAAGGATCACACACACCAACACACCCATTCTTGTCACACGCATCTTGTTGACTTCTTGTGATTGTTATATAGTTTACTTTGATCAGACTACTAACTCGACCGTGGATCAGACAATGTACTGCGATCATACACTCGGTCTTACTTGCGTCTATTGTGGTTCTCGAGTGTGTGAGGGATTTGGGAGACGGTGTCAAGTTACATCGCCACTTTCTTCACCTTTTACGACGAACAAGTGATATTATAGTTTGTAATCCGTATGGAAGACACCAACTTGCACTATCTCCAAGAACAACTTCAAAACACAGAAGCATTCACTTTAAATTGTTTCCACCTTTTCTTGTTTTTTTAAAGGGTTACGTTTCGAAAGTAGAAATAAACAATGTTGGTGAGTGTTCTAGAAGGGTGTTGTGTAGAGACTGTAGGCAGGACGGGAGTGAGGAACTGATGAGGCCCTGAGGGACACCTGGCTGGCTGGCGGATGCTGAACCACCTGTGACGTGATAAATATCAACCATTTATTTCCTACACATTGTGGAGTCTCCAGTAGTCCTTACTTTATTTATATTATGGTGAATATAATATAATATAATTTGATTTGTGTTATTCTTCCACCCTGTGTGTTCATTCATGAACATTAGTTCATTAATCGGTAGTGACATCTGACAATGTTATGAAGTGAGACAACACTGTCATTGTACAGGAACTGTATTGTACATTGACGTAAAACACATTGAAGACTTCCTCTACGTATTCCTTCAAACTTTGTAAGGAAACAGAACCCAGCTGCCACAAATAAGTAAGTCGAATCAGTGACGTCATTATAAAGGAATGTTGGTAGGTTTAGGTGGCGGAAGTATCTGTAGAGAGTTGGCTCCTGATTGCCCATCACGTCTCTGATTGGTCCAGCCAGCGCGTCACTGATTGGTGGATACAAGTATTTATTCATTATAAATATAAGGCTTAATTAAACTACGGTAGTAATGTGGTGGTGTAGTGGGTTAGAGCCTCTGTATGGAATGCTGTGCTTGTTGGGTTCAAGGCTCCCAAAGGTACCGGGTGAAGGGAGATATCTACAATGGACCAATCATAGACGCGCTTACTGGCTGGACCAATCAGAAACGTCATCGGCAAACACGAGCCAACTCTCTGCAGACGCTTCCTAAGGTCGCCCAGTGTTCCACCTGTAGGCCAACCCGCTGCGAGAGGTGGGTAACGGTGCTGGCAACAGTGTATATGTTTGTTTGTGTGTATAATTATGCTGTAGTGAACCATGGAGGTATATAATATGGAGAGGCCATTGGTATAACATACTTGGTCTCAGCTTTCTATTGGTCCATTGACAAGTACCCCCAAAACATTGGTCAGCTGATTTGGACACATCTTGTGGTGAGTGATATTTTTCTCACTTTTTGAACCATTATCCCTGCCTATAGATGTGTGAAAAGGCATCATAGTGATATTATAATATTCCACAGGTGAGGTGACAACTTATTAACAATATATATTTACAAAGGAAACGAAATAAAACAGACTAAAATGTAGCATCTGCCTTGGCTGATTAGAATCTTTGCCAAGGTTGATTAGAAGAACTTTCTCTGATTTGGGTTTTTGCGTTGGCTGATTCGATCCAATATGAACCACAAGCAAGTTTTTTTTTTTTTTTTTTTCAAAGATGACCATCCATTAGTTGCATGTACAGTACTTTGAGGCAAGGCGGGTGTAATTAGTCCAGTAAAATAAAGAGATACCAAAGAAAACAGGTGAAGAAGCTACAAGGGCACCTCATGAGACTGTGAGAAGACTACAATGAAAGGAAGATGATGATTGGTCACTTACTGAAGAACTATTTAGTAATATATTCGCCGGAGTGAATGGACTCCTTAATAACGATGTTAATTTTTATTTTGTGTGTAATTATCATCACCAGTTTTACAAAGGTCCAAATAAGCGAATAAATGGTTTGAATCAGCCTGGTTTGAATAAGCCTGTTACCCATTGACTAAATCACAATAAGATGTTAATAATATATTGGTGTCTCCGTACGATACATTCTCTGCTGCTGCAGCAACCAGTGTGCGATCCCCGCAGTATCCACACATTCAGTTAGCTTGCTTTCATTTCTTCATGCGTCTGGCAGCGCAAGGTATGCATATTTCTAATGCTAATAAATGTGAACATGTGGCATTTCAACATTTTCCGCTTCATGGTATGGGTCATGTTAAATACAATTGTTAATATTTGTAGGCTGTTATACTCATGCAGTTCATGAAAGCCGCATAATGCACACATTTCGACTTTTACTATTTACTAATTTATATGAAAAATATAGTATATTCAGCATATATTATGCGAAAACACAAAAGTATGTATTTTTTTATACATCTAAGTAAAAGGTCGTGAACTAGAACGCTAATTTTCTAGTATAAAATAAGGTATGAAATTTAACTGAGTTACCCATGTCCAGCACTTAAAATGTCGCAGATAAAAAATAGACCACCATCTGGCAACATCACTCAAAGTGTGGGCTCGCCTATTGTGACCAACAAAAATGAGCTAGACTGAGGTCGATAATGCTCTAGAAAGCCTCTAAGCTAGGAAAACTCTTATCGTCCCTACATATAAGCAGGACGATACTGATTGTGAAGATAACTAATTGTATTGATTTTATAAATAGTAACCGTAATTATTATAGTGATCTGTTGAAGGATTTGCAAGTTTGCAACAGCTCCTGATGATTTTGTTTCCCTGGTTGAATATGCTGCCATTGTCCCTATTATTTTTACTATTTCTGGCGGTTCATATGAATAGCAACATTTTCAAACTACGTAGGCCGCCACTCACAGCAGTAATGGCACTAACGAGTTCAGCTGGTTTCTGAGTGTTTTTAACTATATTATTTTGGCTTAATTAAGAGCCTCTCAACTTCGGTAATTGAGTGGAGTGAAAGTACACCGAGTGCCATTCCACAGATATCCTGAAAACTGTTCACTGCTGTTGCATCTGTGCCACTATCTACTTCAGTCCAAAATGTTAGTGGATTTATTAGTTTCATGCCAACGAACAAATGTAGTTTCGCCATTGACTATAAATTTTTTAAATTTGCTCAGGAAGATACCCCAATACTTCAGCGATTTCAACCGAAAACAGACATTTTCTTCATTACGGTCCAGTTAAAAATGAAGTACAGTATGTTCAGCTATCATCAATGCTAGTCGTCCTTCTGCTTGACTAGTTGCCCGGCGTTGGGTGTCACTGATATGGGAAAAAGTTAATTTTCTTTGCCTTGAGCTAGAGAAAGGACTGCAGCTCTTTTAACATGTTTTACAGAAGTTGTATGTATTTATAATTAAGTCGCCGAGTTTTACTGTGATCTCTCATTTACAAAACGAATATTAAGCCTTACTCCAGTATTTTTCTAAAGGTTTCAACCAATCTTTTAACTCCGGATAGGATTACGTTTACTGTTTTCGCTTCGGTGTCTTATTGTTTTCATTCATATATTCTGGAAAAGCATAAGGAATAGTTGGGACAGCTCCTTTGAACTATTTGTTAGGGGTAAAATTCTTACAACTAAATGAATGGCTTCAGGCTCGATTGAAAATAAAACTGTAAATGGTGTATCACAAGGTCAGTCAGCTTATGTTTCCCTCCCATTGATCCCTTCGTCTTTTTCAACGCACGTAACCCTGTGCCAAGTCGTTTGGTTACATGATTTATACATTCAGCCTTCACTATCTCATTATCATTACCATAACGGCCTCTCCCACCATTTATGCCACGCACTGCATGAAACTCCGAACTATCACCATCAGAAAGAAATATAGTGTACAGTCAGCGGCAAAAGTCCTGTCGCCTCACTTGCTTCACCGAGGCAAGTGATGTCCATAGACTCGAGATTATTAGGTGTAGAAAACGTGCGTATTTCCCGAGTCCATGAACTCTGCATGTCTCGGTGAAGCAGGTGAGGCGACAGGACTTCTGCCGCTGACTGTACATCAATTTATAATTTTTGGACCTTCCCCACAACACTGGAGCACCAGCAGCTGCCTCCATCCACCCAGACGAGCCATCATTATTTTCATAAGAGTCATTGTGTTCCTCCTCTATAGCCAATAAACGTATGTACGCTCCATCAGTTATTTAGCCTTTGGTCCATATACCCTCTCGAAAACCTTGTAGCAATATCCATACAAAGAGGAAGATGATTTGCCCTTTGTTCCATACATCTCTGCTGTAAAGGTTTTCAAAACTTTTTCATGATTTTCTGCTATATTCAAAACAATTTATTACGCTCTATTCATAAGTTTATTACGCAATATTCATAACAATTTATTATGCTATGTGGTTATGTATACACATAGAAAGTTTACACATTATGGGGAAAATGCATAATGCAAGCACTATGCAATAATATCAACTGATTTCGGATATATAAACATAATTATATAACTATTATTACATAGGTAAGACATGTACTAACAATAATATTCTATATATGGTAATACATTATGAATGTATTATACACAGCACAAGTAATACAAAATGAACAGAGTGTACTGCACCAACTAACTGTCTCTCCTTGCTCAGTCACCAATTGTTCACTATGACAAGTGTTAGTGATAGTTTTGATTGACTATCAACTTGTTGCTTAAGACGAGAACTCTTTTTTGGAAATTTAGAGGGCTACTGAATCCTCCAAACTATGTCACAGAGCAGCAGACTTTCTATTAGTATTATAAAGATGACTTGTTTCCTGGCCTAATCCTACATTACGTTTGGATTTCTCTTGCCAACATGATACGTTCCTCTTCTGTGTAATGATAATAGTCTCTCATTACTGTTTCCTGTTTCTGCCTTTATTCTCTCGCTTCCATAATCTTATACTGCATCTCCTTGTTATGCTGTTTCTGCTGTTTACTTTCCCTTCAGTTTCTTTTATCCCTCAGCCTTAGAAAGATAAGAAGGGCTTGGAAGGGATTTCTTAAGGCTTAAAAAGGGAGGAAGGGTATGCCACCACCACCACCGTCATCACAGCCGAATATTTTCCTGCACCTCCCGTCAGACAAGCGAATCTCACATTTGCCACACTCTAGTAATGATGGGTTGATTATCCTCCCTTCAATATTCCTGTCCTTATCTCGTCCGAAAACCACTTTCACTTGCCTAGTCTCCCTGGCGTGGTTGGGGGCCATGTAGAGTCCACAAACACCCACAGCACTACACAGCACGACAAGGATCACACACACCAACACACCCATTCTTGTCACACGCATCTTGTTGACTTCTTGTGATTGTTATATAGTTTACTTTGATCAGACTACTAACTCGACCGTGGATCAGACAATGTACTGCGATCATACACTCGGTCTTACTTGCGTCTGTTGTGGTTCTCGAGTGCGTGGGGGATTAGGGAGACGGTGTCAAGTTACATCGCCACTTTCTTCACCTTTTACGACGAACAAGTGATATTATAGTTTGTAATCCGTATGGAAGACACCAACTTGCACTATCTCCAAGAACAACTTCTAAATACAGAAGCATTCACTTTAAATTGTTTCCACCTTTTCTTGTTTTCTTTTTCTTGTTAAGGGTTACGTTTCGAAAGTAGAAATAAACAATGTTGGTGAGTGTTCTAGAAGGGTGTTGTGTAGACACTGTAGGCAGGACGGGAGTGAGGAACTGATGAGGCCCTGAGGGACACCTGGCTGGCTGGCGGATGCTGAACCACCTGTGACGTGATAAATATCAACCATTTATTTCCTACACATTGTGGAGTCTCCAGTAGTCCTTACTTTATTTATATTATGGTGAATATAATATAATATAATTTGATTTGTGTTATTCTTCCACCCTGTGTGTTCATTCATGAACATTAGTTCATTAATCGGTAGTGACATCTGACAATGTTATGAAGTGAGACAACACTGTCATTGTACAGGAACTGTATTGTACATTGACGTAAAACACATTGAAGACTTCCTCTACGTATTCCTTCAAACTTTGTAAGGAAACAGAACCCAGCTGCCACAAATAAGTAAGACGAATCAGTGACGTCATTATAAAGAAATATTGGTAGGTTAAGGTGGCGGAAGTGTCTGTCGAGAGTTGGCTCCTGATTGCCCATCACGTCTCTGATTGGTCCAGCCAGAGCGTCACTGATTGGTGGATACAAGTATTTATTCATTATAAATATAAGGCTTAATTAAACTACGGTAGTAATGTGGTGATGTAGTGGGTTAGAGCCTCTGTATGGAATGCTGTGCTTGTTGGGTTCAAGGCTCCCAAAGGTACCGGGTGAAGGGAGATATCTACAATGGACCAATCATAGACGCGCTTACTGGCTGGACCAATCAGTAACGTCATCGGCAAACACGAGCCAACTCTCTGCAGACGCTTCCTAAGGTCGCCCAGTGTTCCACCTGTAGGCCAACCCGCTGCAAGAGGTGGGTAACGGTGCTGGCAACAGTGTATATGTTTGTTTGTGTGTATAATTATGCTGTAGTGAACCATGGAGGTATATAATATGGAGAGGCCATTGGTATAACATACTTGGTGTCAGCTTTCTATTGGTTCATTGACAAGTACACCCAAAACATTGGTCACCTGATTTGGACACATCTTGTGGTGAGTGATATTTTTCTCACTTTTTGAACCATTATCCCTGCCTATAGATGTGTGAAAAGGTATCATAGTGATATTATAATATTCCACAGGTGAGGTGACAACTTATTAACAATATATATTTACAAAGGAAACGAAATAAAACAGACTAAAATGTAGCATCTGCCTTGGCTGATTAGAATCTTTGCCAAGGTTGATAAGAAGAACTTTCTCTGATTTGGGTTTTTGCGTTGGCTGATTCGATCCAATATGAACCACAAGCAAGTTTTTTTTTTTTTTTTTTTTTCAAAGATGACCATCCATTAGTTGCATGTACAGTACTTTGAAGCAAGGCGGGTATAATTAGTCCAGTAAAATAAAGAGATACCAAAGAAAACAGGTGAAGAAGCTACAAGGGCACCTCATGAGACTGTGAGAGGACTACAATGAAAGGAAGATAATGATTGGTCACTTACTGAAGAACTATTTAGTAATATATTCGCAGGAGTGAATGGACTCCTTAACAGGGTTGTTAATTTTTATTTTGTGTGTAATTATCATCACCAGTTTTACAAAGGTCCAAATAAGTGAATAAATGGTTTGAATCAGCCTGGTGTGAATAAGCCTGTTACCCATTGTTTGTTGCCTGTCTCAAAATATAATACATTTTTATTCCTGAGGCCCGGGCTACCAGTGTTCCTCCTGACCTTATACAGGATACTACACCAACAGCTCTTGACGATATGGTACATAGAACTTGCTTCTGAGTGACCCGTAAGTTTGTTTTAAAATGTGTATCTTGTCATAATGTACACTCGTGATACATAATCTCTGACCATCAGAGACAAACGGCAGGCACCACACACACATACCCTACATTCGAACTCAGCCTCTATATGTGTACTGGGTGGGGAAATGAGCAATACCAGGCGATTCGAAGCTTTCTACTCCTCACACTGTGGTCAGAAATTCTATATTACCAGTGTACTGTATAGTTTGCCTCATTTCACTAAGAATGCTATCAATGTAATTTCATGTCATGTCATGTGACAAGAAATCTAGTAACTACTTGTATAATTAACCACCTTTTTTTTTACCATTATGTATCTTCTCACAAACTGCATATATAGTGTACAGTCGGCAGCATAAGTTGGCTTCATTTCCACCTGTGTATGTATTAGCTATAGTGATGTTGTCATACAATTTTAATATAGAGATGACAGATATAGTTCTCATGTGGTAAATTACGAATGTTATTGGAATAAAAACTGGTTCAGCATGCGACTATCTGGTCATATTAACAATATTAAGTACATGAGATGGACGCGAATTTAGGCTGCCGACTGTACATTATTATGTATATAATAATATTCATTACTTGGTTCAGAGGATTTATGTGGACAATATATATACGTTTGATACACGAGAGTTCCTTGATGCCTCCAAAGTATACTGGGTAATAGTACCAGATTAACATAAATAATGGAGGTTTGTTGCTTGGAATAGTTTGGAGGAATCAGTAGCTCCACATTTACCAACACCATAATATACTGTGTTATTAGGTTGGTGTGTTAGGGTTTTCCTGACACGTCATTATAAAGGAATGCTCCTTTGTTCAGGGTTTTCCCGATTTGTAAATGCCACTTTGGCCTTGAACAAACTTGCATAACGAACCAAGAATCTTGTTGACATGTCTGCCAAACTTTATACACATTATTACAGGCATTGTTATACAACGAAATACATGTAGCTTATTACAGATACTTTGAATAATCTGTGAAACCCTGAATTAGAAAGCTGCAAGAAAAGTATTTTGTCACAAAATGGTAAATCCAATATTTTTGCTAAGGGGGTACGGGAATAGGGGGACAGGCTTGGGGGGGTTTAAGGGGGTGCGGGAATAGGGGCACAGGCTTGGGGGGGGGGGTTTAGGGGGGTGCGGGAGTAGGGGGACAGGCTGGGGGGGGGGGTTAGTGGGGTGAGGGAATAGGGGACAAACTTTCTACCCACCCCAAGCAAGCCTGTCCCCCCCAAACCTGTCCCCTACTCCAGCACCCTCTTAATACTAATTATACTTTGATAAGTCTGTATATTTTAATTAATGACAAATTCTTCGTGTATATTTCATTCACAGTAAAAAAAATAGGGATAAATGAATCCAATATATATTTCTATGACATTAGGTAACTTTGTGTTTTATTTGGATGAACACATTGCCTATATTATTAAGTTACAGAAGTATTACAAATAGCAAATGTTAATTAGATGATTAGTTCTCAATCCAAGTGAATAGATTACAGAAGGTTATTATAATACAAATTAAAACTTGTACAACTTGTGTGTGTTACATAGACAGGATCGTATAATATTATATCATAACGTTAACTTTATGAATATATTAAAGTAATATAACATTCTGCATTACACTAACTTGATAATAACTTTTTTGAACTGAAAATGATGGTAAATATTATACACAATACAAATTAAATATTATAAAGAGTACAAGCAGTGTTACCAATGAGTATAGTTATGTTTATTATAAAAAATAATACGTACAGTCACGAGCACTAATAAGTATTCAGGTGTGCTTCGAATACCTAGCTAGAGACAGTAAATAAATGCACAATATCATCGCCATTGGAATTACTTTGTTGGTGAATTGGACTGTTCAAAGCTAAAAACCAAAGCTGTATACTTATTAGTGCTCGTGACTGTACACTCTCAATTCAAAATATGTATCCAGGCTTGTTTCGAATAGCCTGATCGAGTATTAAGCGAGCTCGAGCAAATATAAAACAGGATAAACGTTTTAATTGGTTCACTAGTATGTCAAATGATTCGAAGCTTCAACAAGTCCTGGATACACATTTTGGATTGGGAGTGTACAGTCAATATTCAAGAAGCAAATAGAGAAGTTACAGAACATTTGATATGGGGAGAACCTCGTTGGTGAGTACTGTATTGCTTGTAGTGATGTGGGCAATACTTTAAGGGTTTTGGCGCCCCTTCGTCCCCAGACATTCCCTTTCAGTTCTTCATCTGTCCTTTATTTCTTTCTATTTTCTTCCTGCTTGTTGTCTCTCGCCTATCTCTATTACCTTCTTTAGGAGCTATATGACCTCGCTGTTGTGGCGCCTAATATTAATGAATCGATTATCATTAGTATTGGGAAAACTCCCAGAAAACAAATCATCGTAATGTTACAAATAGGGGATTTGTTTCGTGATATAGTCAGGAGGATTCAGTAGTCATTCAATTTACTATCAAGATTTTCTCCCTTTAATTAAAGTTTATATATACACTTACGTGACATTTGCTAAAAGGTTACATTTCTGACGACCAAATTTGCTTTTCTGTATCATGTATACCTAATTTAAGTTAATGACTGTATTGTCCCGTACGATTTCTGAGAGAGAGAGAGAGAGAGAGAGAGACTTGTTGAAAAGTTTTGCTTCCTCTTGGCAGCGAAATAATCCCGATTTTTGTCTGCAAACATGAAGTGCAAAATACGTTTTGGTGCCTCTTCTGACCCGATCCATTCCAATATCTATTTTTACCTGTTTCTCCTTTTATTCCTTTTTATTCCCACTTTCTGTCACTCCTGTCTGCCTGTCTCCTCCTCGATCACTGGTCATACATTCTGGCCAAGCACAGTCTTCTCTCATTCTTTTATTATCCTTACTCGTGTTTTTTTTTTTTTTTTTTTTTTTATTTGGCAATGGTCCTTCATTCTTTCGCTTTCACAGTCTTCTGTTTGCACTGTTCCTCCTGCTCCACATTCCATCTCCAGGTCTAAGGAAGGGGTCACGTACTGTACAACTTAGAAAGGGAGGAAGGGACTGCCACCACCACCGTCATCACACCCCTCGATTTCCTTGCACCTCCCGTCAGACAAGCGTGTCTCACACTTACCACACCCTAGTAACGGGGGCGTGATTACACTTTCAGGAGAGGCACGGACTGGTAACGGTAGTAGTATTTGACTAAAGTCTGTAATTTGCCTGGTCTGCCTGGCGTGGTGGTGGGCCATGTAGAGTCCACTCACACCCACAACACTGCACAGCACGACAAGGATCACACACACCCACACACACATTCTTGTCACACGCATCTTGTTGGCTTCTTGTGTTTGTTATATAGTGTAACGTGATCAGACAATATACTGCGTTTACACACTCGGTCACCTTTGCGTCTGTTGTGGTTCTCGTTTGTGTGTGAGGAAGAGGATACAGTTAAGTTACTTCACTTTCTATTTCCTTCTTTCTTCTCCTTTTAGGATCTACAAGTGACACTGTTTTTGAGAACACCTTAAAAACAACTCTTCTTGCATAGCAATAAACCTTAATTATTGGTCGGTTAATTTGCGAGAGTGGATATAACAATGCTGCCGAGTGTCCAAGAAGGGTGTTGTGGAGAGACTGGTGGCCCTACTGGCATGACTCGACTGACTATCTAGCTGAATGAAGGACAGAAGGAGAGGGATGATAAACCACCACCTGATAAACATTAAAATGGGTTTCCTTACACATTGTGGAGTCTCCAGTAGTACTTATTTTACTTATTCTGTTTCTTGTTTTTTTTGTTTTGTTCTGCTGTGATTATAATTTGTTATTTTTCTACCTTGTGTGTTGTTTACTAGTTATCCATGCAGGTGTGAAATCTGGCAATAGTATAAAGTGAAACGAACACGTTCATGTACAGGAACTGCATTGTACAGTGATGAAAAATTTGTTGAAGATTTTAGCTACGTATTCCTTCAAACTTTGTAAGGAAACAGAATCCAGCTGCTACAAAAAATAGAGAAGACGGGTCTGTGACGTAATCACAAAGGAATGTTGGTGTGTAGGATTTTCCGGATACGTAAATGACATTATATCCTTGAACAGAATTCCACAACGAACCAAGAATCTTGTTGACATATCTGCCCAACCTTACGTATCCTATTACAGGGGTGTTTATATAAGGAATTACATGTAAGATACTGTGACAATGTTTAGTTCTACTTAGTAGTTGAAATTACAATAGTATATCCTGCCGTAATAACTCCCATACTCCCCATTCTCTATGATGGTTTGTTTACATTCTTTATACACCAGTATTTTATCCTGCTCTAGGCTTATCTACGCTACAAATAAAGCCTATAGAAAAGATACTGTACATTGAATATTCAGTGATATCTTGAAATTAAACGAAGTAAGGAAATTGTCTTGCCAAACATTGGTAACACTGTAATTTTGATTATAATATAACGTTATGGGACGTTATCACCCAGGATGATTGAAGACTCGCTGTGCAGTACAAGGTAGTTTATTGGTAGGTAACAGGTTGTGGTGAATCAAGCAGCGTGGTGTGTGAGTGTGTCTGGCTCAGAGTAGCGAGAGGAGAGTGGAGAGATGTTCGCGTGTCTGGAGCAGTCTGAGAGTAC